>CM060900.1:506052845-506652845 GCA_030762935.1 Hymenopus coronatus
AGCAAACCCCCACGCTGGTACCCGGAATCGAACACGAGTCCCCCGCACCAAAGGTACAACCACTGCCTTTGTGCGGTGCTCTGCCCCGGATCTGGTCCTCTTTCTGGTCTCTCCCCTCCGTCCTTCCCACCCTTCCTCCCATCATCCTCCCAGAGGTTATGTAGAATCACAAAGGTCCGAGAGCTTACATGCCATGCTGTGCCTGGCTCCGAGGACTTCTACATTGCATTATACCTTTACTTTTTAAACTGTTAATGTGTTTACAATCGCACAATGTTCTGCAACAATTGTAGTTTATTCTCACAAATATTATACATTGATTAGTACAAAGACTTGCTTATGTATCTTCATTTGTTGTTGTTTTTCAAAGCCTTTTTCTGCCAGGTGTCCAGTTTACTTCTTTCCGGCCATTTCTTCCAAATAATATATCTATACAAACACATTTCTTCCCCCAAGCACTAATTTCACCGGTTTTGTGCTGTTCTTTCTGTTGTGTTTTCCCATTTAATTCTTAGTGTTTCCTTCTACTCTCCTCTTTATTGCCTACTGATCTTTGTCATCCTTCAACCTCTCCTCTTTATTTCAGTGCACTTTCTTCAATCACTTTATTTGTTTCTCTTCTATAACTACACTTTTACTTTCTCTACACTATGTACATAGTGTACAGAGAAGGTATCGTATTGTACCCAAAAGTTCGATACCGAAATTTCACCGGAAATACATTTTTGGGACCCCCTGAATCCAAACAAAATATTTCTAGAAAAAGGCCCGTGTATGTGTGTGTGTGTGTGTGTGCGCGCGCATATGTACCTATGGATAGCATAATTCAAAAATGAAAAGTCGGTAAAGTAACAAACTTGGTATTTAAATTCAGTATCTTCCAAGAATGCGACACGAAGATTTTCAAGAAAATTTCCCACCCCCATCTACCCTTTACATGGAACAATTTTCGAAGATTTTAATTTTCTCAAAAATGGCTCTAACGAGTTTGATGAAAACAAGTACATTAAAGACATTTACAAGACAAATAAAATGTATATCTTGAGTTTTCTAGGAATAGTCTCTGAAGACATCTTTATTCTGAATGAATTTTTCGAAATTTTGCATAACTGGTAAACCGTAAGAGATAGACAAAAACTTACCACACATAAAGAAGAAGAAGAAGAAGAAGAAGAAGAAAAACAGAGCTCGTTAATACATACAATTTATGTTATGTGGATTCTTTTCCCCTGGAGTTGAACGTTTTTAAGATATTCTTTGTTCTTCATTTCAGTTTAAAAATACTTAATGCTTTTCTCATAGGGAACTTTTCAATACCTGGCCACGCAAAGAATCGAATTTCTATCCCATGGCAATCACATTTCAAAGCATTTGACTGTCGGTTTCGCCTAGTGTATTCCCTTATTTCCCTCCTACCTATAAGAAACTAAGTAACAAAAACCGTTTCTACTAATGTTTATCTCAATTAGCATGAAGTAGATAGAAGAATAAGCTTACTAACAATAAACTGTTACAGAGATGTAGAGAAAGTCATGTGAATGGAGCACATCAGATTTTATAATTTCTGTAGTCCTACATCGGCTCTTATCTTTTCATTTGTAACTCTATTCTTTCTAGCCATCCCCATACTTCTTCTTTAACGTATCTACTGCTATCTATTCCCTTTATGTTTATCTAACAGATGCGTACATTTCTACGATTTTCCCTACCTGTACCTGCCTACCACGGCAGGTAGGTTTCCCACGTTTCAACCTACGCTGGGCAGGCATATTTCCCCAATGTTGAACAGATCAAGAAAAATGCACTACCTGCCGGCAGAAGCGAAGGACTTAGAGCGGTTCCTGATACTGTTGGTTGTCAGTGGTAAACAGGGCAAGGATTATTTCATGCGTGGCCTTAAGTTATAACATCCTAATGATTATTATTGCTAGAGTTAGGCTATTTTCCATATACGCTCAAAATTGGCTATGAAATAATAAAACGTGACCACTTTGGAAGAGTTCATAAGGATTTCATTGGGATTATTCCAGTATTAAGCTGAAAACATTTTAAAAAGAGTTTGAATCTTAGCAACGTTTTCAACGTTGCAAGTTTATGTACATTTAGGTATTATTTTTATTATTATTATTATTATTATTATTATTAATCGTTATCAGTATTATATCCTTGTGCTACTAACAACTCTTCAAAATGTTTGTTTTTAACAAAGCGCCTTATTTATTTTTTTTGTAGTGTTTTACGCCCGCTTTAACTACTTATGGCACCGCAGGTGGTGACACTGATGATACATGAATGAAGATGGAGCATCGGTGGAATGCGATGTCGGGGGAAACAGGAGAACCCGGAGAAAACCCGCCCCAGCGCCGCTTTGTCCACCAAAAATCCCACATGCGGTCGCTTGGGATCGAACACGGGCGTCTAGGTGAGAAAGTGCCTTCAATTATCGTCAGTTTAATAATATGCAATCCCGCAAATGCAAACATCTCCTTTCAACTAGTGTGCGATCTAATTAAAGAATCGAAACCTTGTAAGAGTGCAAAATTTTAAAGTAAATTTAAAACATTTGACATTGTCGAAAATATGCAGAAATATCAGAAAATTTACAAAAGTTGGAAATCAGGAAGTAAGAGCTTAAACATTGTAAAATTGAGAAGCATTATTTTAAAAGCACCGAAAATGGTCTCAAGAAGTATCAAGAAACTACCGAAAATGGTCTCAAGAAGTATCAAGAAAGAATCATTCTCCTAACTAAAGAACTCCCCCCCCCCCAAAGCAGCCACTATAGCCCGCCTCAGCAGTGTGAGGGTAGCATGTCTGCCTCACATTCAAAAGGTCATGAGTTCGAATCTCGCTTAGGGTGAGTTAGCCGGATAAGTTTTCTCTTATCCTGAGAATACAAATTTTGAGTACCTCTAAGCTCCATAGACATCGATATCATTTCGTAGATTTCATTCATCGTGCGATATGACCTACCAGGTTAAAGGACGTTAAGCTACCACAAAAAGACTCTTTGTTGTCCACTGGGCACGAGACAACCCTCCGACACGAAGCCTTAAACAAAGATCAGGAGACTGAATGAAAGGGACATTTTGATAAAGAAATCGACTATCGATCAGAGGAAGAAATTGAGTGTTATTTGCGAACGCTGTTTATCTGCTGCAGTTCTCAGCGTCCTATTCTATATTTGCCGTGAGAGACCGGTTAATTTTGCTCAGAGGCTCCTTTATCAGGCTTCAGGTTCCTTTACGTGCCGTAAAACTACGACACGAGATCAACGGCTTTGTTTCCCCTCCAAAAGAAATCATGCAAAGGACTTATACGTTCCAAAAATTCCATCTCCCTCCGCCGGGTTTAAAACCGCAACCTTGGGAACCAGAGGTTAGCATGCTACTCCTAGACCGCGGAGGACAACGATCAGAGAAAACTACAAAAAGCACAAGATCAAGGTGGGCGGCGGACAGGAATCGAACCCCAGAGCCTCTTCGCACGTTACTACGGAGCCATTTCGCTCATCGCTTCAAACTAACATTTGCCTAAAGCGCAAGTGTTCATCATGGCAACATAAATAACGCTGTATATCTGTTAAGATGTAAGGATAATGAATCACTTCACATGAAAAGTCTGCAATTAGTAGACGTACAAAGAACGCGCAAAACATAGCGAACCTTGAGAGATAAATTGTAGTTGCCTTCTGCAGTAGAATGGTGTTAAGGAACTATAATTTAATACAACAAAAAAAAAAAAAAGCCTGTGCACAAAATAAGTACTTCGTATATTCCACGGTTAGGGGCTCCTATATGGGGAATATCATCTTTGGGGATGAAATAACCACACAAATAAATCCTTATTGCCGATCTAAGTTTAAGGAGTGTGGCTAATTTCTCGTTAAGCAATCTAGCGTCAGGAGGGCTTAAATCCAATTACATAGCCAATTATTTTCACCTTTTTTTTGGATTCTAGTTAGCAACATCCCGAAATAATAATCGCAAAACTACCGAATAAAATTACGCCACTTTTTTTGTAGGAAGAAGGCTTTTGAAATAGTATCAGAATCTTCTATGAGTAATTGGCAAGTAATGTAATATTTACATTAATGTTTAATACTTATTTGACCAATCGATATTCAAATCCGGGTCCCCACTAAAACCTAAGTCATCACTGACAGAGTGTTTCTAATAATTCAGTACATTTTTACTATTGCTATGTTATGAAGTTACTAAGAAAGTTATGAAATTGCAGTTTTTTTGGATTAAAAGTAAATTATTTTAAGTTATTTGTTTGTTAACCTCGCTGTCAACTGCCAGAATTTTATCAGCGCCGCCGGTGTGCCGATATTTCGTCCCGGAGGAGTTATTGCACATGCCAGATAAACTACTGACATGAAGCTGTCGCTTTTAAGCCCACTTAAAAATCATCGATTTGGGCTGAACTTCTGACGTAATATTTTAAAATTATTTTGATAATGTTGTGTTTACTTGGGTTTTATGATCTACAAAAAGAAAGCTATCCTTTAACATCCAGAAACTATCGTACCCTATTTTATCTATCGGTACGCAAGTGCCCCGTATTTGACGTGTACAAATATCCCTTGGAGCGTTAAAAGAGTCGCTGAACTCAACGGGGTAATTTGAAGTTAAAACCCGTCAGTGGAGACTGGCAAGAGGAACCTTCACTTTATCCCTCGCAAACCGCGACCCGCTCACCCTCTCCGCTCATTTTCGTGAACAAAGCATCTGGTTGGGAAAAACAACTATTTTTTTTCTAAAAGGCTGATCACAAAAAAAAAAAAAAAAAAAAAAAAAAAAAAAAAAAAAAAAAAAACCGCTGTCGTACTTTTGTGTTTGTAATACCTTATGAAGTACATAATATTCCCTTTCACCCCGAATGTCATGTTATTACATTGGTCCTATGAGATATTCATCTCAGAACCTATTCCACACAGGCCTATTATTTTAATGTATTTTTAAAATTTGCATTATATTTAGAACCCAAGTTAATATTTGGATTTATACATAACAATCTGTTTCAATAGTTTTTCCCTTTACCACTACACAATTAAATGAATAATGGTGAAGTTAAATAAATATTGTAACAAATGTCGTTATTGACTCAACAATTGGTTCCAAATAAAGTCTTTAATACACTGCTGCAAATAATTCATTCAGCGTTTCGACACATAGACAGTTGACGGCTACACGCCATCCGTGGCTCGCGCACCACTGCGCGCTAACACTCCAGTAACTCACAACTCAGTATAATTCACCACACGACAACACACACCGGCTTGCAAAGCTTCCTCCTTTTATAGCCAGAAAATTACGGCACATAACATTCTGGAAGCTTGTGGAAAGCGAAGGTTCTGGAAGGATCCAGACGTGTCATGCTCCGGTCGCACTGCACTTCCTTGTTTACCACATACCGGCTCCACTTCCGCATACCAAAGCGAACTCGAGAGCAGTCACAATATAAACGAAATAAAATGTATATGAGCCCGGAGGTCGAGAAAAAACAAAATCGATGAAATACATACGACGCTGTCACAGTGCCAAATGAAAACACTTTTTGGTTCTTCAGAAAAACACAACAAATCAGTAGGAGCGGTTTACGAGCAGTCCGTTCGGCGCTACAAAAAAGAAAACCAGCGGCTGGCGAAAGGTTCGGTCTGGGTAGCTCTGTTGATTAGGCGCTGGCTTTCTGAACTCAATGTCGCGGGTTCAAACCCGGCCCAGGTGGTTTTTAACTGTGCTTAAAAGTGACAATCCCATATCAGCATATTTACTGGCATGTTAAATAACTCCTGCGTGACGAAATTCCGGCTAATATGATCGTAGCAATTGACAGCGTCGTTAACCGATAAAGTTTTGTTTTTTTCCTTATTTACCCCCACGGTTCGCCTGATATATAACCTTAAAGGCACAGAGGAGATTAAAATCATATTAAACTAGTTTTGTATTGAGCAAGATGAGTAGGGTTCGAAGTTGGACTACAACCAGCATAAGACCCACAAAAGGACACCGAAATGATAAAAATGATCTCCTAAAATGTTAAATCTAGAGATTTAATTTTTTGTACAGACACTACGGTAACAAAAGAAGTATTCATACTAAGTTTCATTCAAATATGACCTTTCATTCTGGATATATTAATTAATTAATTTACTTATTTATTCGATTTATTTAGCTAAAGTCAAAATCTGTCTTCTACAGTTCTTTAGCTAAATACACAATTTTTACTTTCTCTAGCCCTTATGTGCATGAAATGAACAGAGTAGCTAGAGAGGCTTCTTTCCACCCAAAAATTCGACGTCGATATTTCACCGGAAATATATGTTTTGAGGTCCCCTCATGGCTGAAAGAAACAATTTTAGTAAACGGTCCGTGTGTGTCTGTGGACAGCATAGCTCAAAACGAAAGCAAACTTGGTATTTAGATTTAGTATGTATCTTCCGAGGATGCAATACGAAGATTTTCAAGGAAATCCCCCACAACAAATTACCCATTCCATGAAAAAAGTTTTGAAATTCTTGTTTTTCTGAAAAAAAAAAACGTCTCTAGCGATTTTGATTAAAATACCGTGTATTAGAGATATTCATATCACAAATAAAATGAATATTTTGAATTTTCTGGGAAGAGCCTCTGAAGACCAAGTTATTCTGGATGAATAACCGTAAGAGATAGACAAAAACTTACTCCACAAAAATATAGACCTCGTTAAAACATAATTTATGTCATATACATTTTTCTTGAACAGTCAACCATTTTTTAGATATTGCTTGTTATTGACTTCAATTTTAAACTACCTAACTTTTCTCAAACGGGACCATGCATAACGATCCGAACCTCAATTGTTTCACTTAGCTACCAGATTTTGAAAGATTTGACTATTGTTTTAGCCTAATGATTTCCTTTATTTCCCTTCTACTTACAAAGAAACAAGCAAGAAGACCAATGCTGCTAATGTTTAGCTTGATTTGCATGATGTAGATACAAAAATAATCTTTTGTAAGAATAGTTTGTATATGGAACAGCTAGAGAAAGTTTTGCGAATGGAACACATCAGATTTTTTAAAACTACATTCCTTAATATCTTAGTAACAAATTGTCCGTTTGAAATTTTCCTAAAGGGGATAGACATATTTTACATCAGAAACTGGAAAAGATCAAAAAAAGATTTCAAAATTCCAGTCAGAAATTTTATTACACACATTCTGTAGTATTTTGGGGAATAATTTCAGTGCTCTAGCTATATTTTGTGGGAAAAGATTTTGAACAGGGGAAAATGATAAGAACTTTTAACCTGAAAAATATTGCTTTAAACTTTGACACATGCAGCCACTTGACCAGCGCATTCGTTAAAATGCCTTCCAAAATATGTGTTACATCCACCCTCGGAGAATCAAACTTTGGACATATGTACCTTAAAATATGGTGCTTTTTTGCATTAAAAACCCAAAGTCAGTTATTTTGATAAAAGTCTTTAAAAATCACTTTTGTGCCCCCTTAAAGACCCAGTTTGATATATTTTACGTTGCTGCAGCATACCTCAAGGCTGTTTTCAAGTCTGAAAATTCAAATGGCATAATAACAAATACGTGTACCGGGAAAACCTGAACTATATCAACGCGTACTGTTGCACGCAGACAGTAAAAAATTATGATGCAATTACATCGTAAAATGTTTTAAGTTACTTATTACGTAACTGGAGACTGTTAGTAAAGGTGGTCATCAATTATAGTGCCATGGTTCAAGATGCACGTGAACCGCTTTCTTAGAGCGCACTTACAACACTGTATTAGTGCAGTTTGTGAACCAGTGGTGTAAGTAATCCAGTGCACAATAACAACAATAATAATAGTAATAATCATAATAAAATAATAATAATAATGTGCTGTAAATAATTACAATGATACGAATTTTCTAACATTAAGGGCGTTACACAATATCGATAACGAGATTTCACCGAAAAAATGTTTTGAGAACCTCTGAATCCAAAACAGCATTTAAACGTCTGTGTGTGTGCGTGTGTCTGTCTGTGGATAGCGTAGCTCAAAAACGAAAATATCGTTAAATACCAAACTTGGCATTCAACTGTAGTATTTTCCAAGGATGCAACACGAAGATTTTCAAGAAAATGTCCCAACTCCAAACTACACTTTCCACGTGAAAATATTTGAAACTTTTGTTATTCTCAAAAATGACTCTAGAGATTTTGATTAAAATGCCGTATAGTAAAGATAATAACATGACAAATAAAAATAACCTCTGAAGACCACTTTATTCTAGATTCTGGATGACTTTTGTATAATTGTTAAACCGTAAGCGATAGACAAAAATATACTACACAAAAATGTAGATCTCGTTAAAACACAGAATTTATGTCATATAACTTTTTCTGAAGAATTAACCATTTCCGAGATATTCCTTGTTATCGGTTACAATTTTGAACTACTTAAAACTTTTCTCAATTATAAAATCCTCCTTCGTTTCATCTATCTTTTGTTTTACTCCTGACTGTGCAAAGAGAACTACATTTTCTTATTTCTCTTCCACTTGGTACGAACTTAGTAGTGTTAACCGAGCGAATTGACGCCACGGTACCGCGGCTCGCACTCAGGAGGTCCCAGGTTCAATCTCCGGTGACCGCCCACAGATGCCCAGTTTGGTAGGCGAATAATGGGGTGGTTGTTCTTCTAATTTAACTTTCCTGTGCCCATAATTTCCTTCGCTACTATCCGTTTCAGGGTTGTATTAGTAGGTAACGTTATTCGGAATGTTGCTGTTGGGCGGTGGCGGTAAAGTTTCTTCTATGGCGTCGGTTGAGACTGCTCAGTCAGTGCCCGCCTCCAAGTAAGCTCCACTTCGGGGGACCGCCAGAGGTTGAGTGGCGTCGGATACGTTCAAACTGGAAACGTTAGGGAACCCGTACATGCTTGCGCACGGCGTCATGCAGATGTCATTGCCCTTCGGGTCTCTCCCCTCATCCAGACGTGACGGCAGGAACTAACGTGCGGCGCTTTTCCTTCATTCGTATCTTTACCTTTTACTGCAGGGTGATGCATTTTGAAACGCGTCGTTTGTCTACACTTCATTCTCAAACCAAAATGTTTATAAGAAAACATATTTTTGGGGACGTAATTATTGCAGAGGTCTTAAATGCAGGGGACGCCAGCTAGGAAAGTTTTGGAAACACTGGTTAATAGTACTCAACTGCATAATCATTTATATAAAGCTTGTTGTACTTAATGTAGATTTTCATTATGTATAATTGTCTCGGGCTGGTGGCAACAGTTTAGAATAAAATGCCATACACTTGTGCCTATCTTCATGCTCACTACATTTCGGAAACCTTGAGATGGAACTGCAGATTGGACGGTTTTTTGGATGAGGCATTTTTCAAGATATTTCCTTATTGTCGTAAACTAAATATACTCCAACTCTCAGCTCAGTAAAGCCGGTTTCATTTGAATATAACTCTATGTATTTTATTCTCTCTACATGTCTGTGTTGTTGGGACTAAATTGAGTTTTATTCGTAGACAGTCTTCCACTTTTAGCGTCCCATTCTATATTGGGCGCGAAAGACGGGAAATTTGCTCAGGTTTTATCAGGCCTAAGGTTCCTTCACGTGTCATTAAGCTACGTCACAGGATCACAGGTATTATTTTCCTTCCAAAGGAACCCATGCTACAGTCGCGGAGATGCACAGTGATCCCTGACAGCCAAGCGCCCTGCCTCAGCACTGTCGATAGATTCTTGCTAAGTAAGCAATGATGTCATTCTTGTTGCAAAGCGTAATGAACATTCCTCAATACAGTTTCCGTTGGCGCGAATATCCGCTTGCACTGCGCTGTTTTGCTTTGCCTTAGACTTTTTATACGTGTTGTAATGTACTGTTGTGCTGTGTACTAGTGTTTTAGTTTGTTCGAAAATGGCTTATTATCCTGCTGCAGCCGTGGATGGGACGGAGTGGCAACAGAGTGACGGAGTGACCAAGAGGTAAGGCAACTGTCAGGGATCACTATGAATTTCTCTGACTTTAATTATGTTTAGTCCCTAAAAACCCATCGCCCTCCACAGAGTTTTAACTAGAGCCTAGCATGGCACCCCTAGGTGGACGGTCTTTAAACATTTCATTTCGCTACTGTAAACACACCTAAAGCTGTCCTTCCGCACTTTGTTCTGTGATTGTTTCCGGCGTAAATGTGACCTATGTAGCACGTGGAGTAAACAGATGACATAATTTAAATGAAAACATAGAAAAAAAATGCAGACTCCTGTAAATAAAGAGTTGGAAATATGCAATAAATAATAACAAAAATTTAACTCTCATAATTACGGAGTATCCAGTAATGGAGCCTCTTCCATATCGGAATCAGGTTTCGCGACGTCAGTTCCACTGCCAGGTGAACTTTCAGTAATTTTAATGGCAACGTGCTCAATAATATCATCCATATTGCCATCCAGCTCCCGTCTTTTGTTTTTCTTTTTGACCACGTACGTAATTGCTCCTTTCCAGTTTAATCTGCTGTACAAAAAAAAAAAAAAAAAAAAAAAAAAAAAACAAACAGCGCCTTATCCTCTGGCAGTTTCATTGTGGAGTTATTTTCTTGCAATGAAGCCCTAAGTTTGGCACCAAATGAGTTCAATAGGATTTAAAAGCCAGTGATATGGACTTCATGCCCAGCGGCTTTTGTTGCTTCGTCAACGACGTACTAATCACAAACACGTGCTTACTTTTGCACAATATGGAATAGATCTTATTTACAAGTGATCGTCGACAATTTCATTTGTTGTGTTTAGTCAATTAATGATATTCTGTTTTTTCCAAGAATCATTTAATTTCAATTATACACGAACACTGTTGTGCAGAGCATTGTCCATCACAATTATGTTATTGGGTTCTAATTTCGCCAAATCACTCTTAATCTACAATTGAATTACATAACATACGCGCAGCACAGCACTTTTCACAAACTTGCCGAGCGCAGGTATTCCTCGTCTTGTCTGGAGTTCTTAGCTTGTCCGTCGGTTTTATTTCCCAACATTGCTAATGCTCCGATGTGAGCATCCTTCTCTTCAGAAGGATTTCTTTCCGAGATTACTTTATAACCATGTACTATTATATATATTTATTGCTTCATTTATATCAATTGTCATATCGGGGGCTTTGACTTGTGAAACTGTAGATTCAGAACATTAAGTTAATAACATTTATATTACTAAACACACGGACATTTACTCTCACATGCATGCTTCCAGACTCTATGGGGGATAGGGAGCCATTCTGGTTAAAGAAAAATTCCCCGCCCCAGCCGGGAATTGAACCCGGGTCAGCTTGATGACGGAGGCAGTCTGTACTATTATTTGTTTCTCCCCTTAGTTCAGAAGATCCGCGGGTTCTACCATTATGAACGATTTGCTGGCGTCATAAGAAAAACTCACGCATTTTTCGGTGTCTGTCAATAACACGACTATTGTTAATAATAAACTGAAGCTTGATTCAGCTTGATCAGTGAGTACACGGAGTAATGACGCAAGTTCAGCTCTTATAAACACCCTAGTATAAAAAAGAGAATAATTAGCTACTAATGCGTCATTGCATCCATACACAAATTTCGTGTATGGGGCTTAAAAGAAACATAATTTTACTGAAGTACTTTGAATGCGCAAAATAAATCAATATTTTAAGCACGCAACTATTTTTACGACGGTACATGGAGCTTATTAGCTTAAAGTCTACCAGCCAATAAGAGAGGATCACAAGCACGCCATACTGTTGACATGCTGGGTAAGGTAAGGAAAACATATAATAGTTATATATAAGTAGAGCTCGGATTTTTAGGTGCTAAAATCTTGGGAAGTATTTATTTTTATGCACAAAAAAATGATAAAAGTATGTGCCAAAACAAATAAAAATGTTTTTAAAGATCTAATAGAAATGTACGTGGCACTCACCAGTCATCATTCGCGGAATGGATCACCAAATACTGTAGAGTTACAGTATACGACCAAATGATTCCTCAAATTTTCCATCCCTAAAGATTCACGATTGTGACGAAGGGCCTTAAATTTAAAAAATGATCGCTCCACGTCACAAGAAGTAAATTATAACATGGAATGTTACTCACACTCACATATATAATTTCAGGATTTTACCATCAGAACTGAAAATATCCTTAAATTCCGCAGCTTATTATGGCACTACTTTTCACTCTGGGCGTGTTTACTCCACTGTGAAGTCAAAACTGTTGATATGTAACTTCCCAACACAACTAGAAGATTGTCTAAACCTTGCACGTCATGTTGTTGACATGCTGGGTAAGGTAAGGAAAACATATAATAGTTATATATAAGCATGGCAGTACTTCAACAAATACACTTACCTAGGACAAATAATGAAATTCAATGATGCCACCCATTAAGAAGTCTATGACACCCACGCGCGCGTGTGTATGTGTATGTGCCAAGTTCACAACTCCTCAGCGTGACGTAACAGGATAATGTTACAGAAAGTGGCAGATGATTTGGCATGACTAAATATTAACGAAAGTTTTCAACACAAAACCTTATTTACAAAGTTACGGTACTTTACTCTATTTGTCAACGCAATCTCCATTTTGCCAAGATATTAATTGTCAAGCGGTACCAATTTTCAATGCTGGTGTTATACTTTTCTACCGCCAAAGAGCTTATTCGCTTATTTAATGCACAAAATGTTCGGCCAATCGAATTTTATAGGCAAATAGCGCAAGTGTATAGCAAATTTAATGAACGAGTCTTCAGTGAGGAAGTGGCGCATAATTTATAGGATGAACCAATGTGTACGAAAAAGACCGGAGTGGAAGTTCATCAAACGTTATGGAGGAGTTGAAAGCAAATGTTGATAAAAGCATTCAGAAAAACTGGAGTTTCATTTTGGACACCGTGCATGACTTTCTGGATGTTAAAATATTTCCCAGCCATGAAGACCTCAAAGTGGCAGTGACATCTTGTCTCAGATCTTTAGCGGTGAAAGAGTACAACATCTGCGTTGAAAAACCGGTACCACGTGACAATAAATACCTTGATAGCAATGACGATTACGTTGAAAAATAGAGTAAGGTACCGTAACTTTGTAAATAAGGTTTCGTGTTGATATCTTTCGTTATTATTAATTATGCCAAATCGTCTGTCACTTTCTGGATGCTCCTCGTACAACCTCGAACAACCCTTCACTGATAATCTCTCTCGGCTACTGAAGAAGTTTGGGTTTTAGTCGATGGTAGAGCATGTTTTTCGGCTCACACGGTGGGGAACCAAATGAGAAGACACTTATTGAATTACCCAAAAGAAACACAAAACGCAGAGTTGCTGCATTTGGTACTTTATTTACATGTAGATGTGCTTGTCGGAGTGTAGCATAATTATCATCATAAGCACTGAGCACACAATGTTTCTAAGTTTTTAACTCATCCTTTTTTGTAAATGCGTAACCTATGAATGACGAAGTTTACTTCTAACCAATGAGTTTGTGATCCCGATTTAGTGCAAGCTGATACATCGCGTTTTCTATTCACTACTGTAACGTGGCTTTATTTATTTTACTACTGCACAATACTAACATCACTTTCACAGTTTCGTTCTGATGAAGTTTGGGCGCAAAAACGTAGTTCGCCAGTATCTTCCACGTTACTGCATCAACTAACTTCTGATTTCACACTTCCTGGAAGCCAGCAAATGTGCACTGGTACATTAATGCATGAAATGTTGCCATGAAATTTCTGGCAAGGGGGAGATTCGCTGGTCCAAGTCATAAACAATCCTCCTTTTGCTTCTGACAAAGGAACCCTTCAACATCTGGTCGCATAACCCTGCATGCGCAGCAACTTCTTCTAATAAACATGTATGCACGAAACTAATGTTATATAATATCTTTGGATATCTATGACATAGATTTGAAGTATTAATTAATAATTAACTATTCCTCCGAATGATACCGCGTCAATTCCAACAACGCATTTTGACAGCAAGGAGCAAATTCTGGGGTCTGTGTTTATACCCAGAAGCAATGCATACAGCACAAGACTGAAAAAAACATAGTATTAACAGCTGCATCCTACCTCTCCTACTTCACGGAGCCCAAACTTGGTTCTTACCAGGCAAAGAAAGAAACATATTAGAAAATATCAAAGTTAGAGAGAAAGATTCTTGGGGTCAGCCTCCAAGACAGTATCCAAAGTGAAGACCCGAGGAAAGTAACATGTATCAGAAACAAAACATCAGCTACCTATACCAAACGGAATTGGGCGGGCCACGCCATGATCATGGGCCAACAAGATGGGCATGTGGGACACAAGAACTGGCCTCAGGGACGTAGGACGTGGAATTAGATGAGCAAACGACCTTAAACTTCAGTTTTGACCCAAATGTACTGTATCAGCGAAGAACCGACGCGAGTGAACACTACTGATAGAAGCAGCAACAGAAGAATAAGGATGTTTCACGAAATGGCTATACAGGATTGCCAGAACAGTCTCCTTGTAAGCCAAGAGATCCTTGTCCTTCAGGGATTTTTGCGGGTTAATTCTAATTTTAATGTTCACTGGTTGTAACTAGCACTGATTTCTTCATTTCGAATATGGAATCAGTCTGTGGAGAACGCTACACTTGAATGACATTTGAAGTAGACATTCTAGGCAGTAATTCTAAAGCAGAAAGAGAGACGTATAGGTAATTTCTCTGACGCATGTAGAGGACTGATATATATAGTTCTCCAAGCCCATGGGTTATTTACTTTAACCTGCATTATTTGCAGCTAGAGTAGCGTGTCCGTCATGCAGAGCAAGAAACGTAATTGAAAAGGCCACCTGTGGATTGCAAAATTTCAAGTTCGGTTTAAGAAGTTAGAATAAAGCATATGAGGCGCGGAGTTAGACCGCTTGCCTGTCACTAAGATCACAGAAGACCGTATATGGGATTTGTTGTAGACCAAATGGCGTCTAGGCGGTTTTCTCGGGTTCTCCTTTTCCTCCTAAAATGCATTTCACCACATGGTCCATATTCACATTTACTTTCACCCATTTCAC
This sequence comes from Hymenopus coronatus, assembly GCA_030762935.1. Taxonomy (NCBI): domain Eukaryota; kingdom Metazoa; phylum Arthropoda; class Insecta; order Mantodea; family Hymenopodidae; genus Hymenopus; species Hymenopus coronatus. Next base: position 506,067,909 of record CM060900.1, read on the forward strand.
CGTTATTGCTTTTCATCTTCTTCCTCACTCTCACACCAGGCATTGGGCTGATCACCCATCATGACTACTCTCTCTGATCCAGAGTCCATCTGCTCCTCAACAGGTATCTGACCCCAGGCGCTAGTTTGTAAGTCCTTGAGTGGGGTAAGTCCTCCATGCGAAAACCATATAGCATACAAAGTTTGCCCCTGCTCCTCAACAATCTGAACTTGTTCAGTTTTGAAAATGCCCTTTAAGAATACTGCAGCGATGCAAAGTGAATCAAATTGGGTCATTAGCTGTCTTCTTGAAGACCTGCTGCCGGTTTAATTAAGCGCACTTGCATAGAAGGTGATATAATTTTGTATCTCCGTCACGGCTCACGCATCCTTTTGAAGTGGTGGAAAACACGTAAGAGTTGCAAAATTATGTTGAAAAATTTATACTGCAGTTCAACCATCTGACCATATCGCGTTAAAAATGTAAATAATAATAATAATAATAATAATAATAATAATAAACAATTTCGGTGAAGAGTAAAATGTTCACCGTTGTACAATTGCAGAAAACATTCAAAAGCTTTCTTTCATAATACTTTCAAAACTGTTAAGAAATCATTCTTACTATTAAAGAGGTTTCACAAAATATTGTGTTGTATATTAAGTTAAGTTAAAATTTAATAGGAATTGAATAGGTAGAGCAAGACTAAACAATCCAATGTCATAGCCGGGATTTGAACCAAGGATTTCCAGACTATAGTCGGTCGCTCTAACAACTGAGCTACCATGTCAACATGTATGTATAACATTAAATTCCTCAACTTAATCACATGTTTCCCGGTATACCACAACACAAGGTGATCTCACATTATTTTGAAATGACTTACCCCAACGGCGACTTACAATGCAGTAAGTAGGTACTTTAAGTCTCGGGCTACAGCTATGACATTGATTTATCTCAAAATAATTTGAGATCACCTTGTGTTGTGGTATACCGGGAAACAAGCGACTCAGTTGAGGAATTAATGCTCTGCCGGCATGTTGCCATGGTAGATCAATGGTTAGAGTGACTGGTTAAGGACCGGGAGATACGTAGTTGAAATCCCAGCAATGGCATTGCATTTTCAGTCTGGCCCTATATATCTAATTCCTGTCCTACACACGGCTTGAGTGAAAAAACAATTAAATTAATATTAATAGGAATATTTAGACTTCACTCACTCCTAATGCATCTCCACAATAAGAATTGCTTTATTTGAGATGCTTGTGAATATGAGAACAGCACACCTCATTTACTATCCAGTAAGATTTCTGGACCTGTAGGATTTCACAACAGCTGATAGTTCCTGACCGCACTAGACAGTATGGAGGGGAGAATTGGATTTTTACTTTCTCTACACGTACTATGTACATAGTGTATAGTGAAGGTATTGTAATGCACCCCAAAATACCGAGATTTCACCGGGAATACATGTTTTGGACTCCCTGAATCCAAAAAGAGGCATTTTTAGAAAAAGGTCCTGTGTGTCTGTGTGTGTATCTATGGATAACATGGCTCAAAATCGAAAAGACCATTAAATAACAAACTTGGTATTTAAGTTTGGTATCTTTTAATGATGCGACAAGAAGATTTTCAAGAAGATCCCCCACCCCAAACTACCCTTTTCATGGAGCATTTTTCGAAAATTTTGATTTTCTCAAAAATGTCTTTAACATTTTGTTTAAAATACCTTATATATAAGACATTTTTATTACAAACGAAATGTATATCGTGAATTTTCTGGGAACAAGCCCTGAAAACCTCTTCATTCTGGATGACTTTTATATAACTGGCAAACTGTAAAATATATACAAACTTACTACACACACACACACACACACACACACACACACACACAAAGAATACAAAACAAAAAAACAAAAAAAAACATCACACTAAAACGCACCATCTATTTCATATAGAGTTTGTTTTTGTAGAGTTAACCGTTTTCGAGATATTCCGGATTATTGCCTCAATTTTAAACCACTTAAACTTTTCTCAAACGGGAAGACATATTTTTTCTCGTTTCTCAATTGTTTACCGAACCTCAATTGTTTCACATAGCGACCGGCTTTTAAACGACGAGATTATCGATTCAGCATGTTCTTATTTCCTTTATACTTACAAGGAATCTAGTAATAATACTAACTCTGTTTATTTTGATTAGCATGATGAAGATAAAGAATTAATGTTTTGAATAAAAGGTTTGTTTTTTCGAATATCTAGAGGGAATCATGTGAATGGAACACATCAGATTTTTTCCCTTCTACTTACAAGGAACGAAGTATTAGGGAAATTTTCTACTAATGTTTATCTCGATTATCATGAAGTATATAGAAGAATAAGCTTTTTAACACTAATTTTTACAGAGATATAGAGAAAGTCATGTGAATGGAAAATTATATTTTTTTTCCTTCTACTTACATGAACCATGTATTAGGGATAATTTCTACTAGTGTTTATCTCGATTATCATGAAGTATATAGAAGAATAAGCTTTTTAACGTTATTTTTTTTTTACAGAGATGAAGAGAAACTCGTGTGAATGGAACTTAGATTTGTTTAAATTTCTTTTCTTTTAGAAGAAAACTCTTCTATATAAACAGGTATATTACAGCTGAACTAGACTAGACTGAAAACAGCAATGTAACATCTTGCGGAGAGTCCTTCACGCCAGGACGAATATCGCGTGTGTCGCCTAAGCAATCAGGCATAGGCATTAGTGGACTGAAAGCTGTACAGCTCTAACTGCAATAAAGCGCGGTAAGTGCATTATTGGAAAAGCAGGAAGAGTTTGAAGGTACGAAACAAGGAAAATTAAACCCAAAGCTCATAAAAATGCTGGACTATATACATACACTCTTTGAATAACATAATTTTGCAAAGTTAAACAGTTATAAGCAAGACATTTATCTTTTAAGTCTTCAAATATTTTCTACTTCGGGTATCCTCCAGTGCGATCTTTTCCGACGATAGTTGAACAATAGAATTAGTAAATCAAATAAATTACCACCAGCGGATAGACATTAGTTGCAACAGCAAGGTAACCAGTATTAACCTTGTTATTGAACCGGTAAACGATTATCCACGCCAGGTTTTTGACCTTTAAAAAAGTAATAACTTGCAGTTTATACTTAGCTACAGTATGAATTAGGCAAAAACGGTGGGAAGTAAACGCCTTGGTAAGATTAAATGGAAAAAGTTAACTATCAAATATTATTATATTCCAGTCCACAGTAATAAATATAACAAAATCTAATTCTGCATAACTATCGCTCGATGGGACGATCAGGCCAATTCTGCATCTAGGAAAGAGCAGAGAACATTGCATTTCATAATGAGGATTCTAAAAAGTGCAAGTACAAAGTCCAGGAAAATTGTCTACAAGTCCTTATTGCGGCATGTTGGGACCTGTAAAGAGTTAATCAAATTGATTTGTTAGTCAGAGAAGGACTATAAAATTCACAAAAAGGGGCAAATATTTTGGGCATGCAAAAGGTGAGAAGATTAATGAGATCCGTTGAAAGTTTGACGTTAGAAACGAGGTTTTGCGAACGGTTTAAAGCTTATGCTGGTTTAAATGAATGGGTGAACGTTGCTAAAGATTAGCGAATCAATATATTACTCACAAAATGATAATTTGTTCAAAATTAAAAATAGAATGCACAGAACCGATGTCGGAAAATTCTCTCTCTCTTTTATAATAGAAGCATGAAAGAATGGAATAAATTGCCTATATTAACTTTTCAGGCATACCCTCTGTCCTTGAAGACAATACAATACATTTTGGATAATATATTGTAAACGATACTTAAGTAAGTTTGTGATTTCATATTGTTGTAAATAGTAATTGTAACTTATTTGTCATACTAGTTAGATAATTAATGAATGGAAATAGTAAAATAATTAATGACTTCATTATTGACTAATGGATATTGTCGACGCTCAGTTTGAATATCTAGAACAGATAAAATGAGCATTGAGAAAATAAGACAGAAATACGCTTAACGAAGATATAATATACGATATTTCAGCGAAACAATCTGGTACGGATCAATATAGGTTACCGAAGACTGCTTTTGAATGGATTTCAACAAGGAGAAGATAAATAAGGCGACGTCCAAGAAAGAAAGAAAGAAAAAAAAAACGGCGCTATGAAACACATAACGAAAAGGCAATTAAGATAGGGCAGTGACCAGATAGGACAACATGTCTGGTTAAATATATATTTACCTCTGAGAAGAAATTGTGAACACTATAAAAACTGACAGACAATAAGTTATTATTTTAAAAGTGTTTTATGTAATAATTTTAGAATGTTGTTTTAGATGCACGAGTATTTTTAAATGGAAGTAAACACAAAAACTCCGGTATGAATACACCGGTGCATATGTAGTACATAGAATCTTTATGTGTAGATTCTTCTTTGGAGAACTTACAAGCCAATGGCTTGGTTCAGTAGCCTGTCCAAGTGCAAGCGAATTTTGGATACTAACAGAACCAGAAAGGGTGATCAATCCCAATGTATGGAATGAGAGTGAAGAAGGAAATTAAATATAGGAGGAAAGGGATAAAGGAGAACACGCATATCAAATTTTCCAAGCCAACATTCACCTAACGACCGAAGAAAACTGAGAGAAAAGGCTTCGGTGGGGTTGGTTGGACCTGTGGATTTGAACTCGGGACCTCCTGAATACGAATCCTTGGAAGATACAGAACTTACATATCAAGTTTGGTATTTTCTTTTTTTAATTATGCTACCCATAGACATGTACACACGCACCTTTTTCCTATATTTTCAGGAGACCTCAAATTTTAGATTTCCGGTGAAATCTCTAATTTTTGGGTGGAATACAATACCTCCCCTACTTCCTATATATAGTAGCAAAAGTATAAAATTATAAAAATACTTCCAAAATGATGAAGAATTTCTGGGAGAAGAAAATTAACATAGTCATTAATATAAAAATTTAATTAAATAAACACAGTAAATGTTTCATACAACAAACTCAAGAACTATTATTCTTTATAGTCGAAACTTTCACAGATGTCCCTAAGGTAAGGTATATAAATACCAGCCGTTAATTCAAATAAGGATCAATCAACTAAAAAGTTATTGCTTGGAATTAATGCTATACACAATTAGGTTCATTATTGAAACGGTATATTTTGTGCCTAAAATGCTTTTGATTTGATAAAATATGCTTAGGGAAACTGAAAATAAACTGTGTATTGGAAACAAAATCTCAGGACAACTCCTTAATATTGTACAATGACTTCTAAAATAGTGTCAAAAATATGATGTGTATCATTCACATGACTCTCCCTAGCTGTTCCATATACAAACTATTCTTACAAAAGATTGTTCTTTTATCTCTACACCATGCTAATGGAAATAAATATTAGCAGAAATTCTTTTATTACTTGCTTCCTTCTAAGCAGAATAGAAATAAGGGAATTTACTGGACTAAAGCAATAATCAACTCTTTTAAAAGCTGGTCGCTGTGTGAAACAATTGAAGTTCGGTTCGCTTTTCATGACCAGCATTAAAGCAAGAGAGAAGGTGAGTTCCATTTGAGAAATGCTGCACATTTTAGAATTGAAACCAAGAACAAGGAATACGTCATCAACGGTTCACTTTAAAATAAGATGAAAAGAAGTACATGAGTACATGACATAAATTATGTGTTTTAACGAGATCTGTATGCTTTGTGTAGTAAGTTTTTGTCTACCGCTTACGGTTTACTAGTTATGCAAAATTTAACAAAATTCATCCTAAACAAAGAGGTGTTTAGCGGCTATTCTCCCAGATTAATTGTTATATATCAAAAATCAAAATTACTAGAAAAATTTCGGTTACAGTTTCAGTATATGCATAGATAATTGATGTGCAAATGGAAACCTCAGTGGAGAAGACAAAGAAAAATGCCCTGGAGAATTCTAGATGACCTTCTTTTCTTCTTTCTTAGATTTGATGTTATTAAATACAGTTGACACGTGACCGATTAACGTCTGCTATGTTGTGAAGAAGCACGTAAATTATAAAGCATGCCTTCTGTTGTACCTACGTGTGCCGTTGCTGATATTTGTGTTGGGATATCAATCAAAAACACTCACGGGATTTCAGTATCATCTCTAAAGTATGTTGTCCTCTATGATCTAGAGTTAACATGCTAGGCTATGGTTCCCAAGGTCACAGCTTCAAATCCGGCGGAGGGTGATGGATTTTTCTCGGGCGTGGCTTTCTTCGGAAGGGAAGTAAAGCAGTTGGTCCCATAGACTTCGATTTCGTTTTCGTAGTCCGCTTACTCTCCCCTTATTTTTTTCAGAACTGACAACCCCCTAGGACTTACAAGCGAATGCCTAGGGGTCAGAAGCCTGTCGAGGAGCCAATGACACGAAACCACAGAATGGAGAACCTAAAACGAGTAAGCGGTCCGTAGCCAGGCGTGAGCGTGAGGAAGTGGATGATATGAAATTCAATTGGTGGAATGAGCGGCGGGTGAAACCGGAGGACTCGGAGAAAACCCGCCCAGATGCCGCATCGTCCTCCACAAATCCCACATGCGGGCACTTGGGATCGAACCCGGGCCGCCTAGGTGGGGGGGGGTGAGCGGGCTAACCACTCGGACACAGCGCCGCCGTCGTAGATTTACGGCACATGAAAGAACCTCAAGCCTGATAAAGAGGCCTCTGAGCAGAGTTAGGCTGTCTTTCACACCCAGTATAGAATGGGACACTGAGAACTGCAGCTGTTAAAGAGCGTCCGTAAATAACGTTCTATTTAATTTTCTTTAAAACACTAATTAACTTTCGCTAAAGGAACTGAAGGGCTTAATAGCATCTTTATGACCAGCAGAATCCACTAATATATACCTACCTTGAGTAAATAACTCTTATTTACAGGTATTTCTAAATGGAATTTTCAATTCAGAGCACCGGATCTCAAGCTTTCTGTCCAATCCAGCACATCATCAGGAAATTTCACAGATACGGGTAGCCAAGTCGTTAGGATCTTTGAAAAGGGCCAAAATTTGCCAAATTTCATCAATCATAATCAGCGTTATTTTGCGTTATAATTTTTAAACTCTCTTTTCTGGGGTTTTTATTTATCAGCATATGCTCATTTTCAAATTGTTTCACAAGAAGTAGTTTGTAGTATAATATAATGAAATTTGGTACAAATATTTGTAATTAACATTATGCAAAGTAATGACATGAGTATTTGTAAACATATTTATTTGTCTTACTATTAAACCAATGTTCATATCCTGTTAATTAGCAAAATTTTGAATTCTCATAGTTAACACTTATTTTCCGCCGAATTAAAAGAATAATTCAAACTCACATATACAGTTTATTTGTATACTATTAAAGAATTCAACTGTAAAGTATTAAAAACAAATGAGGCGCTGAGCACGTCTCAACCTCCAATACTACACCCCATCCATGACGAGATGGGGGACGCAGCGACTGGGCGGTAGGTCGAGGTTCCTTGTGAGCTGTCGTGCCATGGAGTTATTATGTTTGGCATTCACCGCATTTAATATCCACCAAATCTAAAACTAAATTATTTACTCATTGCATCCAAATATTTACAAAACTAAATGAAGTGTGTTCTTCGTTCAGATAACTTGAATGACAGTAGTAATCTAAGATTGGTTCCACGATTATGCAGCGAATGATAAATATCAGATGTCTTCTATTCACAAGACTTTCTCTAGTTTTTCCACAATCTTTTCTTACAGAAGATTATTATTTTATCTACAAGATGATAATCGATATAAACATTAGAAGAATTGTTCCATAACCCGTTTCTTATAGGTAGAAGGGAATAAAGGAAATGCAAATAAACCGATAGTCAAATCTTTTAAAAGCCAACCACTATGTGAAACAATTGAAATTCGGTTTCCTTTGCTTGCTAGGTGTAAACAAAAGAGTGACGAAAACGAAGATGACATCCTGATTGAGAAAGTAGCTTAGAGCTGAAACCAATAGCTCGGAACATCTCGAAAACGGTTAACTCTACATAAAACAGAAAGAATATATATATATATAAAACATAGATAGGCAGACACACACGGACATGTTTCTAAAAATTATTTTCTTTTTTATTCATGAGCTGTCAAAGTACGTATTTCCGTTGAAATATCGATATCGAAATTTTGGCTAGAATACAATACCTTCTCTATCCACTATGTATATTCTACGTACTTGCTAGACAAAGTAAAAAAGCAGTACTGCATCATTATTACATTATAAGCAGCAACATTTAAAGCGTCATTAGCGCAACAAAACCATTTTTATATTTTAAATTAATTGTAACAATATTAATTGCAATATTTTACCACGATATTATAATTTTCCTTTTAAAATTAAGTATTAGTAAAGAATTGTTATAAAAAGTATTATTGTAATAAATGTTAATTTATTTACTTACACTTTTACAGCACCTTTGCCTTTTTGTAAACTTGTATGTAGTGTACGCTTATTTGGAATGGATCCCCATCCCTTTAATATGAGTTTCTCTCATTCGGAGGCTATGAGGGAATTTTCTTCTTCTTCTACTCATCATCAGTATTATTATTATTATTATTATTATTATTATTATTATTATTAGTCCTGGCAACAAAATTATATTTTTGGCAGAGGGCAGCAAGGTAATCAAAAATGGAAGGAGATTGGAAACCAGAAAATTAGAGAGACAATGAATGTAAAATACACTATTTTATATATAATGGGAGAAGAATATTAAAATGGTTTAGGCACATAAGAGGGATGAAAATTATCATAATTTAAAAAATGGTATCATAGTGGAAGGTTGAGGAAAGAAGGAAAAGGAAAAAGGAACAATGGATGTCTGCAGTAAGAAGACATATGAACAACAAAGAACATAACAGAAGGTGCAGAGGATAGAAATCAGTGGAGAAATAAAATTTATTTTGGTGGAAGGATAACTACCGTGTAAAAACAACAAAAACAACAATAATAACAATAGCAACAACCATTACCACATAATATCCAGAAAAACGATTCCGTAATAACATGCGAGACTCGAATCCGAGAGGTCCAGCGTTCAATTCTTGGTGCCGACCATTGTGACTGTTTCTCTTAGTTTTTCTTTGTTAGAGAGGCAAAAGTTTGGTGCATTTACTTCTACCACAGATTTCCATTTCCTTATTTCCAGTAATTCCTACCCTTTCGTGTTCAGCTAGGCTTTGGATCTGTGTAGCGTCGGTCGGTGTCAGACAGATGATGGAGATGCTTTTTCGTTGTTCTTGTCGACCATTCCAGAGGACATACTTCTCTGAACCGCTACAGTCGAGTCGACTTCTGCCCGGTTTCACCAAAGGAAAGCCTTCTTTGAGCATCTCCAGCGATGGTATGACCGGAGCATCAAGCTTGGAATCGTTAGGGACCTCTGCTCGTCTTTGATGGCCGACCTGTCTGCAGTCTGTAGTCTGCTGCGGTTCGTTACGTCGTTCGTTCCTCCTGATGGCGGTGTGCACAAAATATCTGTGTTTGGTCGGGGTACGATCTGTCCTCTGCGTTCCCTAATTACTATGTATCAATTTTGTAGAAATAATATACTTTAGATTTTAAAGTTAAATGATTCGTCTTTTTACATAGTCTATTATACCCCGGCCTTCGAAGATGGCATTTAGCATTCAATCCATATAAGTCATACCTCATTTACTTGCATCGCTCGACCTGACCTCTAATAACCAACAATATTATTATGGTAAAGCTAATTAGTTACTCCTAATTTAGGTTCATTAAAGAGCGGAATGATGCCGCACATTAATTACTATCTGCGACTAATTGGATTTATTACGGGAAATTATATTTTTATTAGTGATTCTGTATTTTCAATACGGTTGCCACACTTTTTCTTATATAAATTTATGCAATCAATGACCTTTGCACAAGATGATCAAATACTTCAAAATAATAGCCTTCTTCTTACTCATAGTGAACAGTATCTAACATTGAAGTTCCAAATAGCTGACTAAATCGTTTACACAAAAATTTCTTAGGCGAAAATTAACAATATCCTCATTTAAAATGTGGGAATCTATAACGCAACTTATGTTAACCAGGATCCCGATACAGTAGTCCCGCAACGAAACCAGAAGAAACCGCTACAGTGCGCAAACCACCAACCAACCACAACCCGTCGAACACCGTCGCCTGACCCTTATCTTTTCTTTTTTAAATGCTTTAGAGAATCATATTTTTTGCATTTCCCCTACATTTCTGTTGTTTTCCTATTTGTGAATAGTTTTCTTTTTACTTACACATACACATTTACAAACACACATGCCCGAGGTAGGATTCGAACCCACGATTCCCTGCGCCACGAAGCACCAAAGCTAGGCACTTTAGCGAACGCGGGGACCGGCATCCTTCAGCCCTGAAACAGATTGCAAGGAAATGGTGGGTAAACATATATAAACACTAATTAAATAAAATCTGCAGTTCTTAAGTTTAGGTTTCTGGAGCCATACCAAAACAAAATATCCACTGAATTTGATTGCTTTCCTCAGTCTGATTCCAGTTTTTTTTTTTTTTTTATTGAACAAGAACACTGTGCAGATATATTTTTATTTCTACATATCTAAACTATAGCTGCTTCCGCTACCTGCTGATTTCCAGTAGCTTGAAATTCCGCAATTAAACTTCTCCTACTTAACAGTCCACACTATAAATCCAAAAATAAGAAACTTACTTCTACAAAAATACTTACTTTACTATACCACAAATAATACTTAGAGCGTTGAACCTATACATTTTCTCTGAAAAGTAACCTGGTATCCTAAACCTCTTCTCAAATAGTCACATGCACGTCTACGTCAGGAAACCTGGTTTATCAACACTGTTTATCCAAGATATTGTCGCCACTCATTTACTTCCTCTTGTTTCCTTTGTATCCTTTCCGCAGCTATCTACCTCCCAGTCGATACCCAAAATTGTCTCCTCTGGTTTATTCTTAAAGATTCCTCCTGTTCATGTTGTTCATCTACATTGTTTTCAAAGTTCCCAACCATTCTACTGGTTATTCTGTTTTCTTTTTCTTACACGCTGTGATCTTCTACGCTCTACTTCTACTGTTGTTGTATTTGTGGTTGTTGAATTTCTCCCATCCTCTTTTTCATACACCAGTTTAGATAACCTCACCAATTACTTCCAATATCTCACAATCTTCCCAAGTCCTTAAAATATCCAGCCAATGTTGTCTTTGTGTATGTATTTCTTCCTCATATAATACACACACACAAATAAGGCATACTCTGGATTATCCTGCACTCCACATAATTCACATATATAAATGATTCTTTGATGTGTCCCATATGGTCTGTGACCTCTGAGAAAAAGAATCGTCTCTTGCTTTGGTTTAAAACATGTTCTTTGGCTTCTTTCCTATATGCTGGGTAACCATTGGTATGCTCGTCTTCCCTCTTCAATGTTGTTATATTTTCTCTGCCATGATGAAATGGTGGGGTCATAAAATTGGTGGCAGAAGTTGAAATACCTTAGGATTCGCCTGCCGACCCGGGGAACCACGAAAAAGCTCATGGGTCAGGAATCGAGCCCACGTCCTCCCGAATGTGGGTCGCATACATTGCCGCGGCGCTATCGCTTGGTGAAGCGAAACAGGGAGAAATGAGATGCTGCTGAAATTAAAAAAAGCTAGCATGAATAAGACGATATGCCAATAACTGGTTTTTGGTTTTTCATAACCGCACATCTTCTAATTGTGATTTCCCTTTTATTTGATAGTCTTGCTGGGCCGGTTTGGAGAGCTATGCAATCATTCCTGGACATTACCGACCTTTTGAATCTCTGCGCAGAAATGGAGGTTTCCAAGAAACCGGCTCTGCTTCTGGCTATGCACCTCACTATTAAACATTTTAAGTGATTGCAATGTAAATGACTATCATTCTTTTTTCTCAAATATGGGTTCAAAGGCTCGTTTATGAGTTTGTACTCCTATGCATCTTATCCCATAGCAGGAAGTTCTGCAACCTACTGACCCGCATTGGGACCAGTTTCTTCGCTTAACTAAATTCAGCGAATATTTACAGCGTGTAACTAAAAGGAAATAACAAACGGTATACAACGGAGTAGACAGACATGTTATAAATAAACCTCAATCACCAAAGCGCCTCAGATATATCCGAAGTAAACTCCAGTCACGGGAATGTATGTATGTATATTTATTTCCATCGCAACCAGGAAGCAAATCATAAAAAAACTGTGACTAAACTTCTGCACACATCTGCTGTCTCTGCAAGTCCGATAAGGGATTAGTGATAGGGCGTTTACACAGGGGACTCGGCACCGATTCAGTGAGGGTATTGTACCTACGCGCTCGAAGGGACGCATAAGGGAAGGAGGGATGAGGTGACAGAAGACACCGGCGGCCATAGTCAGGAGTGATCGCAAAACAGTAGCAGAATCTTACAGTTTCCAGATTGAGACGCCCCGGAAAGCGAACACGCAGACCATCAATCAAAGGTCTAAGGACGTATAAATTTCCACAGAGGGTATCATTTTTTCGTGTCGCGCTGCACCAAAAACCATCGCCAATCTCTCCAACCGCGAAACAGACCAAACGGAATAAAGTAGGAATGAAATGATAAATGAAAAGATATGGAAGGTCAGAAAATTCAGAGGATGAGAGAAACCACTTCCCCATTGTGAGTCGAACGAGTTTTCAGGTCGGATATAGGTTCTGCAATCATTTTTATTATTGTTTTATTACTTCTTTTATATAATCATCTTTACCTTCTATGGTCATATACGGAGCTTCGCTTTAGAAGCAATTGCTGGTGTTTTCTCGCTGAACTGCAGGGTTTGTTTACGTAAGCTTTTCTGTATTATACTATTATACACACATTCACTCTCACATGCGTAAACTCAGACTCTGTGGGGGATAGGAATGCTTCTAGTTAAAGAAAAACTCGCCGCCCTAGGCAGGGATTGAAACCGGGACCTCTGGATGAGAAGCCAGAACGCTGAAACGGTCTCAAGTAAAAGGTTCACAGAATACTTTTTGTTGTTTAATGCACGATGAACTTCCTGTTGGTTTGGAAGAGATTTCTAGCGACTTCATATTTTATGATGCTAAATACAGGCGTATTTTTATTGGTGTCATATTTGTGGGACGTGTTCCTGACATCGAAACAGTAAAAAAAAAAGTTCATATGAACATGGGTCTGAAAATTACTTATTTCAGAATTATAACACAAAATCGAAAGTTACAAAAATTGCTCAAAGTGGCTTCTTGCTTCGATGCATGCAGAAAGTCCTGTCATACTTCATTAGGATTTTCAAATGCCCAGTTATAAGTGCTATGAAAATTGAGGATGCCGTCGAGAGTAAAACCAGTCTCATACTTGTATAAGATACCATCAACAGAGGTCCTCACTCAGCAACAGAGTGTGCTAGAGCATGGGACACAGGTTTACTGCATGCATCGAAGCAAGAGGAAGCCACCTCGAGCAATTTTTGTAACTTTCCATTTTGTGTTGTAACTCTGAAATAAATGAATTTTTAGATTTAAAGAAAATTATTGCTTTATCTACTTTAAGACAGTTAGGTTTAATAATAAGAATTTTATCTATAGGATTTGCTGATTTAGCTTTTTTTCATTTATTAATTTTCTGGAAATATTATTAATTAGTATTTCAAGTCGACACAGTTAAAATTAAGTTTTTTAACACGTTACAGTCGAACTAAAAATTCTTCTTTATAGTTCTTAGATTTATAAAATATTTATAACACTCCAATGTTACCAACTTAAGTTTTGTTACTATCAATGTATCCGTTATATAGAATGTTGTGACTTTGAAAGAGTTACGTTGCTAGTGGAGTCCGATCGATATATCGTTATTTTTAATGTACATGCGCAATAGTGGAAACGTTCTTTCCTACCTTTCACTGTTTTCACAAATATTGTGTCATAGCGGCTATTACAAATATGGATTTTGACAAGTTTGAAGAACCCGCTGAAATTTTGGAGGCAGCAGAGAGCGTTAAACTGAAGTTGTTGCCAAAATAGGTTATGTTCCTGAGAAAATAAAAATCAATAATTGTACCATCGCCATCTTTACTAGTCCGTTCTCAACTAGACAACAATTTTCTTAGATTGCCAACTTCAAACATATACAATGTGTTTGCAGGGTATTTGGTTGTAACATACTCTAGTTTATCACTTAATAGCAGAAAGAATGGAATGGAGTTGTTAATTTATAAGATTTATGGTAAAGAGTAAAGAACTGACATTGCTGCATCGATTACCAATCTATATCGATAGACGAATTCTATTCCCACATACACACACGCCTCCAAGCGATAGTAAAACGTACTATTCCTTGAACAAAAGGAGTGTTAAAGCTTATATTATAAATTTACTGATAAGTCTAGAAATATTGTGTTGTCTAAAAAATAGTGTATGTCACTCAAGCTAAAAGTGTTTTATTTTGCTCGTAGGATTGCTGCACTCGGCCTTACGGCCTCGTTACGTTAACTTTCCTTCTCGGAAAATAAAACTACACTTTTATCTCTTGTATTATTCAGACCCAGGTTCACATGATTTGTTTTGATATCAGGAACACGTACCCTATATATATATATATGACACCAATAAAGATACATCCTGTATTCTGCAACATGGAATGCATGTGTGTTTGTATTTATTTTTTTAATTTCAAAATGGGGAATCAGTTTTGTCCTTCTTTACTTCTTCATACTAATCACATTGTTCTTATCGGTCCCAACGCTTCCCTGTCTTCTGGAAGGGCCTCTTTGCGCCACACCTATGCTAGCCAGTGCACTAAAATTGCGAGATTGGCGCGATGTGTTACGATTATAAGGCAAAGTTTTGATAGTAATGTCTTCAGGTATCCTCAGCCACAGCTGAATTAGGATCGTGCCAAAATTAGACTAAGAAATATATCAGTTTCGTTTTTAAGTTAAGGTGATGCATTTGTGAAATTTCACTAAAAATTGAAAAAAAGCAATAAAATAATATTAAATCCATAATTTAAGAAAATATATAGTTTTTCCATTTAGCGCAATTGATATCAGTTAACTAAGTTATAAATGGGCTGGCGCATGCTTATTAATAGACACACTCTACTTTAAACCTATTTCTCGTAGAACTTTTTCCACGTATTTTCCATACTTAAAATGCTACACACGATGCAATGTTTTACTAATTGTTTCAGAATTTGTAAAATTCCTCTCAAAACTACGTTAAAGAAAATTATCATATTCCCTTTCGAAATAATGCTCAAATTTCTAGAAATAAATTATTGAATTTTTAAAAATTAACGGCTTTTGAAGATTACGAAAAGTAATAATTTCTTAAAATATTTAGGGTTAGTATAAAAATATATGATACATTTGTTTGTAAGCTGTTTTACAGCAAATTTTCGAAGTTTTTTTGTTAATATTTTTAATAAGATTCACGTTGTTCATGTTTATTTGAGCAATTAATTTAGACAATAAAACATTTAAATAATGTTAGAATCTTGAAGCATGATAGACATATTACTGTTATTATGTGTAATAACAGCTATAAATTTCAATAACATATCGTGCATATGTGGATTTTCCGGATTTCACAGTTGCATTACCTTAGTGACTAAACAACTGCATTCAAATGAAGTGAATGCAAGACAAGCTGTGAGACGCATTTATGGTCAGCTTTAACTATTCCAATTGTTTACGAAATGTGCCTCGTTGCGAGGAAAAATGCCTAAGGTAATTGTTTTCACAGTCTGAAAGCAAAGGACAGTGCCTGTCGTTAAAGAAAGTCACCAGTAATAACGATAACAACGAAGAGTAAGCATTTTAAACACTGATAGACATTATTCTAGATTTATGTCTTATATCAAAACTTTTATAAATAGCTGATAATAAGAATTACTCAAATGCTGTAAACTTGCGTCTTTAACTACTACAAGAATTCCAGAATTTCCCGGATGATATCACAAGCAGATGTGGTCCTTGAAGGTATTCGGCCGTTGAATCACAAACTAGAAAATATGTATTAAACCAGTTTTAATTAAATCCAGCATGTTAGAACCCCTCTTCCAATCCATATGTTTAAAAAAGGATTTTCAATCATATATCGGTCTTTTTTGTAGTTTAACGTCCTTTAACCTGATTGGTCATATCGGACGATGAATAAAATTGGTGAAATGATGCTCAAATGATTTCGGGGTCCATGGAACTTAAAGTTACTCGACATTCGTCTTCTCAGGATAAAGGGAAAACCCCGAAAAGAACCTTATCCGAGTAACTTACCCTAAGCGAGATTCGAACTCACGACCTGTTGAATGTGAAGCAGACACGTTATTACCACACTACTCAGGCGGGCGATATTGGTCTTATTCGGAGACGTATACGCGAGTAATGCACTGCATCCATATTACTGTCCACCATAACATGCAATATTAACACGCATATTCTGAAATTTCAATAATAGATACAAAAACGGTTAATAAATTTGTCTAATCACTTAAACATCTATATCAAGAAGGTTTATGAACTTAACTGTACGACCAGGACTCGAAATGCTGAGTTCACGCTTTCGGATGACTTGTTAGGGAAATTAAAATGAACGGGCTAAATGCCCTTATTAACTTTATAACAATTAATTAAACCTTTAATCTTCAGGCGATTTCGTCTGTGGCCCGCATTCCGGATATCGCCTGACCCGTGAGTTTTTTCGGGGTTTTCCCCAGGTCGCCAGGGTTGGAAGTGTCGGCGATGGTACTCGGTGTGGCGTGGCGGGGAAAAAGGATGCTCAAAGTGACTATTTCCGATTCATGATTTCGGCTGGTTGCCGGCATGAGGACTGTTCCTGGCGGGGACGTTGGACCCTATGTGGGGCGGGGGCCCCGGTCTGGCTTTCCGACAGTCGGGGTGATTCAGTCTAGAAACTGTAGGAACACTGTCATTACTGTGCCGGTTCCGGCCATCCGATGTATCCTCTCCCCTCAACTCTGCCATGGCGCCCCCTCGTGGGGCATAAGTACAATAATTTCAGGTTCGGTGCCGAGTCCCCTCCGACTGTATCCTATCCTAAACCTTGAAAAGAAAAACTTTAAACCAAAATAAACAATTTAAAAATTAAAACTTTTTAATATACGAATTAATAATAATTAAAGAGTTCCAGAAGCAAGTACTAAATTTAACACATTTAAATTAATAACAAATTCTAACTTCACATGACTCTTTCATTGAATTTGCCTTTGTTACCGGAACCTTAAATCGATTCTTCCCATTTCATAATATTCTTTCAAACTAGATCAGCGGTGGAAAACATGAAATGGAGTTTTATTTATGGACGCTCTTTAACTGTTGGGGTTCTCAGCGTCCCATTCTATAATAAGCGTGAAAGAGCGATTAATTTTGCTCAAAGGCCTCTTTAGCAGCCTTGAGGTTCTTATACGTGCCGTAAATCTACGACATGGGACCAACGGCTTTACTTCCCTTCCGAATGAAGCTGTGCTATAGATTTTTCGAAAAAATACACCGTCCTCCGCTGGGTTTGAACCCGCGACTTTGGATATATGAAGTTAGTATGATTACCATTACACAGCAGAGGGCGACTCAAGATGCAACGTCGACTAGGAAGCCTGCAATACAAACTTCGGCCGAATCGAACGAATCGCATAGGTCGGATACATAACCAGAGAAGAGTCATTTTTGTTTCTAAACATGACCTCTGGGAAATAGGGATAAGAGGGAGACCCGAATGGTGATCAGTTTCGGACGACGATGTGCGCAAGCAAGGTGAGGGAAACTAACGATTCCAAATGGAGGTATCCTGATTCCAGCCAGGCATGTGTCTGCCCCCTTAGGGGGTCATGTTGGCTCTCGACAAGTCCCAGGAAGGTGGTTCAGCAAACCAATCCATACGCCAAGGAGAAACCGATCAAACGCGCACAATCCGTCGTTTTGCCCTCGCACACCGAACGTCGTTACCTGGTTCCGATGTAAGGTAATTTATAACGTAACTCCATGGCACGACAAACCACAAGGGACCTTAGCCTACCGCCCGACCGCTGCATCTCCCATCTCGACCCGAAGGCGTCAAGAATGGAGTACAGTGCTGGAGCGTGAGAAGTGAACCGCGCCTCGAGTACCTCCCGGCCAGTTGATGCGGTCTTCTCGCTCTGGAGTCGCTACTTCTCAATCTAATACCTCCTCAATTGGCTGAGTGCACCCGGACCAGGTCTCCCAGTACGGGAAAATTCCCCACGCCGGTACTGGGGATCGAACCCAGGTCTCGCGCTTGGCAAGCAGCCGCAGTAACATCGCGCCAAGGAAACAACCACGTATGGTAATTATAGGGACAGGAAATGATGCTGTAATGGTTTCTCTGCTACCTGCTAGCTGCTCCAGTGATATTCTGAGAGAACTTTCTCTCTCAGGGTATGTGTGGGTGTGGCAAGAATGGACAACGCCAGTTACTTATTTTTTTTTTTTTTTAATATTTAATGGAGGCTAATAACTGATCTGTTTGGAGCGAGATGCTAATTGTTACATCAGATAAATTTTAAAAATTCACAGCATGTAAGGTAGCTATTTGAAATTATACCAACTATTACGCACAATAACAGTGATAATTTTGCCACGTTTCAAAGTTCTAGCTTGTACGGTTATTTAAATAATAGTTTTATTGCCTAAATTCATTGTTTTAATAAAAATAAGCCAAGTGATGCATTTTTAAAAATATTCAATCAAAAATACAAGTTTTAAAATAAATGAGTTTACAAACAAATCTGTCATATCAGATTATTTTATATTAACCCTAATTATTTTAGAAAAAATTGTTAATTTTTGTAGTCTCCAAAATGATTAATTTTTCAAAAGTTATAATTTATTTCACAAATCTGGAGCATTATTTCGAGAAAATGTATGATAAGTTTCTTTAGAGAGGCAATACAAAACTTTTGAAACAAATTTGTAAAAAACTGCACTGTGCCGAGCATTTTGGGCACGGAAAAATGTTAAAAAAAAAAAGTGTGCGAGAAAACAAGATTTGAAATTGGCAGTTCCTATTACTAAGCATGCGCCTGTCTAACTATTTAAAGTGCGCCGAATGAAAAATTATACAGTTTCTTAAAGTTTAGAATTCATATTACTTATTACTTTTCATAATTATCTATAATCTTTACTGTAATTTCAGAGATACACCACCTTAAGATGGAGAATCAACTGAACCTGAATATAACCAAGAGGAATTATAACTACGTCATAAGAAATCTTTAAAATTTCAGAGTATTAAAATTTTGCGTTGTAGGCAAAATTGATTTCCGTCGTAAAGAACATAGCTTTTGTTACTCGCTAAATTGCTATACGGCGATTCACTTAGCGATCACCGCTAAACTGGTGATGAGCCCAGCGTTTCGCTACGATTACTTTACCAAGTGTAACTTAAGATAGAACGAAACGCAAGCCACGTCAGAGAGTGGCCTAAGCGCAAGATGCGTACAGTGTGTATAAACAAATTTGCAAAACCACTCCCGCCTAAGAACTCCTATTTTCTACGTTATCAAATCTTACCCTTCATACTAGGTCTGAGGCATGCTCTTTGTTCTGCTTGACTTGTTAATCCTAATTATTCCTTCCCTCTGCTAAATTTTCAGAAATGACTTACGTGCTTTTTCAACGACCTCCTAAGCGTTCGTTAGGCTTGTGAACGTATTGAGTTCCCAGGAATTGAGCCTTGAGCTTATGGAGTTCCTTGTTTACTTATACTCCTGATAACTAGCCTCGTTACTCTGACTTCGAGCTAACTTCCTACATAGCTTGCCTTTACTAAAGGCTTATGCTCTAGCAAAGGATTTTATAATTTGCGCTCTTGTAATGTCGTGCCTCACTATTGACGTACCTACAACAGAATTATAATTTAAGTATTTTTACATAATTCATTAATTAATCGATTATAATTATTTGTCTATTTCTACATTAATTCTTTATAAAATAATTATTAATTTAATATGACCGAAGTTAGACATCAATGGTCAGGAGATTTCTTATAGAAGAGGTATTACCCAATATTCACCTACCAAGCCGACGAAACCACGAAAAAAAGAAGAAGTATGAACAGAGTGGCTGGCCTGACGGGAACTGAACCCAGGACGTTGCGACTGCTAGCCTCACACATTACAAAAGAGTTATCTGGCTCCCAATATCAATGAATATGCACGCAACTAGGGTGGGCAATCATCCAAGTGATGCAGGGAGGTGAAGTGGCATATGATAAGTTACCTCCTAATAATACTTCAGGGATTAGCGGAGTCACATTTGGCTTAAGTGATTATTGAAAACCTTTTTCAAAAATATTAGAGACGCTAAGTTACATTGAAGGAATTGAACTTTGCGATTGAGCCTGGATGTTCGTAAGTATTGGCTTAATTTCTACAGCAGAGTATATTTGAAGTATTTAAATAATAATAATAATAATAATAGATATTAATAATATTATCATTATTGTTTTTATTTTTATTGCAGAATAGGCTAAACCGTAGTATAGACAGATCAAATAATTATGCAAATGTTACACACGAATTTATCCATAATGCATATAAGTATTTTTATAGCTTTTAACTCCCACTTTTAACACAAATAGTACTACAGGTGATGACACTGATGTTACGCGGAGTGAAAATGGAGCACCGGTGGAATGCGATGGCGGAGGAAATCGGAGAACCCGGAGAAAAATCAGCACTGTGCCGCTTTGTCCACCACAAATCCCAAACATGCGATCGAACCCGCGCCGCCTAGTTGGGGGGGGAAAGTGGTTTAATCACTCGGCCACGGCGCGGCTGTATATGAGTAGGATTAATATTAAATCATGGATGGGGTCCCCAGGCTCTGGGGTAGAAGACAGCATGTAGGCCCTTGGAACCTTTACGACTTACGTGACTCCAGGTAGGAAGGGATCAGCGTAGAGACTCGAAGAGCGACCAGACCAGGATGATGATGTGCACAAGCATTGACGGATACCATAGTAGTACAGGATTGAACGATGCCAACGTCACCCAGGCCCAATTCACAACCTCCAAAACTCCGGAATTTCCCCGAAGGTGTCCTAACCCGAAAGCACCTGAAGGCAGGTCCCGATAGAGTGGTTCTGCGATGACGCTAGGAATAAACCTCCATAGTGCGCAAGCCACCGTCCTGTCGCAACCGTCCGAACACCATCTCCGGCCCCCCCAACCCTACAAATGACAAGGAATTGATGGAAACAGGACAGTTCGGGGGATTTAATGAACCCTCCCAGTATTCTTATGGTTTTCTGGGGAAAACCCCCCAAAAAAACATGGATCAGTGTTTCAGAATCGAACCCACGACCTCCCTAATGCAAAGCGGACATTTTACCGCGGCGCCACCTCGCTCGGAATGTATATGTAGCAGTAAATCCATTTTTAAATATTTCGTCAATTGTATAAAAAGCCTTGAGAATTGAACACTTATGTCGTGCTCTTTTACATTTTAACAAAGACATACTCCTAGCCTTTGTCGGTAAAATATTCAGCAGATTTATACCATGTCCAACAATACATTCTGTTGAGAGCTCCATTAGATCTTGATTTGTAAGAATGAAAAAATAGTATAATAATAATAATAATAATAATAATAACAATAATAATATTTGTTAATGACGTCTATTGCCACGATCATATCAACGACGCCAGAGTGCCGCAATTTTGTCCCGCAGTTGTTTCACATGCAAGCAAAACTACTGACATATGGCTGTCGCTTTTAAGCACACTTAAAAACCGGATCTGCTCCGGGTATTAAACCCGTACCCTGGGGATCAAAAACCCAGAGCCTAAGTGACTGAATCATCCAGAGCGACGTACTATAAAAGTGAATATCAGATGGAATAGATTGGGTCTCAGTTTTCAGCTTCGTTTTAGCAAATAGTTTTTATGCCGTATTTGTCTCTAATATCTGTCATTTTCAAAAAAAAAAATATCCTTTAGATATTTATCTAATGCAATTTCCCAATACGTTTAGTCTGCTTTATAACAATAACATAAGAAAGCTTATTCACTGCTCTCATCGATATAAACGTCTCCATGCTTAATTTTACTTTCTCTAGCCCGTATTTACAATGTGCACAGTGAATAGAGAAGGTATGTATTCCACCCAAAAGCTCGATGTCGATATTTCACCGATATATGCTTTGAGGTTCCCTGAGTCCGAAAAAAGCATTTTTAGAAAAAAATTCTTGTGTGTGTGTGTGTGTGTGTGTGTGTGTTTGTGTGCTATGCTGCTCAAAAACGAAAACACCGTTAAAAAAAACAAAGTTGGAATTTAAGTTTAGTACCTTACATGGATCCAATACGAAGATGCCCAAGAAAATTTCCCCACCACAAAACTACCCTTTACATGGAAAAGTGTTTGAATTTTTTTTCTCAAAAATTGTTGTATCGATTTTAATTAAAATACGGTATATTGAAGATATTTACAGCACAAATAAACTGTATATTTTGAATTTTCTGAGCATAGCCTCCGAAGACTCTTATTGTGGATGAGCTTTGCAGAATTTTGCATAACGGTTAAACCGTAAGAGATAGACAAAACTTACTGCACAAAAATTGTAGATCTCATTAAAACGTATAATTTATGTCATATACGTTTTTTATTTAGAGCTGACTGTGTCTGAGATATTACTTGTTATTGATTTCAGTTTTAAACAACAAACTTTTCTAAACGGGAAGTGACGTTTCGTTTTATCTATCTTGTTTTACTGCAGGCTACGCTAAGCGAGCCGAATTAAGTTGTTTTTCATAGGGCCAGGTTTTAAAATATTTGACGGGATTTAGCCTAGTGTATTCCCTTATGTACCTCTTACTTACAAGGAAGCAAGTAATAACACAATTTCTGCTAATGTTTACCTTGATTAGCATGTCATAAATAAGAATAATCTTTTGTAGGGAAAGTTGTTTGCGTAACTGGTAGACAAAGACATATGCATGGAACACATCAGATTTTTTTTTGTATATGGGAGTATCTGATTTCAACAAATTCTACCGGTTGGTTTTCCCGGGATATAGGAATCTAAATGCGTCATTGTACTTATGTATTTATAAGTGAAAATGCATAATGCTCTGTTCAATAATCTTCAGTAAATTTCCATGGCATATTCCATTGATGACGTCCGATAGCCGAGCCCTTGAATAAAAAACCAGTCTTCTAAGAAGTGTGTAGTTTCTTTATATTTGTAAACAAGTTTTATACTGCTTTATGTCTTTACCGCAGCAGCAGGTCCTGAAACGAAGGCTTGCTTTCGACAACGCCTTCCCTTCTCATCAGTGATCACACATTTCAACTAAAAGTTTTTTTTTTGTTTTTTTTTTAATTGTTTCATTTGTATAGCCCCCTTTAACTTCGATGTTCATATCGGGAGCTTTGACTTGTAAAACAACTCATTATATGAAGGTTTTTTTAGAAATTAGATTTATAACAATAACCATACGCACATTCACTCTCACATCCATACTTCCAGGGAATACTTCTGGTTAAAGCCCCTTGTGAGAAGTCAGCTCGCTGACTACATACTTGACAACGGAGTCAGTCTAAAAGTTATTTTAACACTATTTAAATAGAAACTCAATTATCGTCTTCGTGATTTTTCTGAATAACGTCCTAAATATGTTACCTAGATAGAGTCGCCCTCCGTGGTGTAATGGTTACCAAGCTAACTTCATATACCCAAAGTCGCGGATTGAAACCCGGCGGAGGACTTTGGACTTTTTCGGGCGTAAACATCCTTAGCATGGCTTCTTTCGGAAGAGAAGTAAAGCCTTCTCATGTTTAACGTTTATCTACTCCTTCTCTCTCGGCTTATCCTCCTCGCATGTGCAAACTAAACCCTACTCCTAGGACTTTCAAGCCAGCGCCTGGGGTCAGATGCCAGGCTCCGGATCAGAGAGAGTAGCCAGGATGGGTGATCAGCCGGATGCCTGCTATAAAAGTGAGGAAGTGGATGATATGCAATGACGGTAAATAGAACACCTATCTAAATACTGTCCACGGCCAATGCTGCTTAACCGTTAATTACTTTCTCCATACGCACTATGTACAGTGTATAGAGAAAGTATTGCACTCCACCAAAAATTCGATACCGAGATTTCACCGGAAATATATGTTTTAGGGTCCCCAATATCCAAAAAAAGCATTTTCACAAAAAGGTCCGCGTGTGTGTGTGTGTGTGTGTGTGTGTGTGTGTCCGTGTGTCTGTGAACACGATAACTCAAAAACGAAAAGTCGGTAAAATACCAAACTTGGTATTCAAGTTTAGTATCTTCCAGGGATGCGACACGAAGATTTTGAGAAAAATCCCCCCACCCCAACTACCCTTTACATGGAACTTTTTTCGAAAATTTTGATTTTCTCAAAAATCACTCTATCGATTTTGATTAAAATTTCGGATATTAAACATATTTACCTGACAAATGAAATGTATATCTTGAATTTTCTGGGAATAGCCTCTGAAGAGTAGTTTATTCTGGATGAATTTTACTAAATTTTGAATAACTGCTAAACCGTAAGAGATGGACAAAAACTTACTACACAAAAAATGTAGAGCACATTAAAGCAGACAATTTATGTTATATACATTCTTTTCGTGGAGTTTGTCGTTTTTGTGACATTCCTTATTTTTGGTTTCTGCTATGACAAACGTATACTTTTCTCATACTGGAACTTGTCAACTCCTATCCATATAAACAAAGGAACTTCATTGACATAGCAACCAGCTTTTGACTATCACTTTAACCTACGGTTGTCCCTTATTTCGCTTCTACTTACAAGGATGCGAGTAATAAGACTATTTCTGCTAATTTTTTCTGATTAGCATAAAGTAAATAGAAGTATAAGCTTTTTAAGAATTGTTTGTTGCAGGGATATGGAGAAAGT
This sequence comes from Hymenopus coronatus, assembly GCA_030762935.1. Classification (NCBI taxonomy): domain Eukaryota; kingdom Metazoa; phylum Arthropoda; class Insecta; order Mantodea; family Hymenopodidae; genus Hymenopus; species Hymenopus coronatus. The sequence goes on from CM060900.1 coordinate 506,092,883, forward strand.
CATGTGAATGGTACACATAAGATTTTTTTTATATTCTACCAGATTAGTAAAATCATCAAATATTGATTTCAACAATTTATTTACCGAAATGCACTATTAAAGAGCACAACTATAAAATATTAATTTGTTCAAGAAATAATTGCATCGTATGGAGCATTTTTATAAACACAATTAATATCTCTGGAAGTAGTATGGAAACATGCACAGAATGATCTACAGGTTGTACAATAAACCCTAATTTTTGTAAAATAAATTCATTTGGATATCCTTATATCAATCTTCTTCGCGTAGCATTTGGAATGTTTTCCAGCTTTTTGGTTGTTTTTTCATTATAATTTTGGAATAGAAATTGAGTTCACCAAGTAAAAGATTATTAGCACCAGTCACTGCTTCGCAACTCAGTTTGCCTTTGTACGTTTGGAAGCTCGCATTTGTGATAGCGGCGTATCTGAGAAAGCGTGACTAGACCAAACACCTGTATGCTTTATCTGCACTCAGCCAGATTAAGATGCAGACCTTCAGGTCGTTGTTCTTATGGCAAATACATCGCTGTAGACGTGAGTTTAGTGTTTATACCTAAACTAACGCCTATAAAGGTTACAAAGTCTTCAAACTTATTGTTGTGAATTAATTTTTTTTTTTTTGAAAAAGCTGTTACATATAGTGAAGCTATCTTGTTGCACAAATCTGGACATCCATTGCTGACACTTGTTCCACTAGATTTGGTGTGGGTGATCTGAACGCGTTTCGACATCCTTCGTTGTCATTTTCTTGCAGGTTAGCAGACGCTCAGAATTCTAACACCAAATCTAATGGAGCAAGTGTCAGCAATGGATGTCCAGATTTGTACAATATTTTTGTAAATCTTGATGCTCGTGTAAGCATCTGAAAAGTGTTCTGAAGTCCTATAAAAGTAGTATTCCAATAAGAAGCCTTGAGGGCACTCTGGATAGATGTAGCATTAACTCATGGACGGATGTGCAGCCACTGAGGCAGAATACTAGTAGGTACCTAGGGGACATTTAAGACTTAAGTGACCCGGGGGGAGGAATGAGGATAGACCCAAAGGGGGACCAGATCCGGATGACGGAGTCCGTAACGGTTCTAGATTGAACGCCTCCGGGCTGAATCCAAAGGCCCCGAGCCTCCGGGTGGTTTCCCAAAAGTAGCTGAAGGCGGTACCCGATAGAGTGGTAACGCGGCGATGCCAGGAAGATTCCCCTACAGTGCTCAAGTCAACGCCCAGCCGCAGCCGGCTGAACAACATCGTCGGATCAACAAAATGATGGCAGAAAATGCAGGGTTGTAATGAACCTTCGCCTACCGACCTGAGCAAACCCCTGGAAAAACCCATGAGTTAGGAAGGTGCCACCTCGAAATGCATAAATCGTTAATATTCCAAAATAAGGATTACATAAAGCATCACTTTGTGTTGAATTCATATGCATTTTTCTATTCAGTGGATATTTCCATAAAATTCATAATAGTCGTTTCATTTGTCATTAAAATATCTTGAACACGTCGTGTCTTTTAAAATAAAAATCGTTAGTCGGTTTTGAGACTTTTGACGTTTTCGAAAAGTTTTCCGTGATATTTGGAATGCAGGATATTCTTGTAAGACTTAGTATCGCTTCCTTTCAAAATAATGAACTTCCTTTTTTGAATTCAGGGAGTCTCAAAATGTACATTTCCGGTTAAATTTTGATACTGAATTTTTAGATGGAATGTTATGCTGTAGGTAAGCAGCAGAGAAAGTCGGTTCGTAACGAGACAAATGAAAGCAGATGTTACATTAGGCGTACACACGGACTATAGGTACGCCTAATGCGCAATGTAACTGTTCTTTCTCCTGATATGGATCCGAGCAGTTTAGTTCTGTTCGTCAGGAGGAGCATCCATCTGTGAAAGTTAGGGACTCCGCAATTTCCGCAACTGCCGCTACTTGGTCCGGGCAAAAAACTTTCAATTCAGGACTTTCAAATCCACCTCTATTCTTATGTTTAACCCAATACTTACAGAATGCATCATTGTAACACTGGGAAAGACAGATAGTGCCCGATGAAGTTATTAATAAACGCAATCTGTATGCAAACTTTGTTATAAGTGATTAAAAGTTGATACTCCTGAAGATTACACGCCCTGTCATATGTAATGCCACGAGTAATTAAAGGAATACCCTGGTACTAAATTGCATTTCTATTCTAATAAACAAACCCTGGAAAATCGACGAGATTTACAAGCATATCTTATTTATGATATATGTTATATAAGATATATTGAAATTTATATCAATTATTATACACAATAACAATCATAGTTCTGCCATTTATCAAACTTCCAGCTTGCATGGTTATTTAAATAATAATGCTTTATTGCCAAAGTCATTGTTCTAATAAAAATGATTAGCGCGATACATTTTTTAAAATATCCCCATAAGAAAATCCAGTTTTATAGAAAATAAGTTTACAAATATATGTATGATATTATATTTTCCTCTATTAGCCCTAATTAGCGTAGAAAACCTGTTACTTATCATACTCTCAAAAACACTTGATTCTTCAATATTTAAGAATTTATTTATCAAAATTGGAGTATTATTTCCAAAAAACAAATATAATTTTCTTTTATGTGCTTCATAGGGGCATTATAAACGTTTTGAAAATAATTGGTAAAAAATTGCACCGTGTGGAACATTTTGAGTATGAAAATGTGTTGGAAAAATGTTTGCGAGAAAATAAAGTTTAAAGTTATTAGTTAGGTCATCTATAGCTTCAGTTAATTGATAGTTAAAGTGCGCCTAGTTGGCAAAACGGTATATTTTATTAATGTTTAGAATTCAAATGCTTTTATTTTGAATAAAACAATTTTCTTAATTTTTCACAGTTCATATATTTCATAGATGCATCCCCCCCTTTTTTTTTTTAAATACAGTTCCGGAGGCTTGTCAGGACTCCGGAGCTGCATTCCTTTTTTCACCATTTTTTTCCAGTTTCCTACATTTCCTTAGTAGACATTATTCTTAACGTTTTCCTTTTACATATACATACACAAACATAGACACATTTAGAAACACAGAAACACCCATGCCCACGGCGAAACTCGAACCCACGATCCTGTGCACCACGAAGCGCCAAAGCGAGTCACTTTAGCGAGCGCGGCCACCGGGATCGGCATCCCTTAAAGCCAGAATGAAAGGAAATTAGATTGAACTGCACTGGACTTTACGCAGTTACGTCATAGAAAACAAACCACCACCTCCCATCCCTGTTCAATATGATGGCGAGTGTAGACCAATCACGAGACAGCGTTTTACCTGCCTTCAGTGACTCAGCCGCTGCTGGGTATGATCTATGTGTTGAAGATGGTTTGAGTGTAACTAGTTTGGAGCCAAGAGCTTGAGAATTCTTTAACCTGCTTATAACAAACGCTTAAATCTGTAGCTATGATTTTATGTAGGTACATCAGTACAATTACTGGAGGTGAAATAAAGCTGGCACTTCAAATTGTAATAAATCCCCATAAACGTCTTCGTTTACATTTAGCACTTATTTCCATTGAACGCATAAACATGTTACTATATCCTAAACGACTATGGATAATTACTCAGTAATAGCAGAGTATAGTACACAATTATTGATACAGGAAGTCACGATTGGTTAATTCCTGGCACTTAATTGGTCTGTATAAGAGGATTTACGTATGGATGAAGTAGTTGGAGTAATTTTAGGTATTTATTGCACATATGTAAACACCGAGAGGGATAATGGTCATTCACTGTACTAATCGCAGTTATGTTGGTCGTGTGTTCGCTCTTATCGCGATCGAAATGAGATAATCACGTTTCCAGAACACGATCTGCACAGAGTATGGAATTACTCTCTGTGTGCACCAGTGCATACATAAAACAAAAGAATTTACCAGAAAAAACTTTCTGAGCAGTAATTTAAAATGGGGAATGAGAAATTCTACATAAAGTACGGCAGAAACGGAGTAGCGCACACACACATACTTACACACATTCGGAGAAATTGCAATATTTACAAAGGAAGCATATGCAACAAAAGAGGGAAAAGAGTCCGTATGAACATTGGTTAAACTTAATATTTTCTGAGTTATGGTGTCATTTTGTACAAGAAACTTGTCTTGCATTCCGATAGCTCGACGCGATTGAGACATTGAATATAGAGATTTGTTACTATGCAGCACATCGGCACATTTTCATCACACGGTTAAGGGAAAGCTAACACGAGTGTTTCATGAGTAAAGGATTGGTTAGGGAGAGCCAATGCATTGGGCTTCCCGTTCTCCTCGTCTTAACCCTTTAGAGCCTTGGCTTTGGGAACATTTAAAGACATGTTGTATGCAGACCCCCTATCTCACCCTGATAAGCAGCTTCCTTCGGGAACGCTCATTCCGGGTGAGAGTGGAGGGGAGACTCTCCACCGTCAGACCCATAGCAGCGGGAGTGCCGGAGGGCAGTGTACTGTCCCCATTACTCTTCGCTGCCTACATGTCTGACATCCCGACTGAACCCCGAACTGTCCTGTGCCAATATGCCGACGACGTCCTCATAATGGCACAGAACAAGAACGCCCGTTACTGTTTCCCCACACTACAGCGACTGCTCCGGGCCATTGGCCGGTGGAGCGAAAGGTGGAGGATGGCCATCAGCCCGGGGAAGAGCTCGGCTCTTCTCCTGGCGAAGGTCCGACGCTGGCGGCCGATGCGGCCCCTGAGATTGAGGCGGCGGCAGATCCCATGGGTCACCACCGCCAAATACCTTGGGGTCCTCCTCGACCGCGGGCTCACTTTCGCGCCACATGTAAGGGGCAAGGTGGGGCTAGGCCACGCCCGGGATCAGCGGCGCCGTCCACAATCCGCAGACTTCAGGTCGTCCAGAACAGGGCGCTAAGGATGATCTACGATACTGGGCACAGATTCCCATCTCACATCCTACATACCTACTCCGGAATCCCGTATATCATCGACGTCGTGAGGGAACGAGCCCGCACGTTGTATGATATACTATCCTTTCACCCTAACCCTCTGGTGCGCACTTTGGGCGACTACGACCATAGGGCGCCAAGAAGGAGAAAATCCTACCCCCTGCCAAGGGACGCTCTCGGGCCACTGGCCTGAGAGACTGCCATCCCTTAATCCAAAGAAGCCCCCAGGTTATACAGCAACGGAAGGGGTGGCAGCCGGTTGGGAGACCGTCCGGCTGAAACCCTGCCCTCCCCTGATTAACCTGGAACCTATCACCCACCCAAATCCATAATCCTACCGACTTTCCTCCCACCTGGCCTGCTTAACCCGGTGGCCACACAAGCGGCACGTCGAGTTAAGCAGCATCGAGCGTGGTCACCACTTGAGTGGGTGACCGCCCAAGTGACCGACTACACTCAGCCCTAAGGCTGCGGAGGAATTTTAACACCGCTTTTGGTAGACACAAAAGCTTGTGAACAAAATCTTTTGCCCCTATAATATCGCACAGATAAAACCGCTTCTAGCGGTTAGGTACTGTGGCGATCTTACACTCCGTCCAGGTAAACCTGGACGACCTGTTCTTGGACTCTGGAGACCCTTAAATGATGTGCATACACTGTGAGGTCGCGTGTGCAATCCCTGTGATGTAATCCGGCAGCTACCAGAGATGTTCCAAAGATGTGTAATTTCATAAGACGCGGGTGGCAGCCTGCACTACATTGGATGGAGGCCTCACCGAGCACATATTGTAAAGATTATATCAAAGATATGGTAGCCCATTGATGGTAGAGTAGTAGACTGTAACTCACCAGATATTAGGACCAATGGTTTTAGGAACTGTTTTTCTTCTTTTGTTATATACCATCTCGTCTGTAAATATTGAAATATTTCTCGGAAATTCTGTATATATGTAGTAAACACTGAAACGATGCAAACACCAAAGTAGAGATCCTTGAAAACATTACTTTATTTATTAACTATTATATATATATATATATATTTGTATATATAATATTATATATCATGTCTGTAATTTTCAAACATTATGAGATTAAGATGACACCTTTATCATTCCTTCATTCTTTGTTATGATGTTTTTATTTTATATATATATATATATATATATATATATATATATATATATATATAAAATCTATCCTGTGTAGACAAAACATCGGAATGAAAGAAAGAATGACGAAGGTATTATACTTCACTTCATAATGTTTGGAACTAAAGACATTATAAAGCAATATTTTATTTAAATGTTTCATGCCAGTTAAATGGTGTGTCTGTTGTAAAATCACATACCTAATACAAATATCTCATTCAATGCACGATTTCAAATCAAAACAAAATTGTCTTCCTACAGCAGATATGTAAGGTGACTCAGTTAGTTAGGCAGTGGTCTTCTGACCCCAAGGTCGCGTGTTCAAACCCGGATGGCTTTTAAATGTTTAAGCGACAGTCCCGTCAGTGGATTTACGGGATGCAAAAAACTCTTCCAAGACAAATTCCGGCACATCGGCGACGATGTAATGATCCTAGTTAAGTTATTTATCCAAGCTGGCCGTCGTCCTCACTATTCTAAGGGTAATATACTCCTCTGGTTTCCAAGGTGGTTGGTGCAAACCCGACCGAGGGCGATGTATTTTTTCGGGCGCAAAAGCGCGGCTTTCTTCGGAAGAGAAGTAAAGTCGATGGTTCCATATCGTAGATTTACGACACGTAAAACAGCCTCAAGCCTGAAAAAGGGGCCTAAAAATTTAGCGGTCTCTCACGTTCAATATAGATTGGGACGCTGAAATGCATGACAGTTAAAGGGTGTCCATAAATACAAATTCAAGTCTTCGGAACTGGTAGTGATCAGACAAGAATATAGGGAGCAAATCACCATCTTCTCGTCAGTGTGCACGTAGTATACGGAAGTATTGGTTTGATCTCCTTTTCAACGAGAGTCAGATTTGTCCAGAACATCAGTCCCACAATGTTACCGGAAGTGGCAAAATAATATGTTATCCTCCAATATTTATGTTACACAAACCAATAAATGTAAAGCTTGTATAACTTAACTGTAATTTGACTTCCTGTATTGGTCACTGAAATGGACAGCCCTGAAGTTAGGTAACTGTGATATAACTCGGAAATATCTGAACAGGAAACTCGGCAAGGGGAAAAGCGGAAACAGGCTGGGCAAGTCGCGCTACTGGGCCTGCGGCAATTCCTCAACACTAGATGCAGTCTTGCCAACTTCAAAAACACTCATACTTCCTCTTTCATCTGTGTATCAGCATGTATTCACAGTTTTCATTTTAGCGCTAATAGAGGAATTGCGTGAAGAATCCACTCGTCAAACACAAATTTTGGCACTATAACTTTCGAAACATATGGCAGGTCGATTCGGGGTTTGTAAACTCTTAGAAAATCTTACAGCATCTTAAATCTTAAGGTAATTATCCGTGAAATTGGCCAACAATTGAGAAAAATTAAAACCTTTTTTTTTTATATTATATGAGCTCTCAATTTTAAGAAAGTATATAGTTTTTTTTTTCCGTTCGGCGCATTTGCACTACCAATTATAGACAGAAGCATTCCTGCTTTAAACTTGGTTTTCTCGCAAAAAATTTGAAAATTTCTCCATTCGATTCGGTGTTTTACTAATTTGTTTTAAAATTTGTGTGCTTTCTCTAAAAGTACTTTAAAGAAAATGACCACATTCTTTTACGCAATAAAGCATACATTTTGATAAATATATTATTGTTGGTTGAAAAAAAAAGTTTTTGATAGTGCAAAAATTAATTATTTTTTACAATAGTTGGGGTTAACATAAACGACTCATATGGTAGGTGTTTTTAAAGTCATTTACGTACAACTTTTATTTTTATCTGAATATTTTCAAAATGCATCGTCTGAAGCACGCCTAATTAACAATGCATTTAGACAGAAAAAATATAACTTAAATAAACGTACAAGCTGTAATTTTGAAACGTGACAAAAATATCACTTATTTTGTGTAGAAACTGGTATAACTTTTAGCAATTTATCTTCATAGTGTGGATTTTATAAATTTCACAGATGCATTACTCTAAAGCGTATACTAAACCCAGAACTGTTCGTACTATAAAATCTTTTTTCAAAGCTTCACCTATAAAAAGCTTCTTACTAGCCTTTTCTGGTTTGCTGCAGTTACTGAAATGAGCATGAATCATTTAGCATTGGCTGGGAAAATTAAGTGTAGGAACGCCATCTTATTTCGTGGTTCTCACCTGCAATTAACATTAGTTTCTTCTTATCTTGACTATATATATTCAGATATGTACTGCATTGCCCAAAATTATCTAAGTTAGTAGTTTTGCACTCCGATTTTGGCTTTAATCTTGATTAAGGATAACGGTTTTTTTTAATTGCACAACATAGGTCTTGCATGAAATGCCAAAACAACGAAAATGTTAACACTTTGATTTAATTAACCAATAATATTTAACCTCTATATAAAAGAGTATCATTCTCACGTGTGATAATTACACCTTCGGGTTATTATTAGTATCGACGATGATACGGGCGTTTTACGTTAAAAAGGTGTCTTATTGACTGTTTCATTTACAAGAGGACAGTCAAATTTAACCCCTAATTACATATTAATTTTTTTAAGAAATTAAATATTTATTTCTCCTACTGATAGTAGCGGTATCCCTGCAAAATTTCAGCCACTCATACCAATTAATTTCCACTTAATCACTCAATGGACTTTGTAATTAAGAGTTTAATTGCGTTATATAAAATGCTCCTTATGTAACAGATTTCATGTTTGATGTATAATATTTGGTAAGAATGTTCTTAATGCACATGCTGAAAAATTTAGTCAGAATTTTGCAGTATAAGGAAAACAAAAGCTACAGGAATTTTTAAAAATCTATAATTTAATTGTTTTAAATATATATATACTAATATTTATTACCACATAAAAGCTCAGCTACCTAATTCTCATCAAAACCCAGACTAAATAAAAAAATGGCGTAAAAAGCTTATATTATAGATTTAACAATTCTTTTTTTTGTTTTTTGATAGTGTTTAACACCCACTTTTACTACGTGTGACATCGCAGGCGATTACACTGATGATGCATGGAATGAAGACGGAGCACCGGTGGAATGTGATGATGGGGGGAAACCGGAGAACCCGGAGAAAACCAACCCCTGTGCCATTGTTTCACATGAGGTCGCTTGGGATCGAAATCATGCCATCTAGGTGAGTGGGGTAACCACTCGGCCACAGCGCGGCCGTTAACAATTCGGTCAAATCTGTTCCACAAAGGTGGTTTTATATGACAAGTAATGACGTTTTGAGAAGTGGAGTTGAATGGAATGTGCTCACCACTGCAAATGCCGTGCACTCTAAATGTTCATTTAAAATGGGACTAATATCATTATACCACTTATAAATAGAGACAAACAAATATTATTTCAGTAATAAAAGAAAGGAATCCCAAATTTGGTCTAAAGCTTCAACATATTAGTTGATTGTCCCCTAAATAACCATATATCCTTATAGCAAATAGTCTGTCTGAAGTCACTGGAAAGTGGGCTTATTTGATTAAGTGATATCAGTAGGGTAGTTTGAAAGTCCCGACAGGGAGTTTCAATAAATTCTTTAGAAATAAACGTCAAAACTTTAGACTGCATAAACGGTAGAGACGGAAGCTAGGCATGGAGGAAACTTGTAAATAATATAATCATATTAAAACCGTTAAATACATAAAATGAATAAACAAGTTCATAATCTTATTGTACTCGTAATAAAAAGGAGAAGAAACAGAGAAGGATATTACTCCGTTTCTATAAAATCCGGTATATTGACTCAGAAAGTTCCAAATTTCATAGCAACCTGTTGCTAAATGCATAAACTTATCCGCAGCTAGTGCTCAAATTACCAAATTTTAAGATTTTAACGGATTTTCATGATTTAAAATAATCACTTAGCTACTCTGAGTAGAAACAATAGGATCAGACACCCAAAAGCGATACAAATGTATCATCTGTGAAGCAAACCCTGTGAATTGGAAAATACTTAAGCCATGGGATAAGAGGTAAATTCTCATCTTGGCTTCTAAAATGCGTAACTAAAAATGACTGGCTTTTCAGTTGCAAGCATTTTAGTTTTCTTAAGCTTAAATAAAATACAAATTTATCTTCAGGGTCTTGGGATTTGGATGATACAATATCCCAAATAATGACTAAGTTACTACAACTTTGTACTGACCAACAAACAGTAAAGCTGCAAGTAAATATACAGGACAATTAAGAAGCCAGGGTGCGAATTCTTATAGAAGCTCAGATTCCTAACGGATTTATAATATATTATACCTCCGCTCCAAAATTATCAACTCCTATCTACACACCACAGGTGTGTAAAACAATGAATATCAAAATCTCTGTAAGTGATAGTGCTCAACGCCCGTTTTTACTACAATTGGCACGCAGGCGATGACACTGATGATACATTGGATGAAGATGGAGCACCGGTGGAATTGGATGGCGAGGGAAACCGGATAGCCCGGAGAAAACCCGCATCTGCGCCACTTTGTCCACCAAAATCTCACATCTGGACTGTCTAGGTGAGAGGCTAGTGATCTAATCACTCGGCCAAGGCGCGGCCTAAAGTGTCTGTAAGGACATTATACTGGGAAAGCTCTGGGCTTTAGAAAGAATGTTGGTGTTTCCTAAACATGCACCTAATTGACTACGACTCTGTAATCAACATCGTCTTGACTACTGAATATTAGGTTTAGTCACCGTGTGATACCACTGATGGCTTTATATGTTCACGCTTGTTACAGATTGGCGACGTGTACATCCGTTAGACATAGATCGGAAGAGATAATTTGAAACTCGTAACATTGCAGAGTTTTCTTGTTCTTTCGTTATTAGCGCCCCCCCCCCCAGGACTTAGAAACCAGAACCTGGAGTACGATGTCTATTGAGGAGCAGATGGACTCTGGATCGCAGAAAAAAAACTAGGATGGGTGATCCGCCCGATGCCTGGTATGAGGAGTGAGGGAGAAAGTGATATGAAATGACGGTGAATTTGAGGAAAGAAAATATGATTACGAAGCAGGCGGTGGAGTTAATCGCGAGGGAAATCGAGGAACCCTGAGAAAACCCAACCAAATTGTCCACCACAAATCCTTCAGCGGTCCCCGGATCGAACGCGGTCCGTCTTGGTAAATGGTGAGCGGATTAACTACTCTCCCACGGCACCGCCTGTAGATTTATCTTTTATCTCTCTCTCTCTCTCTCTCTCTTTCTCCAGATGCTTACCTTCCTCATATATAGGACTTACACCCCCAGGACTGACAAACTATTGCCTGTGGTCAGACTATGTTGATGAGGGACGGACTTAGATCTGATAGAGTATCCAGTGATGGAGGATCAGCCCATGTCTAATATGAAAGCAACGAAGTAAATGCTATGAAATCAAGGTGAAATGGATGACAGAAAAGCTGACGACGGAGCAATTGGTGGAATTAATGACGGGAGAACCCGAAGGATCCGGTAAAACCCCGCCCAAACGCAGCTTCATCCACCACAAATCCCAGACGCAGCCATCTGGGCTTGAACACGCGCCGCCTAGGTGAGAGGCGAGTGGTCTAACCGCTCTGGTAGATTTATCAAAGTCTAAAATACTCAGTAAGACGTTTTACAATTCTTGTAGCAGCAGTTGTTATGAAGATCACTGTTGGGGCAGTAAAATATATTCCGTGATTGATCCCTGTTCTTTTCACTGCCCCTTACTAAACAACCAACAGGGAGCAGCATTATCTGGTAGTATTTTGTTCATCTATAATTAACAGGTTTAGTTCCTTTAAAAGCGTGAACAAGTATTGTCTTTCTACTACATGCATAACATAATTAATATTCATGACGCGTGGTAACTGCTACTGAAAATTACATAACATGGCGATACCTCCGCCTACATTAGATCTTATTAACAGGAGCCTAAACTACTCAAAGGCCATTAAAACGGTCTTTAGAAGAAATCCAATACTAATAACGAGTTCGAAGAAAAGTCACAAAGTTTATCACATACAAGCAACAAAGTACTGTAAACCAGGTTCGAAATACTGCAATTACAATATAGAGATAATAAACATTTAAAAATACGACTGGTAGTAGTCATATTTTATTATTAAGTTAACAATAATACAATATTTGCATCACACAGTCGCATGGGTCGGGTGACCGTACATGCTGTCTAAAATACTTGAATTTAGAATATTAGCTACATATCTATTTTATACATCTTAACAACATACACACATAAAAACACACACACACACACACTTGTACTCACAACTACACCACATATTCATACATATTTACACAAATATTTTATCTCTTGATGCACGAACTTCCATTAAGCATATGCCCAGGCTTGGCCAGTTTTGACTGTTTAGAATCAAATCCCAGAATGCTGTCCTTCGTCTGTTTGAAGCCAAAAATACTTCCGACAGTAATTATTTCCTAATATCCTCCACCTGCACGGAATCTGCCAAAATATGCGTCCAGTCTTCCTAATAACCGCACAATGGGCAAATCCTCCTACCAGCTTCATCAACTGCCTTACGTGTTTTCCACCCTCCCAACCTCAGCCTCGCTATTCCCGACCTTTGTGTCATACCGAATTTTAACACATGTTTCTTTACCCCACCCAATTTTTATTTCGTTTTGTAATTGCAATGACGATTTTTTTCTACATTCATGTTCTATTTCCTGCCTGTTTATATCGCATAGTCTTTTTACTTAAAAAATACGACTGATTATAGACTGGTTATATATTATTAACAGTGCTGAAAATAGATAAAATACATGGGTCGTTCAATAATTAGTGGCAACATTTGAATTAACAACAATAAAACATTTTTGCAGCAGTCACATTACTGCAGTGCTTAGAAATAATCTCCTCCAACATGAACTCATCTCCGCACATCTCCAGCGTCTTGTTGTCCTAATGCACGAGCAGACCGCTCTACTGCTGCTATAATTGCCCGTCTGCTTCTAAAGCGAACTCCTTTAAGTGATAATTTCATTTTATTAAAAAGGTCGAAACCACATGGCTCATATCCGGGGAGTATGGAGGATGCTCCAGAATTTTCTAGTTCCATCTGCGAAGTAAATTAACAATAGGGGCAGCCGTGTGAGAGCAAGCACCGTCATATAACACAATAGGATGAGAATTCAGATGATTTGGGCGTTCACGACGCACGGCTAGTGGTAAATAGTGTTCCAGAAGGTAACTGTAATATTCACACGATTTCCTTAGTGACAAGAATACCTTTAAAATCATAAGCAACAACAAACATGACTTTAAGTGATTGCGGTCTGCCAGCTCCACGTTTTTGATGAACATCTTCCCTTCCTCTACGAAATGCATTCTCCCACCTAGCCACGGTACGGTATGGTAAAGTCTCTCCACCACCAGATTCCGATAATTCTGTATGGCATTGTTGAGCATTGTTACATCTTGCAGCCTGAATTGTAATGAAGCATCTTTGTTCGTATTTACTAAACATATTTAGAGCACTAAAGATAAGTCTACAATTCAACTTAATAAAAAAATGTCTTATAAATAAAATTATTGTCTTCAAACTCACAGCTAACAACATTAGATGCTCTTCTGTTTCACTGTTATCAGCTTACATCATTTACCGCTGATGACGCCAAATGCAGGTAATGAATTTGAATAGCCCATGTAGTAACATCTAATTCAAAATAACAACCGAAGATGAATATTATCCAGCTGTCTTTACTTGCAGTGTTTATTCTATATTCTGGAGCTTCAAAAATGTACAACAATTTAGTTTAGGTACAATGTTTTAGGTTTTGGTTAGTTTGGTTATATTTGGTAAGAGTTGGCAGTAATGTAGATTGTAGATGTGAAAGCTGCTAGAGCTTGAAGTTGCAAGAAAGTGCAGAAAGTCGCCGCTATCATTGGTAGACCATTCCCAGAGGGGCGGTACCACTTGGAGATTTCCAAATGCCTTTTATGCTTTTGCCATTGCATCCGATGTGTGTGTAATATCAGAGTAGAGCATATGCGTCTTGGCTTCTAATTTAGCAGATCAGATTTTCACGCATTCTTTCCCCAGTGGATGACTTTAACTTAAGATTTGTGAAGAATCTTACATCGTTGCTAGTGAATATAAACCTTCAGCCTTATGAGATTTTAATATTTTGTCTCTACTAAAAAAGCAGGTTTTTTTCCAGGGGGTAACTAATATAAAGGTCTTCCCAAAATAGTAAGATGTTCATTGGGTATTAAATTTTAACATGTCTGATGTTTCATACTTATAGGATATGGAATTCCACATTAACCGATTTCGATTACAGTGTTTCCTGTCGCAAAAATTAATGTCCTAAAATCAATGTTCACTCTGGCGAAATTAGGCATCTAATCAAAACAGCCAAGATAAAATAAATTGTAAACTCGCTACTGCTTGGTAACTTTTTGCTTTCTCTAGCACGTATGTACAATATACATAGTAGATAGAGAAATTGTGTTCCACCCAAAAATTATCTACCGAGAAATCACCGGAAATACATGTTTTGAGACCCCTGATTCCACAAAATCGTTTTTAGAAAAGTGTCTGTGTGTATGTGTGTGTATGAGCAGCATAGCTCAAAATCGAAAAGTTGATTAAAAACCAAACTTGGTATTTAAGTTTAGTATCTTCCAAGTATGTAACACAAAGATTTTCAAGAAACTCCCCAACCCCAACTACCCTGTTCAAGGAACATTTTCGAATTTTAGACTTTCTCAAAAATAACTCTTATTTCCTACATGAGTACTCTTTCTTTTGAACACCATAACATGACCAAAATAATTATTAAATTTTGTTTTACTATGAATGTAACTACAGAGTTAATAAAATATTTTAAAAGTATACATACCTATATAGAGTATTTTCATTTATAATCATTCCGCATTTGAGATTATTAATATTGAAAAAACGTTATTCGCTAGGCCACCCGGAACAATGGTTCGCGCAAATGGGGATTCGGGTTTATGTACGTAAATCAAATCTGGTAATGAAGTTTAGACAATGAACTAGTTACTCACCAATCTAATGCCATGATACCCACTTTGCATGGTTTCGTTTAAAATCATAATGGTTCAAGAAGACATAAACATAAAAAACAGATTTCTTATGTGTAGTGTGCTATATTTACCTTCTCTAGCACCTGTGTACGATGTTACATACTATGTAGAAAAGGTATTCTATACCACCCAAAATTTGGATACCGAGATTTCACCGAAGATACATGTTTTAGGGTCCTTTGAATCCAATAAAATATTTTTAGTCCCTGTGTGGGTGTGTACATGTATGTGCGTGTGTGTCTGTGGCCAACATAATTCAAAAAACTAAAAATCCTTTACATTATAAACTTGATATTTAAGTTCAGTATCTTTTATGGAAAGCAGCGCCGTGGCAGAGTGGTTAGACCGCTTGCCTCCCACCTAGGTGACCCGAGTTGAATCACAAGCGCCCGCAAGTGGGATTTGTGGTGGACGAAGCGGCTTCTGGGCGTGCTTTCTCCGGATCATCCGGTTTCCCTCGTCACTCATTCCACCAATTGCTCTATTATCACCCTTCCTATCATTCATTTCGCTTTCATTTCATACCATCAATTGCCTGACGCTCATGCCTGATTACGGACCGACCACTCGTTCCAAGTTCGTTCTTTGGTTACGTGCCATTGGCTCCCCGACAGGCTTCTGACCCCTAGGCACCCGCTTTTAGGTTCTAGGAGTGTGTCAGTCCTATCTGCGGGGAGGGTAAACAGAATACGTAAAAACTTTCAAGGATGCACACAAAGTTTTTCAAAAAATCCTTCTCCCCCAACTACCCCTTATATGGAAAATTTTTCAAAAAGTTTTATTTTCCTATAGATGACTCTAACGATTTTGATTAAAATGACATGTTTAAGATCTTTTTATAACAAACAAAATGCATATTTTGAATTTTGTGGGAATAGCTTCTGAAGACCTCCTCCCTCAGGATGACTTTTGTATAAATGGTAAACTGTAAGGCATAGGCAAAAATTTACTGCACAGAAAAAATAGATCTGTTAAAACACAATTTATGAGATATACATTTTTATGGAGCTAACCGTTTCCGAAATATTCCTTGGTAATGGTTCAATTTTAGAGTACTTAAACTTTTCTCCAACGGGAGTCACCTTTCGTTTCATTTCTCTTTTTGTTAACTCCTGGTCATGCGCAAAGGGAACCGAATTTAAAATTGTTTCACATAGCGACCAACTTTTAAAAGATTTGATTATCACTTTAATCTGTGTATTCCCTTGTTTCCCTCATAATTACAAGGAGCTAAGTAATACGACCATTTTTGCTAAAGTTTACCTCCTTTCTTATAATGTAGATAAATGAATAATATTTTGTAATAATAGTTCATTTGAGGAACAGCTATAAATCGAACACTTTAGAATTCTTGTTCATTTAATTGGAAGTACATTACATCATATTATGTGACTTAAGCATGAAAATAATAAAATAGAAATGGATGACAAATTGAACATTCTTTATCAAAGTAATCTGGTGTATTCTGTTTCTTTGAATTCATGAAGTTGGCCATGATGAACGACTTTAGTGAACACTATTTTGGTGTCCCCGCGTAATGATGCTTTCTTCAGCTCAAGTAAATAGTTCCATTTGATTTTCTCTATAATTTTTCATCAAGAGATCTTGACTATCTTTTCACAAGATGAATTAGCTACATCATCATCTGATTAAATTCATGCCTAAAACCTGCTACACCGTGGGAAAACTACCCAGGCGTTGTGGGAGAGATTAGTCAGCAGCACTTGCATTTCATCACCAAAGTTGTCTGATTTTGTTTTTCTGATCGTCTTTTGTCTCCAAGGCAGATATTTAGATTCCTGTGTGCATTTTTGGAATTAACGCGCCATCTGTTATTAAAACATATGAAGTTGTTCACTCACATAGCTTCTTTACCTTTTCTACAACACACTATTCTTTAAACAGCCTGTTTTTCTATCTACATCATACTAATTGAGGTCCACATTAACAGAAATGGTCTTATTAGCTATTAGGGAAAAGCGATCGTCAAATCTTTTTCAGAAGTTAGTCGCATTGTAATTAATACCCCCTTTGCATGGTCAGGAGATTAAAAAAGAAATGGCGACTGCCCAATCGAGAAAAGTATAAAGATTGAAACATTTAAACGAATAACAAGGAATATCTCAGAAATTGTTAACTCTACAAAAAACATGTCTACATAAGCTGTGTATTTTAAAAGATCTTCATTTTTTGTGTAGTAAGACTTTGTCTATCCCTTTCTGTTTACCTTTAACCAAAAGTCAATCAAAATGAAGAAAACTTCAGAGACTATTCCGAGAACATTCAAAATATTAATTTCATTTGTCATGATGGTATCTTTAAAATATGGCATTTTAATCAAAATCGTTACAGCCATTTTTGAGAAAATAAAAATTTTCAAAAATGTTCCATGTAAGGGGTAGTCCGTTGTGGAGAGATTTTCTTCAAAAATCTTGGTGCCGCATTCCTGGAAGATGAACTGAAATATCAAGTTAGATATGTAACCAACATTTCGTTTCTGAGCTATGCTCTTCAGAGAGAGACACATACACACGCACATACACACGCAAACACACATAAGGATCTTTTTCTAATAAATGCTATTTTGGATTCAGGAGATCTCAAAACATTTTCGGTGAAATCTCGACATCGAATTTTTGAGTGGAATACAACACTTCCCGTACTTACTATGCATAGTAGAGAAAGTAAGTACCTGTAAGAACCAATCAAAGGCTTAGACATAAAGTGTGTTATAATAGTTTTTACGCTCTGTATGTGTAATTAAGAAATCTACTGAGCTTGACTCTACTCACCAATCTACTCAACCTTGCATCATAATTGACAGTGCAACTACCGGATAGTTCTATTGTATGTGGAATAATATCGTTCTTTTACGTTACATAATCGGATCAATTTGTTACGCAATAAAGCCTCCTTGATTTTAATTTCTGTTTTTACTTTCATACGCAAGAAGAAACACGTTGCGCTGGAAGTGAACTTCGCTTGCCAGGAAGAGCGTATCTTGGAACGAAGAAACAAATTACACATTTCGCGCGTTATGGGTCGCAAAATATGACAGTTTGCTTGAGTCAGAAGGTCGCATTACGTGCTCGTCATTTGCTCTAGCTTCTCAACAGTGAATCCGGGGACATTCCAAAGAGGCTGTATAAAGTACCGTTTGGCATGAACTGTGTGGTCAGAATGCACTTTGCGGTTTACCAGCACGCACATTTACAATAGCTCAAATAAGTAACATCAGCTGCTCTCTTTAGGACTTATTTTAGTATTTTTGAAGCTAAAAGTTATTGCCCATAGGAATTCTGGAAAATTAAATTATAATGATGAGAATAGTACGTTTGTAAAGCGGATTCTCATTTTGTTTATTATTTTTAGACGTATATTATTACTGAACATGCCTTTGGCATAACCGGATATTGTGCTTCGGATTTCACGCTTTCCGTGCGGATGCTCAAACCAACTGAGCTATAGTGACAACATGCCGATGCAACATTAAATTCTCCAACGTACTCGGATATTTCCCGGTTAACCACCAGGTGTCTAAATTTTTTAGATAATATTCCCCAATGGCAACTTACAAACTCATAGCCGAGCGAGAAGGTTCCGTGACAAGACTTGAATTCAGGAGGTCCCGGGTTGGATTCCCGGTGGACGCCCACTCTGACCATAGTTTTTTTTCGGTTTTTCCTGGTTGGAATGCTGGGATGGTGTGTACTACCACGTCTTTCCTCCCCAACCCCGATTTTCTTTCATTTCATTTCTATCTTTCGTATTGGGGCCGAGTGATGGTCGGTGTCGATAGATGGCGCAATTTCACATTGAGTTTGTTTTCGGCCCTGCCAAAGGGTGGTATTTCGAGTCTCCACTGCCGGGTCAGATTTTCCCCAGTCCTACTAGGAGGCCTCCTGGGAGAAAAGTTTTTAGTGTGGCTGGATAGTCAAGTCCATAATTGTTATAAAGTTCTGCGCGCCTCTGTGGACTCCACTGAACTGTCCTGCGGCCCATACGTCTCCTGTAGTTACTTCACCTCTCCGTTCCTTCTGGGGTGTATACACAAAACATCCATTGGGGTCGAAGTGCTACATGTTCCCACCGTAAATTGGTTATAGTCATACAGACTCATAGGAACTTCAAGTCCAGGGCAATAGTTAACAACTCAGTGATAATAAATGTAGTCTCTCGCAAGCCGTTAAGACATTGGCATACCTGATGGTTTAACGGGAAGTATTTGACTCAGTTGGGGAAGTTAATGTCGTATCCCCCTATGGCCATGGTACTTCTGTTGGTTTCAATACCGCACGGAATGTGGAAGATCAATGTTTCCTGAGTATGCGATTGAATTTTTGAGCATCATTCCATCCTAAAAAGCTTTAAGAGATTCGGTTTGTCTGAAAGAATTATTATGAATTGTCATTGTGGCTTCTAGTTTTCTTTGGTTAGAATTCTATTAAGGTAGGCTGTTCCAACTAGACTCGTCTGACCAAGAGTACACGCACGTATTCATTCACAAAACTCGGTGTAGAGCAGTAAATACGTCACTGGGCAAAGGTGTCGATACTTGTGTCCAGCCACTTCATTTCCAGACTTTGATTTAATGTTAGCTTACCCTCAGTGCTGGTAGTATTGCATTTGCAGGTAGACGCAGCTACTCACTACCCTTTTGATGTGCACTCAACCTGGAACAGCTTGAATTAAGTATGATCAAACCAACTATTTATCCTATGCATTTGATGTCAAATACCAAACTATTCTTGTCAATAGCTAGTCTGAAAAGGATGTAGAGGGACAAAAGAATGCAGGGAACAGCAGTTATGTATGCAATCTTCATTGATTATACACCGGAATTATGTAGTTTCCGGTTAATTCCTGTTGTGTCACAAAGTATAGTTTGCATATCTGCATCCACACTGACCCCCAATTAACCACACTTTATCAGCATTTCCTTTCCCAGTTTTAATACATAATCTTGGCTAAAAAAGGAGTTGGCGTTTTTCTTACACAAACGTTACTTAAAAACTTTTTATGGATGCACTCTTGTAGAGAAACAAGAGATTTCTCTCTTCCTAGCTGCAATTTGCTTCTAGGCTTATTGTAATTTTAAACTCTGAGCAAGGCTTTTTTGTACTCGTTAAAAAATAAATGAAATATGACATTTCGAAATACAAGAATACCACTTCAAACTCAATTCAGATGCCTTACGACAGATAGAATCCACAATTTAAAATGTAAGACTTTATGTAGGAAGCAAGCTTAGCCCAAAAATAAAAGTTGTCAAAAATAGTTATAAAAGACTAAACTTTAAACTTAAGGGCATAAGCTATATTCTTCAAAATGAACTGCTTTAAATGCAGTTGAATACACCTTTTTCCCGTGCTAAATACCACGCAGTATGAATATTTATGCCGAGTTATGTATAAATTAACCGAACTGCACAACTCACTACAGAAGTGTGAAGTACGTATATAAACATTTAATGATTAACAAGGCAAAACTAAAGGGGATATAACTTAGGTGAGGTAATTCAGATGAAGACGTCCATTATTTGGTTATAGTAGGATGGGCATAGGGGTTTTCATGACCGCATCGTGGCCAAGTGGTTAAACCTTCGCCTCTCACGTAGATGTCCCGGGTTCGATCCCGAGCAACCGCATGTGGGATTTGTGGTGGACAAAGCGGCGCAGGGGCGAGTTTTTTCCGGGTTCTCCGGTTTACCCCTGCCATCGCTATCCACCAGTGCTCCATCTTCATTCAGTGTCATCGCCTGCGGTGCCATAAGTAGTAAAAGCGGGTATTAAATACTATAAAAATAGGGCTTTTCGAAGGAGACACGAAACCGATAAGATGAGGATATTGTCCCCATTTGGGGGGATGAAGTGAGAAAAGACATCCAGCGGCCGGAATCAGAAGTGACGGCACAACGATGATAAGGTCCCCACAGTTACCAGATTGAAACGTCCTGGCAGTTGGACGGTGGACCGGGGACCCCCACTCCACCCAGAAGGTCTAACACCCTCAAAGGGACGATCCGTACACCCCAGCAAGCAGCCAAAATCTGAGAGCATACTTTTCGCTGTTACGCTGCACCAAAACACCATTGTCGACATTTCAACCCCTGAAACAGACCACATGGGTTGAATGATGAATGAAATTGTAGATTTATTCCGGAAATATTTTCTCTATAGTGCAGATTTGGACAATTTATTAGTCCACAACTACCGGGTCTTCAATATAAAGTCTGATACTCGCTAGGTGTTTTGTCTGAGAGCATGACATGCTTGTCTTCGCGTCTTAAGTCTGTACTCCTGTAAATATATACATAAATTAACAAAATTAACCCTTACCTCATAGTAAATGCCAGTTGCTTAACTTCTTTCAATGTGAGGGTGATTTTCGTGGAGAACGTTATAGATTTTCGAGCATTTGTCTAATAATAGTACATTTTTTTATGTTTTTTTTGTTTTTCTCTGAACGAATAGTCACAAGTTTATTCACAAACACGTGAATTGAAGTTCTGGAGAGAGAAAATTATATGGGAAGCTTAAGGATGAGTTTTTCCGAACGCGACGAGAAGATTCGTATTTAAAATAATATTCACACATAATTATACGTTGTTCAAAAGCAGGGGTGGGAAGGAAAGCACTACAGATGCGAATTTATGCTCCGTCTCGCCCCCACCGCTCTCCTTCAACAGCCAAGTAGAGCCAACTGAACCGGTTGTTTCTGGTATTAGTGTCGTGGCAGTCTTATCAGTGCCATCGTGGCTTGTATGTGCAACGGATCTTTCAATCCAAAAGAGCATGTTTACAATAAAACGTCCATGTGTGTTAGCGCGCACGCGCGCGCGCGTGTATGTATACCTGTGTATAGCATAATTCCAAATACCAAACTGCTTAGACACCAAAATGTTACCTATGTTCAGTATCTTCCAAGGATACGACACGAAGATTTTTAGGTAAATCTCCCCGAAATTTCACCGGAAACATGGCCCATTTTCCCCGAACTTTTCGATTTTCTCAAAAATAGCTCTAACGTTTTTGATTAAAATATTTACATGGCCCATAAAATTTATAACCTGATTTTTTTGGGAATAGCCCACCTGTTCATTCTGAATGATCTTTGCATAACCGGTAAACCGTAAGAAATAGAAGTTTACTACACAAAAAATGTAGATCTCGCTAAAACACATATTTATGTCATATACAGCTTGGGGGGGGGGGGGTAGAGCTAACATTTCATGTAAAGAACTGGAAATTCTCATCTGTGTCATATTACTTTTGTTTTACTCCTCATATACAAAGAGAACCGAATTTCATATTCAAACGCATAGCGACAGCTTTTAAAAGATTACATTGTCGCTTTAGCCAAGTGTATTCCCTCAATTCACTTCTAATTAGAAGAAACTAATAATAAGACTTTTGTCTAGATTAGCATGATGTAGATAAAAGTATAATCTGTTATAAGAATAGTTTGTTTGGAGAACAGTTAGAGAAAATCATGCGTATGGAACGCATGTTGTCGTTACCTCTCATTGTGCTCTCCTAGGTAACTGAGTCCAGAGGTATGTATTTGATTACGTCGTAAAGGACGTTTCATCCAAAACCGGAATGGTCGTCATTGCGGCACACTCGCCTGTCTGTTTATCTGCCAGGTAAAAGGAAAACAGACAGGGTAGAACATTTTACACTTTGGGTGCTCATCTTACCGGCCCCGTCCTAAAGATAAACCACTTTATCTTCTTTGTAAATGAAATTGGATTACTGACGCTATCTAATGACGTAATTAAAGTATAGAAAGCCAGTCGTGGGTGCAGGGTATGGGGAATGGGGCAGCCCGCCGACGTTGGCTCTGACGTAAAACACCCTGCGAGTGGCCAGGTGTTATACCGAAGATCCGAAAGTTTTTTTTTGTTTTTGTTTTTGTTTTTTTAAGCTTAATGTTCTTTAATCTATTTAGTCACATCGGATGATGAATGAAATTGCTGAAATTATGCTCAAATGATCTCGGGCCCATAGAGCTTAAAATTACTCGACCTTCGTCTTCTCAGGATAAGGGCAAACCCCGAAATAAACCTTATCCGTGTAACTTACCTTAAGCGAGATTCGAACTCGCGACCTGTTGAATGTGAGACAGACACGCTACCACCACACTTACCCAGACGGGCACCCGAACGTTGTCACTAGTATAAATCTAATGAGGTATGAGCACGTTAACGGCGGAGGATATCTTGGCGAACAAGTGCGACCTACCACCCCCGGGGAAGGGATAAGAGGAGGGGAAACCACAGGCCAGCTCACAAAAAAACGACGGAGCTAAGCGCAGAGACGCTCGGGAGTCCCTAACAGTTTCACTAGATGGCAGCCCTGGTGCACCCCGGAGGCTATACAGGCGCCGGTAGGCCTGAAGGAGGCCACTACAACGGCACCTAGCCTCAACCAGCGCAACCAGGTGCTGAGAGTTTTACTCGGAGCAAAAAACTGTGCCATTGTCTGCAAAACCTCAAGCCACACCTGCGCCGACCTGAAAGATGAAGAAGAGAAATAAACTGAAGGAATGAAAGGGAAAGAAACCATGGTGGAAATACAGTTCCCCAGCATTTGTCTAAGCGGCCCCAGGAAACCCACTGAAAACCCCAAAGCCAGAGTGCGCGGTCAATGGGGAGCTAACCCGGACCTTCCAAATGCCAGTCCCAGACGAAATTCCTGAGCCACCTGGCTAGGTTCACTAACATCAAAGTCTAATGCGCAAATGTGTGATTAGTTTCAGAAATTATCCCGTAATTAAGTTTTACAGATGTTACAGTGATTGACTTTATAACACAGAGAAATGAGTTGGGAAAACTTTCCCAGTTAATCCAGAAGCAAGTAATTGTTGTCCTTCTAAGAAGCTAACAATTGTCTTAGTGAAAAACAGTGCTTAGGTATTCTCTCTTTGCAGTTGTCCAGTTACTGTAAAATGTGAGTAGTAAACAATATCATGTTCAACTATTGGGTAATTCCGTACACTGTCATTTGTTTACCTCCGAGACAGCGTCCTTATGATTCAGCTTCAAGCGGCTAACGTACGTGTTTTGTTTAACAAATTCTAGGTAACTCTGTGCCACAGCAATGGCATCTCATTGGCATGTTTCGTCAAAACAAATAAAATTTTCAATGGCAACCCAAAATAGTAACGTTACATTGAGACACTCCATAGCAACTTTTTTTAGGTAGTGACTACCCAACAAGGCGTTAAACGTCCAATGGAGAAATACAATGATTCCAGAAAATGCTCATTTCCAATATAAATACCTGATTTTTTTTAATTCATATGGATTTTTCTTCCCACTGTTTTTACTTTTGTATTCATTACCAACGCTTTTTAGAAGAGGTTAATTTTCTATCCACTTCACTTTCAGTTGAGGTAAAGTTTACAGATTTTTTTTTCAATACACTTTTCATTTAATTACAAAGGTGACAGATTAGGCTAAACCGATAGTCAAATCTTTAAAATGCAAGTCGCTGCATGCTGGCTTAAAATTGCCTTCTTTGAGAAACAAATAAATGTTGGCTTTATATCCCAAAAAGCTGTGATCAAGTATTGAAAACTTCAAAGCAATAACGAATATCTCGGAAACAATGAATGGCAAAAGAATGCTTAATTTGAAGTAAAAGAATCCGATTTGTTACATTCACTTGACTTTATTTTCCTATTCTGCTACTAATTATGTTTACAAAGACATCTTCTATTTCATGTTAATCGAGATCATTATTAGCAGACATAATTTTATTATACAGTTTATTGTAGGTACCTGGGAATAAGGAAATACATTAGGCTTTAGCCCAGAAACATCCTGTTTAAAACAGATTGTGTATGCTACAAATTGTTTATGCTCAATAAGGGACTTAAAGGTATATCTCACCGTATGCTTTCATTTTGATTTCCAAAATTGTTTATTATGAACTTTGTAATGGCTTGTAAATAAAATCATGCAAGCTATATGAAACGTGGGATTTTTTACGAGTGGAGGGATTCCATCTCAGCCAGAAGTCACGTAAGTAACTATTGTGTATTTTAACGAGATCTAAACTTTTTGTGCAGTAAGTATTTTTCTATGGTGCAAAAAACGGCGTGTGACCATGAA
Source organism: Hymenopus coronatus (assembly GCA_030762935.1). Lineage (NCBI taxonomy): Eukaryota > Metazoa > Arthropoda > Insecta > Mantodea > Hymenopodidae > Hymenopus > Hymenopus coronatus. The sequence continues at coordinate 506,118,138 of CM060900.1, forward strand.
ACCTCACTAGCCTAAACTTCTGAAATTCACCTGCAAGCGGCCCCTACTTGTTATTCCTGTTACCCTGGATGAAGTGCCGTTTCCCATTTCGGATTCTACGAGACACGTCGGTCTTTTCTTGGATTCCAAACTTCTCGAGCTAGTCATATTTCACATGTGGTGCAATGTGTTAAGCATAGAATCACACAGGTGAGATTCTTGATGACTGGGAAATCGACATTGAGGTTACGATATGAGGCTATTCGTATCAAAAAGAGCAAACTCCACCTACCTAAATGTTTCAGTAGAACCCAATTTGTGATACAGATTCTTCTTCCAACTCGATCTGTTCGATTTTTACCTCGCGTATTCATCAAGTGATTCTAATGTAAGTAACTAGAAGAACTCAACATTGGATTAATAGTTTATTAGATATTTTAACTTAAATTTTGGATATTGTCCACTTTGATTCACACCTTAGAGTTCTTGTGGAGTTTGTCCCATTTGATACCGACATGCATGGAGATTGCTCTTTCTATAAAGAAAGATGGGATTGCTGTACCTGAGCATTTATTTTTAGTAAAACTACAATCACTTAATTATATCAGTGTTTTGCACTAAATTACATAATCAATAATGGTAATATAAGGTAGACTACTTAGTACTCTTAGAAAAGCGAAACAGATTATTATCTAAACTGCAAGGCCAAAAGACAAAAAAAGTGGAAAAGAAAACATCCATGAAACTGTTCCACATTGAGATTTAGGTAACTTTGAGTGACAAAAACATTTTAAACAGTTGCAGTTTGGTTATCTATCTTCAAATTTTAGCTTTAGAGCATTAACTAGAACAATGAAATGTAGAAATTAAATTGCTTAGACCTATTGAGCAACTTTTAACACAAGGTTCTTTCCATAACAGACCTTATCATAAAAGTGTAAATAAATTTGTATTCAAAAATTAATAAACAAACAACAAAGTACGGTAACCAAAAAATAATTTCCGCTTAATATAATATTAATTACTGACAATACAACAATTATCTCAGCCTTTTAGCAAGAACTGTTTTCCATTTCCTAGCTTTTGTGTGAGTGACAGGTGTCACATTTTGAGGAGCCGTATCCATCACAGAGCATTTAGATGAAAACTAGCACTTGTCTTTATAATATAACATATGGTGATATTGTACAGAGTTCAAAAACCTGAAAACATCTCTAATATAGTTAATAATTTTATAGTATAGCGCACTTGATCAGAGAACACACCTTTACCTTGGGCGCTGCAGCCATTCACATGACCAGAATGGAAACAGCCTATAGGCAGTTGTGGAGACTGCCCTTCTTCATCCCAACAGATGATGGAGATTGTCCCGTTTGAAACCAACATTTGAAGTTAATGCACCGAAAAGATGGGCTTTTGTTCGCTTAGAAACAATCAAGCACTACACTTCAGTAGTGGCCTAGCAGCACAATCTAGTGGTACCAATTTCTGTTTTTGAAAATAATGGCCCCATATGAAAAGCTCATCTATACTTCTCTTGTCCACCCAATATGACAGTATGGCTGCTCCATACGGGAATCTGCGTTCCGAACACAATCCAGCAAAATACAATTGCTACAAAACCGTTATTTACGGTTGATGACAGGAGCTCCTTTAGCTAGAATGGGAAATAAATTATCGTCTCCTACCAGTGTAACCTCGGGTGTTCCCCAGGGAAGCGTGACCGAACGATGTTTTTCTTAGATGAATGATTTACGGGAAGGGATAACATCTCAGATTCGCCTATTGGCGGACGATTATATAATCTATAGAAATATTAGTGGTAAACATGACACCATAGGTTTACAAGAAGATTTAAACAAATTTCAACTCTGGATGCAATATAACAAAATGAAGATAAATCCAAATAAATGTAAATCAATTATATTTTCAAGGGCAAATCAAAATGGAAATGGAGTTTTGTTTATGGACGCTCTTTAACTGCTGTGGTTCTCAGCGTCCCATTCTAAATTGGGCGTGAAAGACCGCTTAATTTTGCTCAGAGGCCTCTCTATCAGGTTGAGGTTCTTTTTCGTGCCGTAAATCTACAACACGGGACTCACGGCTTTACTTCCCTTCCGACGGAACCCATGTTAAGGATTTTTACACCCGAAAAAGGCGTCGTCCTCCGCCAGGTTTGAACCCGCGACCTTGGGTATATGAAGTTGGCATGGTAACCATTACACCACGGAGGCTGAACAGTAGAAAACGTAATATATAAGTTAGACAATAAGAAAACACTCAGGGTAAATAGCACCAGATATGAGGGGAAAGACTGGAGTGGGGGGAACATGTAAACTCGGTCACTGGGAAGGCGTGGAAAGCGTTGCACTGAGTAATAAGGATTTTAAAACACAGCAAAGGAAAGTCGCGAAATTTAGCATACACATCTTTAATGCGACCCATGTTAGAATATAGTGTTGCATGCTGGGATCCGTATCGGGTTGGACAAAAACTGGCACTCGAGAGAGTTCAAAAAAGAGCAGCTAAATATGTAGATAGAAGAAAACGAATCGAAAAATCACACTAGCACTGCTACTTGCTGGGAATACTAGAAAAACGTAGGAGACGAGCAAGGCTATTTGCTTCTTTTAGAGCCTATAAGGGGGAATCTGCTTGGAGACATATCCAGGCGATTATTAAAGTCATTATACTGTGGAATAAATAATCACTCGAAAAAAATTAGAATTAGGGAACAGAAAACTGTCATAGGTAAATTTTCCTTTGCAAATAGAACAATTAACGAATGAAACAAAATACCTGCAGAATTACTGGAGACTTTGCCTCAAAGTGTAAATAATTTAAAAACAGACTAAAGAAGCGTGATTTAGAGTCGAATTAGTAAACATAAATATTGCGTTATCACTATTATTATACAACTTTTAATATTTGATTATATTAATATTATTATTATTATTATTATTATTATTATTATTATTATTATTTTAGTAGTATACTATGATATATTGTCTTTCTGACAGGGTATTATACTACCCTTATTATTTGTTTATTTTAATTATATTGCGCATTGTATTACCACATTGGCAGCGCTACCACCGGGCCATGCCCTAAGCAGAGAAATAAAGTATCATTTATCCGCAAGGCTAACCTGCATGCTGTCATTGGCATTTCAGAGTTCGCTACAGATCTCCGCGCCATCTATTTACATTTACTTCAGTCATGCAACCATCATTGTAAACCTCTTTTCAATGAGCTGTTCATCCTACCTATTACATCAGCTAGGAGATTGGAAAGGAAATGATACTCACATTTACACTTGGTTTTATGTAAATTATCATTTTTAGATATTTAATCTTGGAATAACACTGAATATCTCGTTTTGTTTTGTATCTCCTTTCTTAACAAAGCTATAGTGTACAATCGGTATAGCAAAGTTTTCAGTGAATAACAAACAGAACAGTATTTGTCTATTGTGTTCCGTAGTAAAGGATACCGGCAAAATGAGTTGGTATTAAACGATACAGATAGCACAATAAACCTTAAGACCACGCGTCACAAACTGGTTTGATTTTGTGCTTGAGCAAACAGTTTTGCTCCGTGCACTGCAGTGGGTAGGCACGTGATATCAGGGACGTCCCCTCGACATTGGTGGGCTATTCAGAGGCAAGAAATTGACCCAGCAGTGGAGCCTCGTAAAGTTGCTACCAGGCTGGGCAGAGAAGTTCCTATGCGTAATCCGCTGCGCTATCCGTCCGACACAAAAAAATGTAAATGGCATTTTATTTATGGACGCTCTTAACTGCTGTGGTTCTCAGCGTCCCATTCTATACTGGACGTGAAAGACCGCTTAATTCTGCTCAGATGCCTCTCTATCAGGCTTGAAGTTCTTTTACGTGCCATAAATCTACGACACGGGACCAACGGCTTTACTTCCCTTCCGAAGGAAGCCATGCTAAGGATTTTTACGCCGAAAAAATCCACCGTCCTCCGCCGGGTTTGAACCCGCAACCTTGGGTATATGAAGTCAGCATGGTAACCATTACACCACGGAGGGCGATTGTCCGACACAAACTACCACTCAGTTATGCAGTCAATCTGAAACATGAAATAGGGAAATGAAATGAGAGTAAATGGGGAAGAGGATATCCGAGATAGAATACGGCACCCTAGAATTCGCCTTACCAACTAGGGAAAATTGCAAAACCCTTTGTCAGAGTGGGCGACTACCGGGAATGTAACCCGGAACCTTCCGAATGCGAGTCTTACATGTTACCACGGAGCCATGCCGATTGGTTAGTCGCTGTTTAACGGGATTACATAAATACCCATCTGAAGAAAATAAAACAAACTGTTCTGCAGCTGAAACTGGTGTCTTCAATAACAAAAATACGTTTCATGGAGCGCCTACCCTTACAAAGTTGAAGGATTACAACTTTTTCGAGAAGTAACATCTGCAAACTCGTGGTGACCACTAAGGAGGGTCTGTCATGTTGTGAATGGAGAGATATATTGAAAATGAATCATATGATGCTCCAGTAAGATCTTGCCCCTGCGGTCCAACAGCACAAACCTTGTGGATGTGGCTGCAATGAGTACGAATTCCTGCCTCATGTGTGGGAAGTTTTCTTAGGGAAGAGATATTGAGAAAAAAGATACATCAATGGTAGCCAATGCTCTCCGAATTATAATTCAAGAAGTGGTTCACTGTCTGGCTGAAAAAGTAGCAGTCGTGGAACTGACATCATCGCGATTAACGGTTCAAAGGCTCAAGCTGAAGTTATTGATTCCTAGAAGATTCGAAATATCAAATACCCAACTTTTCGTAACTGACCAAACAACAAAGAAAAACATTTGTGTATATTAGCTCACAGTACCATATGTTTTAAACAAATACAACCTTAATCACAGAAAAGAACCGTAATTTTTCAAATACGTGATACCGAACTTTTGGTTAATAGAGAAACTCCTACAAAATTGATAAGGATTACTCATGGATAGGATACCCAGTTACTGAGGCAGAACACTGCACGTAGACACCTAGGGTCCTTTTGCAACTTACGTGACCCTAGAAATGGGTGTATGAATGAGGGGAGAGACCGGAGGTTGACCAGATCCGGATGCCGACGGGCGCAAGCATAGACGGGGTTCCTAACGATTCCAGATTGAATTCCTCGGACACCGCCCGGGCTCAACCCATGAGTCCCGAGTCTCCGGGATTTCTCCAAAGAGGCCCTAACCCGAAAACCTCCGAAGACGGGTACCATTAGAGCAGTGCCGCGACGTCGCCGGGAATACATAAATCAATACAGTGCTATCATCCAGCTGAAAACCTGCCGAATACCGTCGCCTGGTCCTTCAACCCTGAAACAGGTGGACAGTAATTAATGGGAATAGGAAGTGATGGACAGCGGATTTAATGAAGTTTCCCAGCATTCGCCTGGCGACGCGTGGAAACCCCCCCAAAAAACGCAAGGGCCGGGAAGGCCGACCACGGGAATCGAACCCACGATCTACCGAATGCGAGTTCCGCACGTTACTGAGGCACTATCTCGCACTATAATAAGAGATTAACATTGAAACATTGCAATCTGCATTATAAAGTATAGTTGTTAGAAGTTCTTAAATGTGCACATGCTTACTGCATATATTTTCATATTCAAATTATATAACATACCTAACTTATTTCAAGAAAGACAACTACTGTAAAATATTTATATTCCACTTGATTGACCTGTTTGAATGTATGTTTTCTGTTAATAATTTGTGCATTATTCTGTATATGTATATCAAACCCATTTCGGATCAGATATTTTAATACTAATTTCACCTTTTTCCTTAACCACTGTAGAAACGCGGAAATAATATGTCAATGCGAAATTGTTTTGATGCTCTGGCTCACTTCTCGAAGGTTAGCAACAATAACAGAGTTCCGAACGCACTTCCTATGTATGTCTACGAAGGTCTGGATTTATGGTTTCGACGAAAAAAATCTGAGCTAAGCAACACGTAGAAATTCCAAAGTTAAGGTCATGCAAAGCAGTAATTTCCCAAGCTTTTAATGATTTACAATCCAGTGTTGCTAAGAGGTCACGCCTAACAGCCATCTCAACGGCATAATAATCAAGGTGCTGGTGATAACTTGGTGGGGGTTTGGGTCCTACTTCAGTTGAACATTCTGATTGAGGTGTTATTCATTTCATTTATAAACGACGAATAATCATTCAAAGCATTATATCGTTAGACCTTGGGCATGAACTACTAAGCGAAATGGTTCCGGGGTAGCGTGTGAGACTTGATTCGGCAGGTCCTGGGTTCGATTCCCGTCAATCGCTCAATCTGACCGTGAGCTATTCATAGTTTTATCTGGTCAGTAGGCGCGTGCTAGGATGGTTTAAAATTACCATTTCCTTTCCACAATTTCCCCTTTATTCAATTTCTGTATATGCTCTGTACATGTTGGTTCGGATAGGACATATTCGGAGGCGCCTCGGCACCAATCCAGTGAGAATATGCTATGTGGCTACATCTCTCGAATGGGGTATGAGGTGAGGAGAGACACCGGGCGATCAGGAACAAGGAGTATAGAACAACAATGACAGTGTACCTAAGTTTACTAACCGATACGTTTCTGCAGTCGAGCAGGCAAAACCGGAGCCCCCCCCCCCACCTAGAGAACCAAATGTCCCCAAGAGGGCGTTTATCCCGTCAACCAGTCTTAGGCCGAGGGACGGAGAAAATTCATCGAAAGCATTATTTTTCCGTGCCACCCTGCACCGAAACACCATTGCCCGAACTTCCACCCTGAAATAAATGAATTAGGATGAAAATGAATGAAATGAAACGATATGGAGGTGCAAGAACTCAGAATGATAAGAGAAACCTGCCCAGCACCAGGGGAAATCTCCAGGAAAAACCCCGAAAAAAACATTGGTCTGAGTAGAAGGTCGCCAAGAATGGAAGCCGAGACTTCCCGAATGCGAGTCGTTCTCGTTACCGCGGAGCCACCTACCTCGGCTTGGAAGCTATCTTCATTAAGACATACAGAGCAAATACGGTATAAACGGTTTACGTAAACACGATTAAGGTTTTTAAATCCATAAACGTTATTACATATACTGTAGAATTATGACGTGATACTTAGGGAATTTTATCTACTATGAACCTCAATGTTCACATCTATTTTTATGACATTTCAAATAAATAAATACCGGGCTCGATCCCAAGCGACAGCATGCGAGATTTGTGGTGGACAATGCGGCGAAGGGGCGGGTTTTTTCCGGGTTCTCTGGTTTCCCCCGCCATCGCATTCCACCGGTGCTTCATCTTCATTCCATGTATCATCCACTGATGATGTATCATCGCTTGCGGTGGCACAGTCGCCCTCCGTGGTGTAATGGCTACCATACTAACTTCATACACCCTAGGTCGCGGGTTCAATTCCGGCGGAGGACAATGGATTTTCTTCGGGCGCAAAAACCCTTAGCTTGAAAGGAAAGTAAAGCCGTTGGTCCCGTGTCGTAGATTTACGGCACGTAAAAGAACCTCAAGTCTGATAGAGAAGCCTCTGAGCAAAATTAAGCTGTCTTTCACGCCCAGTATAGAATGGGAGGCTGAGAACCACAGCAGTTAAAGGGCATCCATAAATAAAACTCCACTTCAATTTTGCGGTGCCACAAGTAGGAAAAGCACGCGTTAAACACTATAAAATAAATATCAGATACAGAGTACACTATTATAGTTAGGACCCAGTGCCCTTCTGATCCCCTGTTTCCTATTAGCTCAATTTTTACATTGTTACTATCCAAACGTCTGGAACCGAATATACTCGGTATTTGTTTTATGTTCATTGCATATTTTCCGTGAAGTAGTAATAACTTATTCCCTTTGAAATACATGCACGTGAGAATGAGCAATGAGCCAAGAAGATGGAATCTGCCATATAATACCAAAAAGCGCACTGAAAAGGGAGCTACACCAAGAAAGTTTAACCAAATGGCAGAGCGACTGGAACAACGCTACAAATGGGTTCGCCACTGAAGAACTCTTCCCGAGCGTCCTAATCAGTGGGCATGGAAAAACAAAGGCCTACCTTCACAGATTTGCGATTCCAGATAATCCAAACTGCCCATGCAACATAGAAGAATAAATTATAAATCACCTAATTTACGTGTGTCCATTGTTAAACAAAGAAAGAAAAAACTAATTAATAGAATTCATAGTGAATGGCCAGTGAATGAAAGTGCATTAATCAATTCTTGTTTCACACTCCTCAAATCGCTTGTAAATTTCATTGATTTTGAAAAACCCTGAAAGACTAATAATTACAATATCAAATAGCCATCTGTTAAAAAAATTGTATACTGACAACCAATTATGTAAGTTATTTATGTCTAACATGTAGTATTACTACGGTAACGGAGCATGCTTTGTTAATAAAATACATAAATAAGCATGTACATGAGGTACTCAGCCAAAAAACCAGGGCCATTTTCACGAGCATCTTCTTTTATGACTTCAATATATTCCTACTCTTAATATCTTGACCTTGCATATCCTTTTTAGTAATTTAGTTATTTAGCAGCTGAAGTCAAAAACTTAAACATATCCCACAGGTTATGGGTACTTATTCTAAACTTACTGGGCGTGAGTTATTTAGTATATTGTAGCGAAGGACAAACAAACAGGAAAACTTACTCCTTGGATTACATTCTACATGAAAAGATAAAGGAAAGGAACTTTTCTGAGTATCTCTGTTATCACCCCACCATGTGCGTATATAAATATTCAAGTTTATAAATTTGTATTAGTTTTTTAGTAGTAATGGGGAGACCGGGGCAAGTTGACGATGTTAACAATTGACCATTATTAATATATTCATTTTTGGAGGAATTTTGTTTTCTTTGCGTGTGTTATTAGAATGAAAATTTGCTGTATTATATCTAGTAGGATATATTTTTATTTTAATATGATCTAAGCTATTTCGCCATTTTTAAAAAATGAGACAAGACCACGAGACAAGATAACAACTGTAATAAAAATTGAATACATCTTTACTTCCCTCTTCCAAGTAAGAATAACTCTCATGCTAAAATGTGTGACATTTGCAGCACTCTATCTACTCTTGTCATGAAGGATCAACATAGGCCTCATTACAAGCATGACACTACACAATACTTTCTTCGTAAATTTGCAAATGTACGTGTTTACAGTTCGGGTTTGTTTCTTTTACGGGAATCAATCTTCTGTTTCTTAATAGAACTTTCTTTTTTTCAGCCCAAGACTCTTGATTTTGTTGCTTTAAAAGAAAGAAGGTGGCACATTTCATACGACTCTTCCGTATTTTTCGCACAAGGTTTGCTATGATTTAGAATCCAAAATACTTCGGCACAGTTTTGGCTTAACGGGAGCAACATTTATTAAAATTCCTGGTTCTTCGTGTTATTCTGGCTTTTCCATTTTTTAAATTACTTCACCATATCTTGCATAAAACGCAGCAGAAATTAATGAAGTAGCCCACAAGAAAAAAATTAAAAAGTAACGCAGCGCGTTATGGAATAGTTTGAAGATCACGAAGCTCAGAAAATTCCAAAGCAAAATAAAAAGTGCATAAGCACAAAAATGGTAAAATGTATCTAAGGCAAGATGACGATGTCATTAATTTGCCCCGACCGGGAACGTTAAAAGTCTTTGGTGTTTGTGGTAGGATTAACAACAACAAAATATCGATAAATAGTGTTATGAAAAGCATATTTTCTAAGGTAATCATGCAAAGAATAGCCAGATATCTTACCTATTAGTTCACGAGCACTTATTTCGAGGTCTCGAAAATTACAATACGTCAGACAAAATATGTGAACGAAATATAACAGAAAATCAAATGGCGGCAGTTTTTAGTATCTAGCTAGTAGTATCCGTTAGATGGTGAATATGAATTCGTCATCTTATCTGCTCGTCAACTTGCCCCGGCCTCCCCTACATATGTCCCCCTGCTATAAGTTAAATACGTATGTGTATTCCTTTAATGCGTCATGGATTCAGTTATTTAGACTCGCTTAGCGAGGAACAAACTGGTGGACATCTCGTTTGTGGTGAAACAATACCATCATTTCTCGATACTGGATACTCGATATTGATACTGACTTTTGAGAATAGATACTCGATACTCACTTCATAAAGGCGTTAGCTTATTCACAGAATCAGGTTCTTATTAGTAGATTCCTGAGTATAAACGCAATTATGGTGAGTATATTGCACTATTTCAGTTGATGTTGAAGTTATATAACTATTTACGTATTGCTAAGCTATCGTTTTGCTCGTCATTTTCAGATGCTGCGGCATCATGTTCTGACAAAGAGGGGAAACTCGTACATTATTTTTTTAAATAAGGTTTTGAAAACTTCACTCGATGTATGAATTTAACATTTTCTTTAATTTGTATTCTGTGACTTACGACCGAGCGAAAATATTTTCCTGACTACTTTACACATTACTCTGTTGTATTGCAGTACCTCTGATTTCCGAGGTTGCGGGTTCAAATCCGGCGGAGGGCATTAGGTTTTCCAGGGCGTAAAAATACTTACCTATCATGGCTTCTTTTGGACGGGGAGTAAAGCTGATGGTTTCATGTCGTAGATATATGGCATTTAAAATAACCCCAAAATGGATAATAGGTTTCTGAAGAAAATGTTCGGTCTTTCACGCCTAATGTAGGACGGGACGCTGAGAACTACAGAAGTTAAAGAGGGTCCATAAATAAAACTGAATTACTTTTCGAGGCTAATTTTTATTCCTGAACATTATTTTATTGCAAAGCAAGGTACAAGGGTTGTATGGAACCAATCTATGATAAAAATATAGACATAACTGGGTGATATTTGTAGAATTTAGCAATTCAGTACCAAGTGCTTTTAAGGCAAATTAAGGTTAAAGAAGGATTCGTATTAAAATTTGGATTCCCAATGTATCTCCCTCTCCGACTGTATGAGATTTCTATTCAAAATCCGCGAATTGGTGTCATGTGTTGCATATTTAATGATTCGGCGAACGAAGGCATTCTCGTCATCTCCAAACTAAGGCATATTCAAAGGTCAACTGAAACCTCGAGTGATGCCACAGGGGCAGTTTGGCGAGCAGATAAAATAGAGCTAAAATATGGTTATTTCTGGCGATCAAATAGTTATCTCCAACTGCAAGAGTTTTTTCCCAATATTTTATTAAAGAAATTCAATAATAGGATTATAATAAAGTATTGTTGTCTTCTTACGCAGTCCTTCATATTCATTTCGATTTGATTTATTCCCTCATGACGACGTGCAAACTTGTTTCAGAGTCATTCAGTTAAGCAAATTTTGTTTTAAACCACACAAAATGGCCCTGAAATAGCGTTGGAAATGAGCTTTTATCTGATGTTTAAAATGTCAAATTAAGGAGGATCAACGTTCTTACTCATTTTTATTTATTTATTTTTTTTATTTTTCAGGTGTTTTAAATTACATGTCACCAATATATAAAAGTGTACCCCTAAATAAGTAGGAGTGTTAAATAATTATTAAATACATATATACATACATATATGTATATATATATATATTAAAGGCACAGAAAAATTGTTCAAGTATTGAAGTATTGTAGAACATGAACTCAGTTTCGATTTTGCCCTAAGGTGTAGCCAATGGACCCCTTAGGCGTGCCCGGTAAAGATATGTCGTTAATTTTAAAAACTATTGTTCCTGTCCTCTTTAGTTTTCCTCACTTAAATCTCTGTCAAACCCTATAAAATGTTCAGTATAATTTTTTTGAAAGTGAATAGATGTAAGTATTTATTGATATAAATACTGTTATAACTTTCACTGTTTACTTGCTGTAACCACTGAGCTACCATGGCAGCATGTCCCAATAGAAGTAAATTCCCAAACTATTTCGCGTTTTCCCTATAAACAACAAGGTGATTTGAAATTAACTTGGAGATTTACTGCAAAGCAGATTTATAATACCAATGTACTTTAAATCACAGACTCCATAGTTTAAACAACAATTAGGTGAATTGTTATGAAATAATTGTTTCTTTCACACTAGCGCGTGTAGGACAGGAGTCGGAAAGGTAGAGTCAGACTGAAAAATTCAATGTCATAGCCGGGATTTAAACCACGGATCTGCCGGTTTCCGGTCAGTTACTCTAATCCCTGGGCTACCATGGAAACATGCCCACACCGCACTAAAAACCGCAATCGACTCGCCTTTGTTACCAATATATCTAAAACTTTAATCGCAGTTTTAAGAAAAATTGTGAAATATAGGAATGGTATACGGACGGAGGGATTCGGCACAGAACCTTATATTGGTTATTGTACCTATGCTCCCGAGAGGGGGGGTTGATGTGAGAGGATACAACCGGCTGCCGGATCCAGGAGCGACGGCATAGCAATGACAGGGTCCTTACAGCTTCCATATAGAAGCACATCGACAGCTGCACAGATAGACACGGCAGCCCGCTCCATAGGGTCCAACGACCCCCAAGAGGAGCTTGTCCTCATCCCGGCAAACAGCCGAATTTGCGGGACGGAGATTCACAATGAGGGATCTTTTTCCCTGCCACGCTGCACCGAATACTGTTGCCGACATTTCCAACTATGAAAGAAAACAACGGAATGAACGACAAATGAAGTGGCAATGGAAACGACACGGAGGGACTAGAAATTCGGGGGTTGAAAGAAACATGCCCTGCATTCGCCTGGTGGCCCGGAAAAACCCTGAAAGGAACCCATGGGTCAGGTAGGCTGGCCACGGTAATCGAACCTGTGGCCTCCCGAATACGGGTCAGAGACGAAACCACCTGAGCCACCCGCTCTGTACTTAGAAATCTAAGCACCTATTCACAGTTCTTCCATTTTACTCCATTGTCTTAATTTGTTTTTCAGTTAAAGATTATGAAAAAAGAAAGTCTTAAACTTTATAATTTGTTCCCTCATTTAATAAGGAAGCAATAGAAATTCACGTGGGTACAAGTAAAGAGTGAATTAAAACGAATGTAAAAATTCTATTCTATTTGCTAATTTTTAAAATTGAATCGAGTGGGGCGTTTTCAAACTCACTTTAATGTGAAATATAAAAGATTAATATTCAAAAAACTATGAAAGCTAAAGCGGTGAGACTTTAGTATTTGTATTTTATCTTTATATCAAGTAATTCATCAATACTAGAAGGAAATTTTTAGAGCTTTAATTTTTCACAGATGCCTATCCTAAGTCTAAAATAGCCAGCTTTCAATTAAATGAATCAAAGAAAGGGAATAACTTGAACGAACTTTTCTTTCTCGTTGCATGCAAACGTGAATTTTTGAATGAAGTAATCTTGAGTTCGCCGCGGAGATGCGTAAGATGTTGAAAACGAGAGTAAGGAATAAAATGAAATGGACATTTGGCCTACTTGTAACCTGTATGTGTGCATATGTGTGTGTGTGTGTGTGGTAAAGGCAGCGTGGAGAGAGAGGGGGAGCGCGCTTTTCTCTAACTCTGGCGTTTTGCTCTTGTGTTTGCAGTGGCAGTGTTACAGCGACCGGAGCGGTGCAGGCAGGTTACTCAAGTCTGCTCGGGGACGCGTCTCGACGCCTACTTCGGCTAACCTTGGAGCAGGATTCCCCACTTCGCGAATGGATCACATCAGTATAAAACACACCACTCATCCTGCATCACTATCGACGCGCACCATCGTCATACACACACATGTTCATTGTACTTTGAATTTTTAACAACTCAAGTGTGACTGTCTTACGGAGATTGTTTTATACCGGGAAGTGGGAGAAACTGAAGAAGCGTGTGTTATCTGTGTGTACATACCAGTGAGTGAGTGAACTGCGTCCTTCAGAAGGACATGCTGAGGAAGTGAGGCGGCAGCAGTCGAGTTTCCACTAACTTTGTTTATTGGTGCACAATGGGACTTCACAAGCAATACCTCAAGGTGGGGCAATCGGCCAAAAACAGACTGTTTGGGGTTTCACCAATAAGGAAGACCCCCGCTAGTTCCGGGGATACGGCTTCAGCCATCCAGATGCTCATCTCTGAACAAGGCAAGATCAACCATGGTAAGTGAACAACATTAAATATGTTAGGTTAGGTCTAGCACGTGATGTCCTGGACAAAGCAGCATCCCAGCGATAAGGTATACCTTCAGGTTTAGAATTAACATACTTATATTCATATGTGTGCCACTATTTACCATAAGTTGCACAACCCTGTGGTTGTAGAACTGTGTTATTAGACTACCAGAAATGCAAATGAAGGAAGTTGTATGACAAACGCGTTTGTTTACCTACGCACCACCACTCAAACACACTCTCCACGCAGTTGGAACCTTTTGCTCTTAGTCAAATATTTGAGGGTCAGTTTTGAAAATTAAGTGACTATATTTATTATGTACACAAATATGTCTGCAATACAGGAGGAGCAGAATGTACAATTTAGTGTAGTGTCAACCAGAAGCAAAACTATACTCAAGGAAGGCTGACATAAAATAAGAAATATATGCCTAAGAAAAATTATTGCCAAAATAATTCTTACATTTATTGTAAAAATACACCTTAAGTGTGCTTATAGTGTTTGCTAGTCAAAATAGTGTAGGTGAGTTTCTTGATTGTGTTTACAGAATATGCCTAAGTAGAATTATGATTCGAACTATAGTTACAACTATTCTTTTCGTGTTTTTGTAAACTTTAATGTACCGAATAAATAAAGCTTGAGGCATTCATTTGTTGATTTAAATGGTTTAAACCCATCATCTTTTGAACAAACCAAATACGAGACAAAATGTTCTGTTTCGAATCGTACCCAAGAATGATTTTGTAAGTTTTCTATAATATGAGGTGCATCGTTAACGCATTTGAAGAATAAATAGGTACATGTAGTTCTAAACATTATAGATGCCTAATATTATAATATGATTTAAGTGCGTTCATCGTTTAACAAAAACTATCCTTTACAATAAATTTTTGTTTAGGAAGGGTTTTATAAAACTCCATTCAAATTATGCTATTACCTCACGATATATAACAGCCCAGTAAACTTTAAACGCAATGATTTTGGTCTTATTTGTTGATTTGCTTCAAGACGGTATTTTATTATACTCGTAAAGAGAAAAGGGAAAAGGAAAAATAATAATAAATGCGTTTCTAATCGCTGTACCATCATGATTGTATACTGACGGATATATGTGTCAGATGTGTTTGTGAAAAATAAAATTTCTTAATGAGAGCACTAACTCAAAGTCAGGCAGTAGTTTGGTTCAGTTTGATGGTTGAGTTATTTTATTTGGTGTGCCCATATTGGATCAAAGCGAAACATCGCGAGTCCGGGTGGTCCACATCCATTTGGCAACCAAAGATTTACAGTTTTCATTTATTTAGATCATGAGTGACGTATGAGTAATATTCTTGTCTTCCTTGCATTTGCCTTTGTTTTTTTAATTCTGAGTAATATTGATTAGCTGTAAAATTTAGCTGAAGCATTAGGTCGGCATTCTAACCAAAACATTTATTCAAGTATTGGATAAAACTGTTTTTTATTTAAATTCAGGAACTTTCCTTTAATATTCGCCTAAGAAATAGCTTATAGATAATTTTTGGAAAGACGTTAAAATATAGCATACAGCTCATCACAGATATTTTTTTCATAAATTGCATATTTAATCTCTGAAAGGGAACTCTGATAAAAATAATGGATATTGTTAACTTTATCGTGCATACAATGTAGAGTTTATTTTGTCCATATCTTGAGTTAAATGTATCTACTATTAGTGGCATTTATACAAGCTAATAAGATTATAATAAAAATAAAAGCTAAGCATGTCTTTTAATTATCTAATATAATACACAGAGGAAAATTAAACAAGTGTATTTATTTTTAGAATTTTTGTAAAGTACTAGAGTTTTGAAATCATTATATAGCTTAGTTAATTAATACGTGATTGCTCCTGAAAATATGAAATAATTTTGCTGTGAAATATACAAGAATGTCCGTTTATGTGAAAATCTCTAACTAGATATTAAAACATATAGTATATGGAAGTACAGTGGGAACGCATCAAATCTATTATGAAAGCAATTCCTGTAACTTCGAAAAGTAGTTCACTCCAAATTCGATTTGCTTAATTTTATTTCACTACTAAACGTACTAAAGACTAAGAGACTGTTAAAAATATGAATGCAGATATTAAAGAACTGTCAGGTTAAGCGACAGATCCGCAAGTAAACTAACTGCGGGTAAAATAAACCCCGCATTTGTAGGTTTCGTTCTAGATCATTAATCATTTCTGCTGCCACAGTGCTACAAAAAGGGTTATATTACGAGATCTAATTGATTATTAAGGTAATTAATAAGGCAACTATAAAACTGCATATTAGCTTTAAGGTGCGTTAAACAGATTTGTGCCTACACTATTTAGCACTGCTACGAAAGGTTTAAATTCTAAATGGGCAAAAAACAAGTTGACTGCCTCCATGGTCGAGTGATCAGCGAACTGACTTCTCACCTGTAGGTCACGGGTTCGATTCTCGGCTGGGGCGGGGAATTTTCTTTAACCAGAATTTTTCTCTATCCCCCCACAGAGTCTGGAAGTTTGTATGTGACAGGGAATGTGTGTATTTGAGGAAAATAGAACGATTTAAAACAACGAGCTGTTTCTAGTGCAAAGCCCCCGATGTGACAGACGTTAAAGGGGGCAATATAAATGAAGCAATAATAATAATAATAATAATAATAATAATAATAATAATAATAAAAAAAAAAGAAATGAGTTGGGTGTTGTTTTCCTTCTTTGTTATGGGGGGGGGAGCTAATATAATCTTACTCATCATATACCTGCCTAAAATATTTATCTTATGGATTCATATCTTTAATAAAATACAAAACTGGATTGGACTTTACTCATATGAAGTTTTCTATAGTTATATTTTCTCCTTGACGTGATTTACGTTGAAGCTTCCAATCGTGAAGAAATCGCATCTTGTTTGCTAAGTGAAGCGTAGTGAACGTATTTCTGAGCACGCAAACACCAGGCAGGAAGTGATTTCTTCCTCATCCAACACGAAAAACAAAACTACATAACTGAAGAGCTTATCATAGGTTTAGTAATATTCCCTAAGTGATGGGGGGATTTCTCTTATTCTGCTTACGTATACAAATGTATTCGCCACTCCTTTAATGTGTGTTCAGTAACAGGTTCTCCAGCTTTATTGGAACTACGTAAGGTATTAGGTTAGCTAATTGCTCTCACATTTAGACTCGAATCCCTGCACAAGCGTGGCGTATTTCACTACGTATTTTTCGCGCTATTTGAGTCATCTCTCGAACTTGACCGCGTTTTCAAAAGGCCACAGTTATCGCCTGGACCAGTGAAGTTGAAATGCTAATGAGTCTTGGTCCAATCTTGTGAAATCCAGATTTTCAAAATATACGGCATTCATAATAGCTGTGATGCGTTCTTGAGATTGTGTGATGGGTCATGTATGCAGTACGACATATCCTCCCACAGTGTGTTATGACGTCACTAATGCATACTGTTTATGACGGGTTTTTCACGTAATTGATTAACACTTCTCTCGGGTAGAAGAAATTCTCGTGGGAAATGTGTGTTTGGGCATCGCATACAAAGCTTCAAGATTCTTTTATTCTTATTCCGCGTAATATTATTATTGACGCAGAAATTAGGGTTCTAAGAAACAACAAACCTCGGTATCGACTGCAGTACTCAGAATTAAGGTATCTGCGGAATTTGAACAAAAAGTGAATAAAAATCAGGAAACTAAATTTTGAAATAAAATATGTTTTAATTTCTTCACAAAAATGATATATCATCCTTATTAGGGTACCACTCTGTAAGCATTTTCAGTGGACAAGTACAATAATATTAAATGCAAACCCTTATAATTCGTTTTCTCGCAATAACCCCTAGCGCTTTACGGCATTACTATGTCCTTTTTCACTTACTTTTTTTTTTATAAATTTGTTCATAGTTTCCGAGAAACCTATGAGAAAAAAAATCATGTGCTTAATAACTTTAAAACAATTACTGTTGTGGAAAATATATTAGATAATTAAATCATTTAAGATTTATATCGCTATTTTGGTATCATAATACCTAATTGGCAAGAAGATAATGAAAATTTGCGACGTAATATATATATTTAGAGACAAATTTAAGTCAAAATTGTGGCACAATAGTCCTAGTAGGCGTTTGCCTACAAACTCAGTTGTCAGCCTTACGCTGACATGCGTAAACGAATGTTAGTTTCCTGAACCTACAGATTGCTATAGCGGGCGCAGAACTTCTGGAATCGTGACCCCGACCGCCAACCTAGCTACCGAGCCTAGTTTACTTGGAGTTTGTGCTATAGTTACTTTGTTTATTCACAGTCACAGCGAGGATAACATTAAGCTGCTTATCTGTTAACAACATGTACGACTCGCTTCCTAGCTCTCATTAAGATTTTCACATGTCCAGATCTCTTGCGCCAGTTATACCTAGTAGCTCAATGGGTAGACTCATACTCTGCCCATACTGGTGTTGGGAACCGAAGCAAAACGCTCCAGACTCTACACCACGGTGGAGGGTTTATAGACTCATTAAGTACACAAACCGAAACTTTGATCAGAACTTTTTAATGTACCATAGGGCGGAGTTTACGGGGCGGAATAAATGTATGCAGTGCAAAATTAATATTCAGAATGTTTGAAAATGATTCCGAACGAATCTTATAGCTTATACCCAAACTAGACCGAAGTTTGGCATCGCAACTTCGAAACTATTTTAGATATATATTTTTATGTAATTTGAAGGTTTCATCATTTTATGATTAGGCAGCCCACGGAGCACTAGCATGTGATGCCCTCGTATTCACACCTCAGATGGTGTCACAAAATAAAAAAAATAAAAAAAACCTTGCTCGTTATCAGCAAACCTGTCGTAGCTTTCAGGTAAAGGGGCAAAGGAAAGTTATCTACTCAAAAGACTACTTATGATTCCGACAATTTCGAGATTGGTCTTGAATTCTAAATAAACGTATTTTGCCTAAACCGCGACTATCTTTTACTTATGAAAAACAAGTACTATCTGTTAAATATACAAATGTTTCATTTAGTATTAGGAGCTAAAGTCAGTAAAATAATTTTTATGTCGCTGCAAAATCTGCAATTTTTGTTTCGTATTCTGATGCTATTCTTGCTTCTGTTGTCTTTATCGGTTCCTCGCCTCATGTTCGGCGTTAAATTGCTTCTGAAAGATAGTATTAGTGGCGAATATATCCCATCTTATTTTCCCAGTCGTTTCCTTTCATTCATTGTTGTTTATGGTGAAATTGTATGTTGGAAGAATGAACAAATAACTAAATCCATAGGAACATTATCGGGGTTTCGTAAGACAAGGAGTATCTTAATGCTTGCTAACACTGTGTGGCATTTTGGTATGTTTACGAAGTATTGCTAAAGCACGCCAATCGGTGCTTTCCAACCTACCTGCGTTATCTCCGACAGCGTGGGCCAGGCATGTGGCTTTGTTCCTGGGTAACTGCTTAATCCACGCTGGCTATAAGGAATTTTGTTGAAGCACATTTAATGGTGTAAACAACTGTATGTCCATATCCCATAGGATCTGAGTAATAAATTCCACATCTTGTTTCAGTATCGTTTTGAAATACCCCGTATAAGTAACTATAAAACCACACAGTGTGAAACACTATTAAAATAATAATGCCCCTGCGCTTAGCAGCTGTTAAATTTTTCAGTCACATACATGTATTGCATACTGGCAGTGTAGTTAGACCACTTGCCTCCAACCTAGGCGGGTTCCATCACAAGCGCCCACAAGTGGGATTTGTGGTGGACGAAGCTGTGCCTGGGCGGGTTTTCTCCGGGTCCTCCGGTTTCTCCCGCCACTCATTCCACCGAATGCTCCAGCATCCATTTCGCTTAAATTTCATATTATTCACTCCCTCACGCTCATTTATGGATACGGACCGACCACTAGTTCCAGATTCTCCATTTCTCCATTCTGTGGTTTGGTGTCGTTGGTTCCCCGACAGACTTCTGACCCCTAGGCATCCGCACGAATTCTAGGGGGGGTGTCAGTCTAAATAGAGGGGGGAGCCGACTACGAAACAAATTGTATCCTAGCAACATCCAGATTTTTTTTATATAAACATGGAAAAGGACTACGCGAAAAATATAAATATTTTTCGTCTGGTGCTAGCAATTGCGCATGGGTGCACTTTAATGCAGTGAAGCATACGCCGGGCCTATTCGGCAAACTTCCTAAACGGTTAACGTCTACTCTAGACCACAAAAGTTCACCAAATAGTGAATTCATATCCGTGGAATCGCATAAAACATTACTTGCAAGGTCCATGACAGATGGCGCGAAAGTCTAGGCGCATCAAGTCATGCCACATTCGATTCCATCAGACAATGTCGGGACGATCGGATTTGCGCGTTCAGGATGCTGTTTAACAATATTTACAATTTACATATTAAAATTACAAATAACAGGGAAACGATAAAAATGTTTTGTAAACACTTTCACAATAAAAAGTTTAAGTTGAAAGTTTGCATAGCTAGAAGTAAAACAAAAGAAACACGAACGATTTCCTGTTTGAGAAAAGTATAAGTATTTTTAAAATTGAAACCAATAATAGGGAATATCTCTGAAACTATAAAAATCTATATATTATATAGATTGTGTGTCTTAATGATATATAACATTTTGTGGTAGTAGTTTTATCTATCTCTTACGGTTTACCAATTATTCAAAAGCCACCCAGAATGAAGAAGTCTTCAGGGGCTGTTCCAAAGGAATTCAGGGTATATATTTTATTTTCCATTGAAACGTCTTTAATATACGCCATCTCAATCAAAATCATTAGAAATATTTTTAGAAAATTCAAAATTTCGAAAACTGTTCCATCTGAAGGTGGTTTGGGATGGGGGGATTTTCCTGAAAATCTTCGTGTCCCATCCTTGGAGGATACTAAAAATTAAATACCAAGTTGGTATTTAACCGACTTTTTGTTTTTGAGTTATGCTGTCAATAGACACACACACTCACACAGACATTTTTGGATTCCGGGGGCTCAAAACATACATTTCCGGTGAAATATTCATATCAATTTTTGCGTGTAATACAATACCTTCTCTATCTACTATGCGCATTGTACATATGTGCTAGAGAAACATGCTATTTAAGTCCGCATTATGATAAACCTGACTTAAACTGATGGAATGTAATATAAGTTAAGAAATGCTGCTAAACTGAATACGCTTTAACTTAACGTTACAGGAATTACTCTTGATTGTTACTTATTATTTCATGCTACTGCTTCATGCCGATTCGTTATATTTACCATTTGAAAAGTTTGACACTAACAAACTCTTTAAGTTACATCGCGTTAAATGAAGTCAACCCTAAATATCTCCATAATACAATATGTTAGACTTTCGCGTTACGTCGCGTTAAGTCACGTAACGTTAAGTTCATCGTAATCGCGGAATTACCCCGGCACTTAAAAAAGTTTTCCGCGGACCGTCATGAATATGAAGACAAACTTTCTCACTGCTCGTGAAGTGGATAAAAATCTGGCTTATACCAACTGTCGACAGAAGTGAAGGTTTAGAGAAGACGGGGAAGAACTGGGACACCTGCCTCTAATATTATTGACTGCAAACAGGCTAACGTTATGATGCGATATCCTATTGCGAATAGCTGTTACTTTTTAGTTGCTTTCTGCTGCTGCATGCCCCAAACTTCTAATGAAATAATGATAATTCACCACCCGCCTCCGTAGCATGGGGTGTAGCATATCTGCCTCACATTCATAAAGTCCCGAGTTCGAATCCTGCTTATAGTTATTTACCTGGATAAGGTTTTTTTCGGGGTCTCCCCGTATCTTGAGAAGACGAATGTCGAGTAACTTTAGCTCTATTTGAGCATCATTTCACCAATTTCATTCTTCCTCCGATATGACCAACCAGGTTAAAGGATGTTAAATTAAAAAAAAAAAGTACACCACTTTGAAACTGTTTGGAAAGTCTTCTTTGGGATTATTTCAATCGTTACGTTGAACAAACTTGACATAAAACTTGTTAACTTACGTTGACAAAAGACATAGTTTTAAAGTAGTCGAAATTAGTATAGCTTGTGTGCTGAAAACTTGAAATTAATTAAAGTTGAACTTGTTGTGGTGCGTAAAACGTCAGCAAGCATTGAGTGATCATGGAATATGTAGTATGATGCGTTATGGATTCTGTTATACTGGGATATCCCATTATTCGTTTTTTCTTTCATGGCTGTAAAGTTGCCCACGATCTTAAACGATTATACGAGGTTTCCTGACTTAAGTGACGGATTAACTCAATAATTAAGTACTACTGAAGTCAGATTGCGGTTTTGGGAATTTTACTTATTTCCATTCTAAAGGGATAAATAGGTATAGCATATAGAAACAAAACCTAATATTATCTCCGATCTCTTCCTTATATATCCTACGCATGCAATATAAACCCTCCCATTTGAATACACCAGTAAATGATCTTTCTAGAAGTTGTTTCTCAAGAAATTACCACAAACGGGTAAATAGAACTGTTGATAGAAACTGTACAACAGACGTAATAATCCAGTTGTACTTTCTATACATTTATAGTTCTCTAAATGGGTAATTTGACATCAAAATTAGGTGAAGATGGAGCACGAATATTATATTTGTCAGCTATGCTTTAGATGGTAGAATATCGGATTAAACGGTTATATGCACCTAGGAAAGAGGCTGTTCTATAAATAAATATTTCGCAGCAAAAGAGGCAATTACTTCATCGTATAGATATAGTACTTCAAAATGTTGAACGCGAAATATGTATATGTATTTATAAACTTCTCAAGATAACATTTTTATTTTATTTGTTGCCGGGGATATTATCAATCTTGCACGAAATTCCAGTAGAAAGGTTAGCAGGAAAATTTACAAACTTTGAGATTTCAATGATGGTGTTAGGTTTCACTGAATAATTCATTCATTATTATAACAATTATCCGTGATTAGTACGCAAAAGGGCTTCGAAACTAGAATTAGGAGCTTAATCGGGCGAAAAAGTGCACATTGCTGGAGTTTCTTTCGGTTTGTTGAATATGTAAGAATCTTGTTATGAGAATCAATATTTATACTTAAGTTAAACTAAACAGAGACTTAAATTAATCATGAGTATGTCATTCTATATTCAAATGTTTACGCCTGGAAATCATTAGAAGCCCAAGTCCTTCACACCCCGCGCCCATTGTAACCGATATTATTTTATCTTGCTAAAAAATAAAGTTTCCAGGAAATTTTGAACTTTGCTAAAATATCTTGTCATTACTACAACAAATTTCGGTATCACAGTTCTATATTTTTAACATTTATATGGTTTAAAATTTAAAATAAGTGTCACGGATGTTCCGTAAACTTTTACACGCGCCAATAATCATTTATTTTAGCTGCAACCATCCCAATAGATATAGTCAAGCCTTTAGTAGTACCTCAGCTGATACTCGAACCTAGGTAGCCTCCAGTGCAGTGTTCGCCAGTGATGTTTGGTGCACGATCCAATTAGCTACGAATCCGAGGTCAGAACAATTGGTTCTAAATATTTCAGTAAAATCATGGCCAAAACAAATAGCATCTGAAGTGGCTAGTTAATTTATAAAATGTATAGCTTGTACTATGATTGTATCTCGGCGATTATTTAGTAATTAAAAAACTATCAACATTCGTAAAACTCCAAATTGGCCTGTGTAGATTTATGATAACACCTGAATTAGAAACACCTATCCTGGAAATTTCCGTCTGATTCAAACTAGAGGTGATTTGTTTGACAGGAGCAACGTTTCTCAGAAACAACTCCTCTATCAAGGTTGACACTTTGGAGGTTACTTATTAACCCCAATAAAAGCGCGGATTGCAAATTAACAGCCAAGAATTATTTTCGCGGTACAACGGCGATAACAAGACGAACGAACAGCTTCTTAAAGGAACAGGTTATGATTAAAATCTTTCAGACATTATCAAGGTTCACAAACCTCTTATTATGTGTTGCATCACTGCTTAACCAGATTTATAGTTCAGACCTTCTAATTCTATATTTTGCTATAATGCACTTAGTATGAAAATCGAAACTATTATCAGTGTGTATATGTTAATGCAATTTCTATATGTTTAGAAAGTTGAGTTTGTGTGTATCTGTCAAAAGTTAAACACAAATTAGACATGAATGTATATAAATTCATGTCAAGGGCGAATTATTTAAATATATGTATAATTTTCACGTTTATTAATAGCTGGCTCTTAACGAACCTAATTCTGAAAATCGGATTTCCTTCAAAACGCTTGGTAGTAGGAGTAGGCGTATTTGAAATCGAGAAAACAATTTGACGTTTGAAACCTCTGGATGAACAGAAATGAAGTGCGTAAACAGCGTAACAATACCCAAGGCGGCTACGAAGCGTGCTATACTCTTCCCGAAATAAGAAACACGCTTAAAGCAAACAAAGGCAAAGGTATATAACACCAAGCACATGGCCGCAGCGGATGCTCTCATTGACACCTGACCGCAACACGCAGTCTAAGAATAGAAAATAAATCTTATATTTTCTTTATGAAATTCCTTTTAAAAGGCGCTAATGAATAAGTTAACTAATGTCATTGCAATGTGTTATATTTTTACTGGTATTTGGGAATAGAAACTGAGCAGTTATCGCATATTAATATGCGCGTGTTGCGCGGAGTAATGCAAAAGTGTGCTTCTTAGAGGGTAACCAGTATACTTTCATTTGGTGATAGGGTATGCACTGCCCCACCCGATATATGTCCTCTTTTCGCTGTGAAATACTTTTTGTTATCAGAATCACTCGTGGATTAAGTATAATAGATACCCCTTCATGTGAATACTCACTCATTTTTAGGTGAAGTGCGGGGTTGCCAAGCGTTTCCTTTTTCCAAATATTATCTCTAATTATCTATGAAAGAGTGAAAAGTGTTCTTTAACATTTTCACTGTATTTTTAAATCTCTCTATCTGGTTTAAAGGGTGGTATCTATATTCCCTCCACTCGTTGCAGGTTCTTAACTTTGCCAGTTACAGATATAAGATTTGCCCCCAAACCCATTTCAAGTGTGTGAAAATAAACAAACAGAAGACAATGTAACAGAAATTTTATTAAAATATATCATATCGTTTTATACAATTTACTCTTTAGATGCCTGATCAGATAATATGTATACTGCGATTCTGAAATTCATAAAACAAGAAACAAATTGTTTACTTAATAAATGCATTTAAGCACGAGACTTCTTGAGCGTCAGTAAGAAATATTTGAAAGTTAACAGAAATGTGTAATGGATAACAAAACCGTAAGTCGTTGTATACGGATATTTTCCATTTAATTCTGGTGTAGGTTTCAACCTTCGCTCTCTTTGGTAATAAAGTATGTGTTTCTGTTTGTTTTTTAAAATTAAGAAAAATGTAAGATTTGCGGGATAGCTCAGGCGATTTCGTCTGTGGCTCGCATTTGGATGGTCGCGGGTTCGATCCCCGTCGACCGCCCACTTTGACTTTGGTTGACTTTGCGTTATTCTCTTGTTACCAGGTGAGTGCTTGGGCAGATTTTCTAATATGACACATTATTCTTATTCTGGTCCCTCATTTTTCATCCCCCCCGCCCCTTGTCACGTTTTCAAGTGCGGGGCTTGGCTTGGTAGCTTGGCGAAGGCCGCTGATATGCCTTGGTAGCTATTTCCTTATCCTCTGCTACGATTCAGGACAGTTTAGGCCTGTTCATCAGAAGGAGCGCCGGGGGATGCTGCAGGAGAGCCTCCATCTGTCAACTTTAGAGACCTCGCAATATCTGCATATGCCACTTCTTGGTCCGGACAAAAGTCTTGGGATCTTTAATCTCATCCCTTCTTCCCGAAGGTTGCATACGGCACAATAGGCCTATGATCACAATTGTTAAGTCCTCCTTTGACACTTACCAGAGAAAGAAAAGGAATATAATTTTGAACACTTTTTTCCACTTCTTAGATAATTCAAACAATTCATTGATGCTCGTCTCCATAGCGCGGTGGCAGCGCGGCTGCTTGCCAAGCGGGAGGCCCAGGTTCGATACCGGCGTGGGGAATTTTCCCCGCAGGGAGACCTGGTCCAGGTGCACTGAGCCTCATGAGGTCCCTGGTGGGCCAATTGAAGAGATACTTGAATGAGAATTAGCGACTCCAGATCGAGAAGACCGCATCAACCGCCCGGGAGGGACTCGAGACACTGATCACGTCTCACCCTCCAGCACTGCACCACATTCATGACGCCTTCGGGCCAAGATGGGGGTGCAGCGGCCGGGCGGTAGGCCAAGGTCCCTTGTGGACTGTCGTGCCATGGTGTTTGCATTGATGCACACGTTATGATATTTGCAACTTAAGAACAATTCTGATGCCATTTCTAATTTCTGACCTTCCTCCCAAAGATGAGAAAAGAAATACTTTAGCGCAGTAATCTAATTACATAACAAGCATAATAGAAAATGTGGAAATAACCTATAACACGTTAAAATTGATACACGTATAGCGAGTTCGACTTGGAAGAGTGTTTTCTCCCATTCGTCGTACATGAAATTTATCCGCAGGCTGAAAACGTGTGGAAAACATGATAAACCTGCCCGATTTTAACACGTTCTGTGACCTATGATCGCTTCACTGCCCTCGGTTTGTACAACCGTTTCTTAGCGAGTGAACAACCGCTATCGGATGTGCAGAGTCATCCAGTATCTTGCTGAAAGAAGATTGTGTGCAGATTACAGTTCCATAGATACTCGATACACCTGTTAGCACATCAATGGGTAGCCTCAAGCATTACAATTCTCAAACTCGCACTCACTGAATGACGCGAAAGTTCTATTGTTCACAGCTGTGAACTACACTACTCGCATTCACTCTACATGTATAGATTATATTCATAAGTAATACCTACCACGAGTGTTTTCATTTTGTCGATAATTGTCTTAAGTGATGAAAACACGAGTTGTATTTGATAAGACAATTCAACGAAATAGACTATTAATAATTTATAATATATAGGAAGGGACATTTTATCAGGTTATGATTATAATACATTAGTTCTCAAATGGTGGATGACGCACTCGGCCATGTTATTTACCGAAATAGGGAACAATTATTGTATTTCTGTTTTTATTGCACTCATCTGATATATCAGAAATACAAATAATAATTATTTTCACTCTTTTTTTCAACTAATTACTTTATGAACTGGATAAAAGTTCAAATAAACACTGTCACTGAATTAATTGAAAGTACAATTGTGGAACTGACAGTTATTAAAAGTGAAGCTTGGCTGCTTGGATTGTCACCTTGTTACCAATAACCAGACAGGAGATAAAACATACGAACGTAAGGTGCAACAAGATTTCAAAAGAAATGAACATCAGCTGCGATAATATTTTTCAATCTTATCGCTGCAATCAGATGACCGCGATTGGTTGAAATGCCCTAATCTTGGGAATTTCATTAGTGGAGCTGAATTGTCAGATCAATATGACTCAATATATTGTCATTGATACACAATTGAGAACCATATACAAAGTACACAAATAAGTTTCATATAACACAGTTTGTCATTTCTATATTTCATTTTCCTCGCCAAATATTACTTCAAATGAAATCTTATACCGCTTATTGTGGTGACTCATACCTTGTCACTCCTGGCGTATTCTTGATGACATTTGATGCAGAAAGACATCCATGCTGTAGAAGTGGATATAACCATCTACACAAAATAGAAAACAATGCGTTAATAATTGGAAAAGTAAAATATTCCAATTAACAAGTATTCAGAGATCCTTGTACGGAAGATGCAAGGCAATACATTTTGTTAGTATCTGTTGAATATGAATTCTTCTGAAGAATGTAACAAGTTAATGTAAAAATTACATTCTGTTTATCCTACGAAGTATTGGTTAAAATTTCACCGGTTTATGGTAAAGAGTCGGAACGTTTAAACTTCGTTGAATGGGCTCGAATTCCGAGTAGTTGGTAACATTGCTGCTCTTAGTGTCTTGGAAGATATTTACTTAATGATGAGAACCCAACGTATAGCTTTTAACATTTTTGAGAGGCGACAGGAGCGTTTGTTACCTTAACCATCAACCGAAAAGCAAATAAGGAAAAAAAGAAAAGAGAAAGAAAAAATGCGTCATAGATTATAACTCCTGATTATGCCAATAACCTCTCAAACGGAGGAAGCAGTTTGATGATTGTCTAAAGTTACCCCTACTCTAAATAAAGCTTTTCGTGGGAAAGGTTTGATTATTTATATTCTCAATAGTGACTCTTACCGTTTTCATTGAAATATTACATTTTAACGTGTCTGCGCGACTAATAAAATGTCTTTCCAACGCACAACCCATGATGGCTTCCTTATTTTTATTGAATTCTGTGTAACGTAGAAAGTAAATGCGTAAAAATAATATAAAACATGTAAAGCGCGTCAGTATACATATTTTGTTCTGGTATTGCAGATAGTAAAATCATTTTCGAAATATTAGTTATATACTTTTAAGTTTTCTCAAGTTGAATTGTGATGAAGTATCTTTTAAAGTGTGTAGCTTGCTTTTTTTTTTTTTTTTTTTTTTTTTTTTTTTTTTTTTTTTTTTTTTTTGCAAGAAATCGCAAATCGTAGAAAATGCGCCTTTCCAATATAATCAATCTGCTGTACAATTAGGTACATCGCAGTTGAACTAGACCAGATACACAATAGCAATGCAGCATGTATTGGAGTACCATCCAACGATAGTCTCTATATCCATTTATTCACATTTAATATAGGAAAATAAGCATAGAAAATAATCATAGAATTAAATGTCCACTCTTAAATCAGAATGTCAACGACGCTTCAGTCTTCGCCGAAGAGGTTCAGCAGGAAGACACATACTTCGGAGAAGACGATTGTGATGGCGCAGACAGGACCAATGGAATCCTTTATGCCAGATGCGGAGGATACACATCACCTCCGGCAGACCTGTTGCTCTGGGTAGCTCAGTTGGTTAGGCGCTGACCTTCTGATTTCAGAGTCGTGGATTTGGACCCGGCCCAGACCGGGTGTACTTTTTAAGTGTACTCAAAAGCGACAGCCCATGTAATTAGATTTATTGCCATTAAAAAACTCCTGCGGGGCGAAATTCTGGCACATTGGCGACGCTGATACAATCCTGGCAATTGATAGTGTCCGGCAGACATATTAGAGTGCAGATGGAGTTGCACACGTGCCAGGAAACTGCTCTCTGTGCGTTGGATCCTGGTGGTTTGAGACGTAGCGGTAGAACCCCATTGCTGTACTCCAACATAGGTTGCATTAGGGAAGTATACTGGACAAGTATGATGTTGATGGCTTTTAAATTTAAGAACCTGGTCATTTCTGCATCATTTGGACATTCTAATCTTCCCTGCTACAATATATCAGTTATTAAAACTGGCAGCCCTTTTAAAAAAAAATGCACTGATATATTCAGTTCAAGTGTCAAATTTTTTAAAGAGTGATCATAATGAGGCACTGTTTGTTATATGGAGAAAATGGATACCATTTGAATGTAATCACCCAGGTCCAAAAGTTCTCACTGATGTACCTGTAACTACCACATAAATCGCTAATTTAGCAGATTAATCCAAGCAGCGTGAAACCGACTATTATCCTTTCGAAGTACATTTTTCTACGAAACAATTACACCTGAGATTAGTCCTCGACTGTCTTAAACATCAGGGTGCTGAGTGTAGCTCTTTGATTACAGGCACCGAGGGCTTGTTAGTGACTGTTGATTGAGGAAGATAAGCATTGTGGCTAACACAGAAAGTGGCGTTTGGTGAGCCTTAATAGTTGCCGACTTTCCGCAAAATCTTCCTCTAAAACATAACCAAAGACTACACAAGCTAATTCCTTCTAAGGTAAAGGGTATTTATATTTATATCTTAAAACCTAACCTTCAAAATATGATCTAATATTTTCATTCTGCATACCGTTAAATATTTCTCCAAATAGTCCTCACCTTTACTTAGGAGTTTGTAAGTTTGCTATCCCTCCTCACAGAACGCTGACGTCTGTAATACTTGAAGAACACTATTTTCGAGATGCACTACCAAGGAACCACTTCAAATGTGAAACAATAAACTGAACTGATACCACGTAAGGCATAGGCTGGATACTTAAATCTCTCCAGACCAAATCAACTCCCAAAACTGCAGCATCTTGGACAAACATCAAAAGAGTCACAAAGTCACAGCGTATATAGTTTAGTGGCGTCCACTATATGATGTGTAATAGATGGCATCGGTGTCTATAATTGGAGGAGAGATTCGTCTCTTTTGGAATTAAAGCTTTCAAGAGTTTTTCCTGGTCCTGGAAATACTCTTATGAGGTGGGGGGGGGGAGAGAAGGGCTCCGACCCCCTTCAGTTGCCTTGGTGCTGGCGCTGCGGTCCCTTAGCACTCTTGAGGTTACTTAGAAAGGAATATGTCGGGTCGAGCATCCGAGCCACTCGCTTTGGGGAATTGTTCGGATTGGGTAGGTCTCGACCCGATAGCAATGGGAGATTGGGTACGCTTGGATATGATGTTTAATTGGGGTTGTAAGAAGCCGCAATATCCTCTGCTAAACTTAGTCACTACATACCTTATGTATTGTTAGGGACTTTGAACTAACCAAGAGCATTGCAACATGAAAGGATTCTTCATATACTGTCTTATGAAATCTTCAGATCCTTAGAACGCAGTGATGCACATATATTTCCCTAACATTACTGTGTTTTTAAAAATTACATTCGTTTATTAAAATGTGCCTTGTATTACATGGACAGCTAAATACTCCTCCAGTGTCTGCTAAATACCATTGCCAAATTCATTTTCAGCAGTTGACATACGAAATAAATTGTCTAAGCATAAGCAGTATTCAAGCAATTAGAGCCCAGATTATTAAGAGGGCTGCAGTGATTAATTTGCATAAGACATGTGATCAGAATATTGTAATTGAGTTTGGGTCAAGGAGATTCAAGTTTTTCAACCCTGGGGGATGAATGTCAGTTGAGCGTAAAAGTCGTTAAATGACAGCTAAAGAAATTTATGCGTTCATCGCTACATCTAATGTAACGGCTGTTATTTTTCACGAAAACCTTGAAGGATCTTATCTCACTGCCCAAGTTGGTTAAAACCCGTTAGTAGCTTTAAAATTTCGGGGACGGGAATCGTTACGTCTTGTGCTGTAATTCCATGCCTCAAGTAAATGCATTACTTTCCACCCAAATGGAGTCAAGGACATAACTGGCAGTAAACTTAATATGATGGATGAATTGTTTGGCCGCGATCTTGAAATTTGACATAGTCCTTGTGGGCACGCATTTTGTCCTTTCTTATTTTCTTTGCAGCTTTTCACCAAGTTTGAACCATTTATTAGCTTTTGAAAGTTATTATTTAAATTTCAACGAATGGAATCAATACCTGTTGAGTACAAATCTCGGAGCGGTTTGTGAGGGGGAGATATGATCGGTTTCTGAGGGTGGTTTGAGTAAACGAAAATACAGGCCTTTCCTTTTAAAAAGAAAATTTTTTTTTGCTCAAAATTCCTGAAAATGTTCCATAAGGAACATGAAATAAAACTCTAAGGTTACGCAGATTGCAAAGTTTTGTGTCTCTTCAGAAGTCAAGCAGTATCATTGGTAAAATTAATTATTAATAATATTTTGGGCAATAATCATAATTGTTAAGTTCTTAGAAGTCCACATATAAATTGGAACTCACTTTCACATAGACTTTAGCTAAATTTGAAATTTCTGAGTAAACGTTCAAGCTCTTAATATATAAAATTTGAACTTCACATATGCAGTAGTTCGCCAAATAGTGGTGCATTCGTGGGAGTGTTTACATCAGAACTATCTTGAGGTGCTATGTTGATTTTAACTACTAAGTTTATATATACATTTTCAGCTTCGTATATGTAGCGTAGGTCAGAAATCCGAAATTATAGCATTTTCTATTTGCCTGTAGGCTCCTTAAATTTACACCGTATTTGCTATGCTTATCAAAATTATATATCCTTAGGAGTCTTTATGCATATAAACGAAGAAAGGGACGTACATAACAGGGGGGATTCGCCAAAGACAACGCACTTAAAAACACAAAGTATTGAGCTCTTGGAAAAGGAGAACAATAAGAATACAAAACTTGAAATTGCCTTTGCGCTTCTATGCTGCTTTGCACCATACACATATAGTAAGTTTAGAATTAGACTAAAACAACTGCGCAATGGCCTTGGGCTGTGCAGCTGTTAGAGTATGAACTGTCAGAATTATGTAGAAACAATCAAAAGGCAGGGAACGTAACCAAAATTCATATCAAAACCATATAAACGTTGCCGCTTGGCTTACCTGCCTTGTTGAAAACAATAATTTTGGTTGCGAATAAATTCTCATATCTCCGGAAAAGATTTTGGTTCAACAGTAAACATACGGCATTATTGACTTTTCGTTTTTCCATTAAGATCTATATGCCTGACTTTATCCATAATAAATAGTTTCTTTGATGGAATTTGTAACGGTTTTGTATTTAAGAATTTTGACCGACAATTTCTTGTATAATAATATTTCATTTAATGGTCCTACAGAATTAAGATGTACTCATCCATAATAATTGAATTATTAGCGGCACATAATAGCAATTTACTGCCAATTAAGGGTAAAAAGTATGATTTGGTTAAGGGTTACAAAATTTTGGAATTGTAGATTTTCACATGCCTATAACCACATTTAAACAGCACCCACTATGTGACGTTTATATACTTTTTTCGTTCTAACGTTTTAAATGAGTTTTAAATCGTCAGTGAGCCGGAATTTAAAAACATCATCATATACATCTACTATTAGGGTGTTTTCTAACCTCGTTTTTCAAGATATAAATCTTTTTTTGCATATCAATGGGGAAAAATTAAATATATATAATCCTCATAAGCATATGCTCATCCTAAGTTACTTTAATGTATTAAAGCGCAAATATTTTTATCATAAAAATTTACTAGTATATTAAAGGAATATGAAAGTCTACCCCATTCTTTTAAGCTTAAACAAGAAAAACGTATATGAAAGCAGCCGTCAAAGGCATGTAAAAATGTTGTATTTAATTTTTATATAGTACATGATGTCTTGGGAAATTGAGCTATGTACTAGAGATCCCAATCCCAAGAAACATTTATGTAAGTTTTAAACAAAACAACTTTAAATTTAAAGAAATTGACAAATTTGTCACAAGATCACTAGCTCCGGGGCGCAGTTTTTTTTGGTTTTTTTTTTAACAGTTTGGGGGCGAGTTTCTTGATTAGGATTTTTCAGGGGTTTCCCTTATAAAATCATTTAACCGATTTCTTAATGGTCCCACGAGGTTTTAAATGGATGTCAGTTAAAAATGATTGAATTGAACTGAATTCTTACTAGAAATGATTTTTATGTCGATTTTTTTTGGGTCGAATAAATGCTTCCTTTACCTTAGGCAAGCAGTAGAGAAGGTAAAACCACACTTGTATTCACTATTTTATGGTTTCCCAAATTTTGTAATTTTCTGCCTACCAAAGTAGACTCTATCTCTTAGACTGTAAAACAACCTATACATATTTCAACTTCGCCAGTTTAATCATGCAAAATTTGTAGTCTATCCTTTCATTTCGTTTGTAAAATTAACTCCAAATTGAATATTTATTATTTTCAGTTCCATAATCCAGTTGAAGCAATTTCTTTTTGCCCCATATCCATTGTTCTTCTGCAAAATTTGGATAACATTGTTATCTAGGCACTTCAAAGGTTTTCATGGAGTTGAGTAAAAGAAAAGGTCTTACTGGAATGGATAAACAAATAAATCACCAGTTGCCAAGGATGAAGACGGTGATCGATGCCATCAGATTCACCACTCTTACCTCACTGCTCAAAATATATTTTGGGATACAAAAACCTTTGTCGCAAGTGACTCTTCAAATTTGAATATCAAATTACATACTCAAGGTGATTGCGACCATAATTTTATTTTTTAGACAAGGAGGTTAAAGGGTTTGGCTGTGCCTTGTGAATGAAGGTTTACACTCTTCTTTAGATAGCCTTGGAACAAATTATGCCATTTGTTCGCGACGTTGTACAGGATGAAGTACGCAAGACTATCATTGGCGCGACGCGAAAATTCCTAACAGTTGCAAAGAGAAAATACGAAAGACGCTGTGTACCCATGCCAAATACACACTTTATTTATGAATAAAATTATTGGGTCCGCATCGGTAGTGTGGGGGGCGGCGTGTCTGCCTCATATTCAATAGGTCACGAATTCGAATCTTGCTTAAGGTTACCCGGATACGGTTCTTTTTCTCTGTTTTCCTTATCCTGTGAAGATGAATGTCGAGTAACTTTAAGCTCCATGGACCCCGAGACCATTTGAGCATTAGTTCACAGATTTCATTCATCGTCCGATATGACCAACCAGGTTAAAGGACAAAAAACTATTGGAATTATTTTAATTTCAACTTAAATGTAATAGTCAATTGAAATATAATCTCCTGAATTAGTTGTAAGCGAAGAACAACTAATAGAATGAATAGCCTCTGAAGGCCTCTTCATTCTGGATGAATGAACTGTAAGAGATAGACAAAACTATAGATCTCGTTAAAGCACAGAATTTATGTCATATACACATTTTTAGTCAGAGTTAACCGTTTCCCAGATTTTCCTTTTCATTGGTTTCAGTTTTAAACTACCTAAACTTTGCTCAAACAGTAAGTCATTTTTCGTTTTATCTCTCTTGTTTTACTCTTGGCCAAGCAATGAGACTCGAACTTCAGTTGCTCACATAGCGGCCAGGTTTTAAAGGATTTGACTATCGCTTTAGCCTAGTACATCCTCTTATTTCCCCTCTGTTTATAAGGAAGAAAGTAGTTAGAAAATTTCTGGTGATGTTTATCTTGATTAGCATGATGTAGATAAAATAATCGTTTGTAAGAATAGTTTGTTTGCATAGCAGGTAGAGAAACTGGTGTGAATGGACCACATCAGGTTTTTAAACCTAATCTTCCGTTTACAAGTGTTACACCATTTCCATTCATGTATATTCCTTGCAATAAAATGTAATCCACATTAATTATATTTTATTTCAAGGAATTCTGTGCAGGAATTATGTAGAGTAACAACAACTATTACAGAGCGAGGTGGCGCCGTGAAAACGTGTGTGGTCGTAAGTTTGTTTCCCATGGTTACTCTTCCTCACCCATGGATTTTTCGGAGGTTCTCCTGGGTCAGCAGGAAGGTTCATGACATCCCACGAATTTCATTTCCATTTCCTGTTTCCATCACTTCCTCATCATCTCTTTCAGGGTTGCAGGACCAGGCGACGGTGTTCGGGGTTTAGAGTTGGTTGGTGACTTGCACACTGTGAAGGGTTTATCCTGACGTCGTCGGTGTCTTTCGATTGGGACACGCCTTCGGGGCTTTCGGGCTCAGGCCCCTTTAAGAAATCCACTGGAGGCTCGGGGCTCGTGAGTGGGATCGTGCGGCGTCGGAGGCGCTCCACCTGTAACCGATAGGGACCCCGTACATGCCTGTGCACTTCGGTTCTCTTCCCTTATCCCTTTCTCCCTGCCTGGTGTTACTTAAGACGCAAATGAGTTCAAGGGCCTACGTGCAGTGATTTACCCCTGTGTTGGGGACCCCATCCGTGTGTACTCCATGGCGTTATCAACTAGCAGTTAAGACCTTCATAATCATGTTCTTCTATAACTCCGGTGTGTGCCTATTCAAGTGGAAGTCCTTTTTAATGTTTTAGTAATTTTTGAAATTAAGTTAGAAGTAGTTTATAGCCCCTGGACCTCAGAGCGAATGGAATTTTCGTGAAATAATTATTAAAATCGAATGAACTGTTTTGGAATTTCCAAATCGCGCACGCATTAGTTCACACATGCCTTTCTTCTTTGTAGCTACGGGATCCCGCGGTATGCATGCAATTATTGAAACCAATCTTTTAAATCCGAGAAACACAAAATTGTATAATCCATTTTAATATACTGTGATACACAAGATATAGCGAATAAAATTACCATGTTTGTATCAGCGTTTGAGAATGATGTGATGACGCAGTATTTGCATTTTTTTTCGCTATTTTCTAAAGTTATGTTCACGAGGAAAAGTTCACGATGCTTCTAGGATGGCTATTATTCCCCCTGTCATACGTTAGGTTGTTTACGTAACAGGTCACACGGTTGAGCTTCCTCTGCTCTCTACTCCGCCCGACTATAGGTAGTGGATGTATTAAACACAGCAGAGACATAGTTCAGATCGTTCAAAACACACTAGGCCCTTCTGTGCTTAATTTATGACGATGCTATTAGTAAGCGGAAAAAATGAGATTCACTTATGTTGTGCGCAATGTTCTCTACTATACTATACCATGCAAATGTATAATTATCTTGGCATCTACAACGAATAAGATATGAAGACGAAACGGAGAACATCGCTCAACATCCGGCTAGTTCTTGATATGGTCAGAATACATAGGTCGCTCGCTCGCGCACGCACCGCGGTTTCCGCAACTGAAACTGGGACACATCTCCGGCGCCGTGACCCTCAACTGTTGGACAACTGTTGCAGCAGGTCAGGGCAGTCGGGATGCCCCGTGTCGTAGCATTGCCACCTAGACGAGCGTGGGAGTTAACGCTATCATACGAATGCGGCCTAGACATGAATCGTGCTTCCTGAAGATAGTCATAAAAGGTAACGAGGTGGTCTACTAAGGACTTGACTTGAATATATCTATTTTAGACAGTTGATGCTAAAAGTAGGTCTTACCAGATTTCAGTAGCATTAAAAGCAGAAAATTTTGACACTCAATGTTATAACATTATAACACTCCAATGTAGCCAACTTTGATTTATGCTATGTAGGCTATGATTCTGAAAGCTCGTATCGATCCGTAAAATGGCGGATGATTTGAATGTCATGAAGATGGAATCTGCTGAAGCAGACGAAATTATGCAAGTAGTGGAGAGAGTAAAATTACAACTGCTACCAAAAAAGTCAAGAAATCGCTTTGACATAGGTTTATTGTTTTCACTGCCACCGTTGTATAGAATGCTTTCTCTCTGACGAGTAAGTTATCATGTTGTCAGCACTGATGCTAAGCAGGGCAACAACTGAATATCTCAGACCATTAAGTATGAACTACGTGAAATAGGTATAACAATCTATTTATAATTATAATATGTCTATAAATAAAAGAATCGGCTAAAATAGTGTATGACACACGTGTTAAATTGTTTTATATTGTGAGTAGGAATATAAAACACCATTTTTACAACTTGTATTATAAATACCTATGTCGTTACGGCGTGAGTGCCTAAAATATTAAAATTGCCTTGTATGCCTGACACTAAGACTCAGCTTTGAAGTAAAAATTATAAAATTTCCAATATTTTAATTCTATCATATAAATATTCTATTAATACCAGTGAATCATTCTGGCCAAATATTTTTCACAATTCACCCTTTTTAAAACCCCACCAAAATGTTTAAATGAAACATGCACCACTTTTAACATGATATGGCCTTCTGCATGTGCTTTTTTTTCTCAGTTATACATTTTTGAGCATGAATTGTATTTTTGTTTCAGTATTGCACTCATTTGTACACAAATTTAAGTACAAAATCTCAACTGTCGTATTTAAAGGTTTAAGCATACATTTTATAATTTCTTTATTCAGTAGCTCAAGAGGAATTAATTTTTCCTGTAAATACAATGAACATTTCAGCAGCGAGATTTTCATAAAAATAGAATATATTTCTGTACAACTATTAACATCAACTTAAATTATTAAATCTATTTTCACTGTACTAAAGTATCAGAAATGTTCACTAACACACTTCCTCGACAAATGTGAATGCGCAGACATCTTGAGGAAATTTGCATTGTTTCATTAATTAAAAACATTCAATTGTATTATCTGAAATACTATTTGAACTAGATCTTTCAGTTTTGGGATTTATTTCTTTGCTTCTCATGTTAAGTGCGCCAATATTTCAGTTTATGAATATCTTTAAAATTAAAAGAGAGCATTTGTGCCTAGTGTCCCCAAAGTATGCGCTACGAAGATTTTAAAGTAAATTCCTCACACCAAACAACCCTATACATGGAAAAAACGTTGGCACTTTGGATTTTATCAAACACAACGCTAAGATTTTAATTAAATTCCATGTGTTTAAAATATTTCCACGGCATATAGCATGTGTATTTTGAATTTTCGGGGTTTAGCCTTTGAAGTCTTCATTCTGAAAGAACTTTATAGCTTGTAAACGATAATAATATATACATAAAGCTTTAAAAACCTACAACTACAGCAAATGCTAATCTCGTTAATGCACAGAATTTATATAAAACATTTGCTTGGGCATCAAAACTTTCCAAGATATCCTTTCCTATAGGTTTCAAGTTTCAACTGTTTTACATGTTTTCAACTAAATAAAAACACTATTTGGTGTTTTCTCATTATCACGCAAAGAAAACGGGAATAAAAGCCAACATTTAGCGGTCAGATCTTAACAGTTCGGACAATTGAATATAACTTATTCTTCAACCAATTCAAATAACACTTTCTCTGTGGCCGAAACTGGTGGTATAACATTAAAGTAGGCGTGCCTTATCTGCCCCAACCAGCATTGTCACAGGGGGAAAAATAGAGCTCTATTGGCGATGAAAATGCCCATTAATGTTGTTTTTTCTGGTTCTTTTCATTGCAATAATGGATCCTGGTACAAATGAAATTCCACGTACGAAATAGGCTGTAAATTTAAATCATTGTTTCGTTCGTATGGATTTACATAATTGCAGCAAATCATAGCTCATACATAAGTATGCTTGGTTGCAAAAAAGGTGTCCCATATAGGAACGGGACAATTTAGTCTGGTAATAAAATCTGCAGCTCCGCCCTCTACAAACGTCACGTTTTTGCGCAATTCCAGCCACTTGAGTGATTAGTTGCTTACATCATCCCAAAATATGACTAGTAGCTAACACTGACAATGAATTCTCTATGTTCTGGATTGTTAACTCCCATTATGTTAATCATGGCTATTTACTTCACGGACAAGCCATTCAATATTGCCCCGGTCCGTGCGAGTTTTGACCGAACGCGGTCGACTTTCACTAAAATCTTGTAGAAATGAGATTGCAATTGTTTGTAAATCGTCGCTCCTGACACGTAATTCCTTAATTTTTAGTTTCAATATACATATAGTTTCAATGTACATAGTGGATAGAGAAGGTATTGAATTCCACTCAAAAATTCGAAACCGAGATTTCACCGGAAATACATGTTTTAAAACCCGCTGAATCCAAAAAACGCATTTTCAGAAAAAGGTCCGCGCGTGTGCGTGCGCGCCTATGTACAGCATAGCGCAAAAACGAAAATACGGTTAAATACCAAACTTGGTATTTAAGTTTTGTATCTTCCAAGAATGCGATACGAAGATTTTCAAGAAAATTCCCCCACCCCAGACTACCTTTTACATGGAAAAATTTTCGAAAATTTTGTTTTTTATGAAAATGACTAACGATTTTATTGAAATACCACATATTAAAGGCATTTCCATCACAAATAAAATGTATATCTTGGATTTTCTGGGAATAGCTTCTGAAGACCTATTTATTCTGGATGAGTTTTTAGTAAACCGTAAGAGACAGATAAAAATTTACTGCACAAAAAATGTAGATCTCGTTAAAATACACACTGTATGTAATATACTTTTCTTTTTCGTGGAGTTCACCGTTTTCGACATATTCCTTATTATTAGTTTCAGTTGTAAAGTACTTATACTTCTCTCAGGCAGGAAGTGTCCGTTTTTCTTTTTTTCTACTCCTGGCCAAACAAAGAAGCGATTTGGAATGACAATCGCATAACGATAGCTTTTAAAAATTTAGCCTAGTGGATTCCTTTAGCTCCCTTCTACTTGTAAGGAACTAAGTAATAAGAACATTATGCTAATGGTTATCTCGATTAGAATTGTGTAGAAAGAAGAATAATCTTTTGTAAGAAGTTTGTAGAGCAGCTAGAGAAAGTCATGTGAGCGTAACACATCAGATTTTCAACTATAGAAACAAAGAAAATTGTCTTAAGATCATAGGAGATGAGCTGCACTTTGACAATGGTATGCAATAAACACAATTAATATGATAAAATGCTTATGATATTTAAATAGTATTATAATGCATTAAATAGGATTACTAAAGCAGCATTATTAAATTAGTTAATTCATTAGATATTCTTGTAAATACCATTTGTGGTTTCATCTTGTTTAGATACATTCTTTCGCGCTGTACGAACGTGACATTTTCTGCAGAGCTAAAATCTCATAATGTTTCTTTGATATTTAATATTAATAAGGATAACGATAATAGTTAATTTATTTAACGACGCTCTTTGTGCCAAGTTATTGTTAATATAACAATAAATTACATTTCTTGGAGTAATTTCACTTGCAATTGGATCGACATCTTCCTTGCAATATAGATGAATTTATATAACATATGTAAAAGTAATGGCGGTGCCGAGGCAGAGTGATTAGACCGCTCACATCCCACCGTTCCATCAAGGTGACCCGGGTTTGATCCCAAGCGTCCACATGTGGGGATTTATGATGGCGTCTGAGGGGGTTTTCTCCGGGTCCTCCGGTTTCCCCGCCACTCATTTCACCAATTGCTCCATCAACACCTTTCCTATTATCCATTTCGCTTTCATTTCATTCCACTCCCTTTCTCACGCTCATGCCTGGCTACGGACCGACCACTCGTTTCAGGTTCTTCATTCTGTTGGCACCCCGACACGCTTCTGACCCTGGGCATCCGCTTGTAAGCCCTAGGGAGAAAATGCAAATGACATGTTACTTATGGACGCAATTTAACTACATTGTTTCTCAGCGTCCCATTCTAAATTGGGCGTGAAAGACCACTTAATTTTGCTCAGAGGCCAATGCAATGCATGACTCCAAATTCTATATTTAAAACACATTTTGTGTCAATCAATCAGTGCTTGATGATAATCAATGTTACGCTTTTGTTTTATTTATTTATTTTAAGAATAGCATAGATATTAGCAGTAATAGGTTCTCTGAATTAAAACTGTGTTCTTAAATTATGATTTCCGAACACTAACTCCTATTAGATATTGCATACTGTGAACTTAGTACGATCCAGGTAAATCTTAGTTTCTTGTTTGTTTATAACGAAAATCGATAAAATTAGACCTCGAAAGTATGATAGCGCGTTCCGGTAATGCAAATATTAACATACCCCTAATGAGTGCACAATAGCAATTATTTTTATGTCTCATAGAATTCAGATTATGTTGCTGTAAAACGAATGAATTAATTTGGCCGGTAGATACTAAATTATACCATATTTTACAATCTCCTTTCTTGGTTTGTATGTTTATTACTATCCGAAAAATGGATGTTTTGAACTGTAATTGAAATTAGCTGTTTTAAAAACTTGATAACTTCTGAGTTTTATTTTGAAAATATGCGCAATTCAAATATTAGAATGTGGGGCCTAACAGTCAAGTCATAAGTTTCTATAAGGCTATTACTGTATGAATTCCGAAAGCTCAACAATAAATAAAATAAAAGGTTGGCCTGATCACACGTTATACAATTTCTAATCGATTGTGTATATCGACCGTAACGCCGGTCGAGTGGCCCAGTTCGATTTCTAGCTTCCTGTTTCCGCTTTCGAAGGAGGAATAATGTACTCAAGTAACCCCTCCGGTCTTGGACTGAGCTGTTCTTCACATAAATAAATAGCCTGTTCTGCAAACAGGCAATTCTTACAAAAGATTATTCATTTATCTACATCATGCTAATCGAGATTTGTAAACATGAGCAGAAATTGTCTTATTACTTACTTCCTTGTAAACAGAAGGGAAATAATCTAATATACTAGACTAAAGCGGTAGTAAAAATGTTTTAAAATCTGTGGAGATGCGATTTTCATTGAAATTCTCTTCTTTTCAAGACCAGGAATAAAGCAAAAGGAACATGGATGACTTCCTTTTGGAGAAAAATGTAAGTGTTTTAAAATTGAAATTAATAAAACGGAATACCTCGGAAATGGTGAACTCTAGAGAGGAAAGCTGGTGTTCTATTCATAAGACTTTCTTTACAAGCTATGGTTACAAAAGAATGTTCCTTTTATCTACACCGTGATAATCGAGATAGAAATTAGCAGAAATTGTTGTAATAGTTCCTTCTACGTAGAAGGGAATACGGTAATACACTAGTCTAAAGATGTAGTCAAATCTCTTAAAAAAAAATAAATAAAAATAACAGTTGCTATGTGAAACAGTTGAAATTCGATTCGCTTTGCATGACCAGAAGTTTAAACCAAAGACGGACGAAATGAAAGTTTTAAGTAGGTTAAAATTGAAAACAATAACGGGGAATATCTCGGAAACGGTTAACTTTACAAAAAAGTGTGTATGACACAAACAGTATTTTTTAACAAGATCTACAGTTTTTGTGTAGTAAGTTTTTGTGCATCTCTTATGGTTTACCAGTTAGGTAAAATTCATCCAGAATGAAGAGATATTAAGAGAATATTCCTAGAAAAATCAAGATATACATCATATTGGTAATGTAAATATCTTTAATATGCGATAGAGCCATTTTTGACAAAATGAAAATGTTCAAAACTTTTCCATGCAAAGGATAATTAGAAATTTTCTTGAAAATATACGTGTCACATCCTTGGAAGATATTAAACTCAAATGCCAATGTTGATATCTACGCGTCTTTCGTTTTTGATCTATGTTGTCCACAGATAGGCAGACACACATGGATCTTTTTCTAAAAATATTTTTCTGGATTCAGGGGATCTCAAAACATATTTCCGGTGAAATCTTGACATCAAGCTTTTGGATGGAATACATATCCTTCTCTACCTACCATATATACAGTACTGTAGAGAAAGTAAGAATGTATGTGACATAATATTGGGTTTTTATAAGATCTACATTCTTGTGTTGTAAGTTTTGTCTGTCTCTTACGATTTACCTACCAGTTATACACAAATAATTCACAATACAGAGGTCTTCTGAGGCTATTCCCAGGAAATTCTAGATAAACAATTCATTTGTCATGAAAATATGTCAAACATATGTTACTTTAATAAAATCGTTACAGCCATTTTTCAGAAAAACAATATTTTCAAAAACCTTTCCGTGTAAAG
This sequence comes from Hymenopus coronatus, assembly GCA_030762935.1. Classification (NCBI taxonomy): domain Eukaryota; kingdom Metazoa; phylum Arthropoda; class Insecta; order Mantodea; family Hymenopodidae; genus Hymenopus; species Hymenopus coronatus. The sequence goes on from CM060900.1 coordinate 506,161,461, forward strand.
GATAGTTTGGGGTGGGTGGATTTTCTTTAAAATCTTCAAGTTGCAACCTTGGAAGATACTAAACTTAAATAGCAAGCATAGCTCAAAACAAAAAGACCGTTAAAAACAAAACTTGGTATTTAAATTTAGTATCTTCCAGGGACACGACACAACAATTTTCAAGAAAATCCCGCCACCACAAACTGCACTTTACATGGAACATGTTTTGAAAATGTTTTTCTCAAAAATGGCTCTAACGATTGTTATTAAAATACCGTACATTAATGATATTTAAATCACAATATATATATTGAATTTTCTGGGAATGGCATCTGAAGATCTCTTTATTCGGATTAGTTTTGCAGAATTTTACATTTCATCTAAACCGTAAGAGAGGGAGGGAGAGAGAGAGAGAGAGCGAGAGAGAGACAAAAATTACTTACCATACAAAAAATGTAGATCTCGTTAAACCACACAATTTATGTCATATACATTTTTATGTAGAGCTGACCGTTTTTGAGATATTCCTTGTTATTGGTTTCAATTTTAAACTAGTTATACTTTTCTGAAACGGGAAATGACGTTTCGTTTCTCTCTTGTTTTACTGCAGGCAAAGGTAATCGCACTTCATTTGTTTCACATAGAGCCAGCTTTTAAAATATTTGACTATCGATTTAGCGAAGTGTAGTCCATTATGTCCCTTCTACTTACAAGAAAGCAAGTAATAATACAATTTCTGCTAATGTTTACCTTGATTAGCATGTGGTATAGGCACTGAAAAAGCAGACGAGGCAGCCAAAACTGCTCTTCGGAAACCTGTGAGTAACATGACATTCCAGTGCACCATTCATACTTCTCCATTTACATTCGTACTAAAATCAACAATGCTTGGAAAACTCAAAGGTCTCAACATCAAGGAACTAAACTACACTTAGTTAGAGGATCCTCCACTGCTGTTTGCTGTTTTAAAAACCTAAATAGGAAACATCAAACCATTATCACTTGTCTGAGAATTGGCCACACAACAATGACTCATGCCTACTTGATCACCAGAGATGCCCAACCTCAGTGTACAACTTGCAATACTCCACTGACAGTGTCTCTCATACTTTCAGAATGCCGCCGTTATGATCCCCAGAGGAAAAAGAACAAAATCACTGGTGATATAAAAGTACTAAATAATGAAACCATGTATAAACTTGCTATGCTCTTAAAAGCTATCAATATCTACAGTTTGATCTAAAATTGTAATATACATTTAACACGGCTTTTATTTGCTTTCATTCACAAAAATGTAAGAAATACATTATAGATCACTAAAATTAAAATATATGTGTACGATTTAATATTACTCTATACTAACTTCATAAGATGTCATTTTGTATTCATTGTTACCTGTTTGCCAACATAATGTTCATTAACACAATTTGTATTATATTCCAATGTATCTTTATAACTGTCCTGTAATAAGTATTGTTATCTCAACATATCAATGTTTCAGTCGCGATAAGATTCAAAAAATAAATATTAATCAAAAAATAATCTTTTTTAAGGAAAGTTGTTTGTGTAACAGCTAGCGAAAGCCATGTGAATGGAACACGTCAGATTTTTTACATTTTAATCGCTATTGGCACACACTTGCAGATTTTCGTTTTGAATGTTCGTTTCACGCTTTTGTCGAACATTTAATACTGATTATTCAAGCAAACAATACAAGTTTTGCTAATGAAGAGGACTTGGAGGAAGTAAACAGAACCGTTGAGTTGAAAGTAAAAGCGTTTTACGCATTGCGTGTCTTTACAAGTATGTTTCGTTAATTATACGTTTACCGCAGATACCTCAATTTCCCGTTTAGCACGAAACTGGCATAGATTCCAGATTTTAGAAGCCTATTTCCGGTCTCTGTGTGGCTAAAGAAGGAAAGATGACTAATGCTGTGGTGATTTTCGTCGCTAATCTTCAAGGCCAGGAACAGCGTTCCAACATGATGTACAGTACGCATTATGCGATAGCCGATTGTCTATTGTTATGCGCTGTTACAAAACTCATTTGGCTAGAAAGGGAACAATCGCTATTGAACAGTAGAACAATTGCAAGCTTTGGGAATCCTCCACATATTATAAGTAAATACATGAGTGTTTTCATCTTGTTGATAATTCACGACCGGAGCGAATTGTCCTAAGAGATTAAAACACGAGTTGTATTTGATTAGGCAATTAAGCGAAATGGACTACTAATAATTTGTAATATATGGGAAGGGAGACTTTATCAGGTTATGATTGCAATACTTACTACTACCCAACTCCTGTCCTACACACGGCTTGTGTGAAAAAAACAACAATTAAATCAATACTAATTGATCATAATAGTTGTCTATACTATGAATCCTGGGACTTAAAGCACTTAAAACATTGTAAGTCGCTATTGGGGTATGTCATCTCAAAATAATTTGAGATCACCTTGTGGTTTACCGGGAAACATGCGAGTCAGTTGAGACATTCAATGCTATGCCAGTATGCTGCCATGGTAGCTTGGTGGTAGAGCAACCAACTAGAGACCGGGAGATCCGTGGTTCAAATCCCGGCTATGGTATTGAATTTTTCAGTCTGACTCTACCTATCCAACTTACACCAGTTCTCAAACGGTAGATGACGCATTGAATCTGTATATTTACTGAATGTTTTGTTTTCTTTCTTCACTGCCTCCTGAAATATGATATGGCCGACCGTGCCTGCGCCCAATGTACGAATATCCATTACAACAATATAAGTAAGGAACAATTATATTATTTCAGCTTTTTAATAAGTAATACATGAAATGGAAAAAAAAATTATTTTATTTGAGACTATTGTACTTCTCATATATAATAAATACAAATGATTATTTTCACTCCTTATTTGAACTAAACGCATTATGAGCTGGGTAAAGCTTTAAATAAACATTGTAACCGAATTAATTGAAAGTGAAATTGTGGAACTGACGATTATTAAAAGTGAAGGTTGGCTCGCTGGATTTCACCTTGTTACCAATAGCCAAGACAGGAAATAAACAAAAGAACATCAGGTACGACAAAATTTCAAAGAAATGAACATCAGCTGCAATAAGATGTTTCGACAATGTCGCTCCAGTCAGATGACCGCGATTGGTTGAAATTGCATAATCTCTGCCATTCCATTGGCGCTTTAATAGTAGAGCTAAATTTTCCATCAAAGAATGAAGTATGGAGTTATGCATGTCAGAATTTAACAGTTGAGGCTGAATCTTTCAAGTAGCTGTGCTTTTTATTATTTTTTCACATATAAAAGCATGCCATAAATTATGCATAATGGTGTCTGCTAGTGCCGCAAGTGTAACTGCAATAATTTGGGGAAACGGCACCTTTCGAAACCAATAAATCATTTTTTTTATTTTGCCCGCCCCGGTAGTGTGGGGTGGTGTTTCTGCCTCATATTCAACGGTCGTGAGTTCGAATCTCGTATAGGACGTGTTACCCTGGTAAGGGTTTGAACATCATTTCACCGTTTGCATTTACCGTCTGATATGTCCAAACAGGTTAAATAACACTCTCACCTAGACGGCCGGGGTTCGATCCCAAGCGACCGCATGTGAGATTTGACAAAGCGGTGCCGGGTACTCCGGTTTCCCCCGCCATCGCTCCATCATCATTTATGTATCATCAGTGTCACCGCCTGCGGTGCCATAAGTAGTTAAAGCGGGCGTTAAACACTACAAAAAAAACAGCTACGAGGGCCGTTCAGAAAGTAGCCTCCGATCGGTCACAGTGCGGGTAGTGGGGGGAGTAGCGACGCCATCTGTGCATTCACGCACTCAGCAGGTCAGTCGGCATCAAGCCGTGGTCGAGTGAAAGTCGTACCTGCGCTAGTTTAGTGTTTGTGGCCGTTTGAAATGTGTACTGCAATAGAAAACCCCGCCAAATGTGAAGTGCGTGTTGTTATAAGGTTTTTTACAGCCAAAGGATATTCTGCAGCAGCTATTCATCGTGAGCTTTGTGCCGTGTACGGACCAAGAGTTATGAGTGAAGGAGTGGTCCGTGAATGGGTACGTTTATTTAAAAGTGGACGAGAAAACGTTCATGATGAAGAGAGGAGTGGTAGACCATCATTGCTCACGGACGAACTCGTTCAGACAGTTGATGCAAAAGTTCGTGAAAACCGACGTTTCACAATGTCGGAGTTGTCTACTGATTTTCCACAGATTTCTAAGACTCTCTTGTACGAGATAGTGACAGCAAGATTGGGTTACCGTAAGTTCTGTGCACGATGGGTGCCCAAAATTCTTACCGACCACCACAAAACTCAAAGAATGGCCTCTGCATTAGACTTTGTCACGTTATGAGGCCGAAGGTGAACCATTGTTAAACAGAATCGTGACCGGGGACGAAACCTGGATTAAGTACGTGAACCCTGAGGCAAAAGAACAATCAAAGATGTGGGCACATTCAAATTCGCCTACCAAACCAATAAAAGCCCGGCAAGATTTTTCTGCCCGAAAATTGATGGCAACGGTGTTTTGGGATGCAAAAGGGGTGTTGTTGGTTGAATTCATGGAACGTGGGACGACCATTAATCAAGACGTGTACTGTGAAACACTAAAACAATTACGACGGCCTATACAGAACAAACGCCGTGGTATGCTGACTTCCGGTATCGTTTTTTTGCACGATAACGCCCGTCCTCACTCTGCTCGCAGAACAACAGCCCTTCTTGAGTCCTTCAAGTGGGACGTTGTCAACCATCCACCTTACAGCCCAGATCTGGCGCCAAGCGATTATCACCTCTTCATGCATATGAAGAAATGGCTCGGGTCCCAGCGGTTTGATGACGACGAAGAGCTCAAAGATGCGGTCACAGGCTGGCTCCAGGCACAAGCGGGTGATTTTTATGCAGAAGGAATTTCAAAGCTTGTGAACAGATACGATAAGTGCCTCAATCGTTATGGAAACTATGTAGAAAAATAGTGCAAAGATGTAGTTGTAAGATGTATATATTAAAATATTTTTATTTAACTTGGTGAATTTCTTGCAATCAACCGGAGGCTACTTTCTGAACGGCCCTCGTAAATAGGATGTATTTTGTCAAACACATTCATACAACGCCACCAGTGGTTCATTTCAGCTACAGTTTCTTTCTTACTCTTTCTTGTTTTTGTTGGGACATTTATAGAGTCTGGAGAATAAATGAGTTATAATATTGTTAATTAATAGAGAAATGTTATTTACCTTCTTTGTTCAAATAGTTACAGACTTATTAACTATTCCTGTTATAATGGATAACGTGTCTACTTAGTAATTCGAAGGTCTTTAGTTTGAATCTACACATATTGGACAGCTGCCAAGGTTTCCCTTGACATTTTAAGTTTTTCATTATTGAAAGTTGTTGCGTTTAACTTTATACTAGATAAGGAATGAAAGGAGTTGAGATTTCATGATATTGCCAAGCACATATCCCAAAGACTTGCTAGGCAATATTTCTTGATAAATCTAACATGCACTTCATGGGATACTGAATGCACATTTCATAGACTCTTGAACCAAACTGAAAGCATTTCAGACAGCCAGGGAAGCAGAAGAGGTACTCATGTACATGAAGCAATAACTGAGTTATGAATGAAGCTGATTTATCACCTTGGTAACTCATTCTCCGTCATTTTTTACCTGCTCCGGTGACCAGTTTAACAGGAGTAATTCTAGCTAATTCAGCTATTGATATTATTCTCCATGATACTTATTATGTAGTCGCCCATTTCCATTATGTACTTGGTGCTTCAATATTTTTTGTTTGTATTTATTTACATATTGGACGAGGAATATACTGGCAAATATCTGTGAATTCAGCAGAAATAAATCTGAACTTAAGACGTGATATAATACAGCGCATGGAAATATTCCCTTTTTGCTTCCATTTGCTAGTTTGTGTTTACGCAAGTCAAACTCGGGTTACGAGCATAGCTTCAAGTCGGAGAATCTCACAGTGATCCCTGACAGTTGCCTTACCTCCTGGCTGCTTCTTCACACTGTTGCCACTTCGTCCCCGTCAACGGCTGCGGCACCAAACCTCTCAGTTGCTGGGCAGAGGCTCCACTCCTAAATCATCTTCATCGACAATTTCCTGCCCGCGCCGTAGCTGAGTGGTTAGACCACTCGCCTCTCACCTAGACGGCCGGCGTTCGATGAGATGCATGTGAGATTTGTGGTGGACAAAGCGGCGCTGGGGTGGGTTTTCTCCGGGTACTCTGGCTTCCCCCGCCATCAAATTCCACCGGTGCTCCATCATCATTCATGTATCATCAGTCTCAGTACCTGCGGTGCCATAAGTAGTTAAATCGGGCGTTAAACACTACCCAAAAAAATCGACAATTTCATCTTCCTTGTCAACCCCATCTACATCATTGATTCTAAAGACAAAGTCACTGCCCCACTATCATTGCCCATATTTACAATTACGGTAGGATTTCTCGGTGCCAACTGAAACGGCATTGAGGAGTGTTTGTTACATCTTGCAACAAGGATGACATCATTGCTTACGTAGCATGAATCAATTGGTAGAGAGGCAGACACACCTCTTATCAGCTGAGACAGTGCTCTGGCTGTCATAGATCACTATGGATCTCCCCCACTTTAGAGGTATACCGTAGCTAATTTGCATAAATATTTTTGTTTTACCGATGTACAATAGCGATATTGAATAAAGCATGAGTGATTTGCGGAACCGTTTTGAAGTAGATAGTACTACTAACAACAGAGCGGTGTGTAAAATATGCGGAAAAAACATTTCCGCGAAGTGGTAAGTCATAAAATGCAACAAGCATATTACATTCATGCACAGAGTGAAGTTTACTAAACTTCCATTGAAAAAGGAATGTAAGGGTTTCCCGTCGCAGTCCGAACTTGATGAGCAAAGCGACAGTTTATCTATGTGCAGTTATGTAGCTTCAACATCGCCTCACCAAAATTTGTTACATACGTTTTTGCACAGAACACTACTAATAACAACGTAATTTAGTTAACATACTATTTCTTAGAGCTTTCACAAGGTGAGTACGTACATAGAGCATCGGTATTCAAAAATGAGTATCGGTTTCCAGTGTCAAAATAGCGGTATCTCCCATCACTAATTAAAAATAATAATAATAATAATAATAATAATAATAATAATAATAATAATAATAATAATAATAATAATAATGAAAAAATCAGTGTTTTCTAGTTTTAAATATTTTTGATTTTCGCCACATTTTCGAATATTCCCGGCCAAGGACACAAATCGCAATCAAAGTCGCAAGTCTGTGGAGGTCCTGTTAAGGAAACTATATTTTTTCACTGGTGTTTCTTACCAGAATATGTGGTACAAGTAGAGGTATTAAAGTTATGTGCTCAAAAAATGTCAGATTCACAAACGATTAAATGCTGATCAATTATACCAGCGAGCCACGTCGACTTCGAACTTTCTACATGGAAAGTGCTTTAGGTTAAACTACTTAAACTAAACTTTCCCTTAAATCTAAATATAAGGGTAAGGGTGAAGCACAGAGGGAACTCGGTATCAAACCATTGGAGCAATTGTGCCTATGCCGCATGAGGGACGCCCCCGGGAGGGAGGAGTGAGTTGAGAAGACACACCTGGCGGCCGAAGCCAGGAACGACATAACGGTTCTCAAAGTCCCTACAGTTACCAGATTGAGACGCCCCGGCAGCCGGACAAACAGAGGGTCTAACGTCGCCAAGGGGCAGTCATAGTGTTCCGGCGACCAGCCGAAAGCTGAGAGAGGGTGATAATTACATAGAGCATCCTTTTTTCTTACCTCGCTACGCCGAAACCACGAATGTGATGAAGGCCAGCAAATTTGGAGAATGAAAGAAATCACTCCAAATTTGCCTAGATACGCGGGAAACCCCTGAAAGAATCGATGGGTCAGATTGAACTGTCGCCTGGGATTGAAATCGGGAGTTCCCAAATACGAATCTAATGCGTTACCGCGGCGCCACCACGCTTTTTTAAATCTATGTTTAGTACATAAGATATTATTCCTGAAATAAAAAGTAAAGGATTCTCTCTTTCCAAAAAGAGACTAAACATACAAACAGATACAAAAACTTTATTTTCTATAAGCTCTATCACACAAATAACTATCTGACCATTTAAAATGTTCCAAAAGATCTGCTTATTTCGGTTAATTTCATTTTTTTGGAACCGTTAAACCACGGATAGAAGCTCCAAAATCTTCTGATCCCCAAAAATTTAAACAGGGAGTTTACTTTAAATCTTCTACTCAGAGACGTCCATAACCATGTGGTCAATGTGTAATATGCACTCAATGTGTATCTGACGGTAGGAGTGTCAGCTATCTACTCGCAATTAGTTGTTGAGATTCCAAAATTTCTCATGAGACGGTAATGATGGGTTTACTATAGCTACACAAAGATAATTATTGGTTTGAGATGACCCTGGGAATACTTGGAGATTTTTGTACTTGCGCTAACCTATCCTTGATGTGTGACATAGTTTTCATAGGTTTTGTTTGAGGGAATTGAGCCGTTCAGAACAGTGACAAAATAATGATAGGATTTCTGACATTTATAGCTACCTTACGATGCAACATACATAGCGACAATGTTCTTTATGGCTCTTCATTCTACCGAAATTCCCAGAGACATTGAGATCAAGGAGCTTTTCATTTTCACAATGGGAGGTCGTGGCACTCGGGTCACCGATTTCAAAACAGTAATGTAACCCAAAAATAAGCAGATACATGTCCGATCGTCTTTCTCACTAGCTTTTATTTAAGAAAACATTACTTTTAAAATAAAGGCATGTTTAAGTGTTAGCTAGAATCAACATATACTTTACCAGCTGAATTTATGAATATGATATTAATTTATTACTTCACTCTCAAGCAAAACATATAACCGAGGAGTACAAGTTCGATTCCCGACTTGGGGTGGGGAGTTTTTCTAGCCAAGATTATTCCCTCTCCTCCCCAGAGTCTGTAAGTGTGTATGAGACTGTGAATATGTGTTTGATGTAATGGAAAAAAACTCAAATAAATACTGAAACCCAACGACAAATGTATACCAGTTAACACTACTGCCAATAACAAAAGGCTGCCGATTTGACCATGCAGTTAAATACGGGATATAAATGGAAAAATAAAAACATAAAAATATACTGCTTTGAAATAAAATTGTAATAAAGGAAATATTTTAAGGAAGAAATGCACATGTTTAGATAATTTTTGATACCTCAAGAACCTTATTCTGACATTTTCAAATACTTTGGATGAAAATCCGTCGTTTAGAATGTTTGAAATTATGAAAAATACTTAAAATTTGTTTCCTGGAAAAGAGGAACTAAGTTGTAAATTCTCTATCAGTTAACCAGTATACTTTATAGTTTAATACGCGCAAAAGGGCATTCAATGCAGACGGGCATTCAAATATGAAAAAAGGTAGAATATGTATACAGATTATAAATCTTAAAATTTTCGAGATTTTTCTTTAAATAAAAACGTCATTTTCTGAAGCTTTTGCTAAAGTTTCCCTGTATTATATCCATCACTTTGAGTAGATAACACGAGTTTTATGATGATTATCATTATTATTATTAATTAGCAATCTTATCGATTAATAGGTTGGGCTCCATTAAAAGCCTTTAATTTTTTGCTAAACATGAAAAACCTCTAAGTATGATAGAAAGATAGGCACCTGCAGGAACAGTGCTCGGAGCCAAGCTGGAGTGGGAGCGTGTGTAAATACATCACTAGGCGCAGGTCATACTACAACTGTTTGCATTTCTTGCCACTTCATTCCGCCGTAACGACAGCTGCTCCGCAATGCCGAGCTGTATTAACTACTGCAGGCAGACTCACTGCGAGAGTCGAGAGTACTCTGCTTCCTGATGCGTACCCAACCTGGAACAGCCTGGCCTAGCAACTGAAGCCAACAGGTTCACCACTGAACTCCCGAAAGTAGCATCGTCCCCTGCAGCCGACAGCAATCATGCATTTGTTTGTACCAAGCCACTTTTGGTGAGTGTGCCTATGCATTTATGTATGGAATGTAACGTATGTGCGCCGTAGTTGTCTTTTGTAGATGTTCAGAATTGGCAGTAATTAAATTCAGGAGGAAAATTCCACTAGCTTTTTGCTTGCAGGAATCTACCGCGTCGTAAAGTTTACTGCCGTTCATTTACATATAGCGTATCTTCCATATCCTTAACCGATGACAGCCATATTTAAGCACAAAGAATCGTGACATGTTAATGAGCTTTGAGGAATCCTGCACATGCTCTTGAGAAATATCGTAAAAAGCTTTCTTAATTAGCTACTAAAGACTTATTCTACTGTTTAAGGGTAACACAAGTGCTCTTTATTCTGATACTTGATATAATAAAACCATCATATCTAAAGGATTTCAACATTTATAAGTGTTTGACTAATTTACGTGCCTGATGACTGCTTTCAAGACTCGGTTAAACAAAAGCGTGAAAAAAAGTTAAATATGTTATTGGTTTAAATTCTAAACGACTTTAACTTTTCTTAAATAGGAAGTCATCTTTCGTTTCATTTCTCTTTTGTTTTACTCCTGGCAAGCACAGAAAACCGACTTTATTGTTTCACTAAGCGACCATCTTTTAAATAATTTTGGCTATCGCTGTAGCCTGTTGTGTTCCCTTATTTCCCTCCTACTTAAAAGAAGCAAGAAATAAGACCAATCTTGCTAATGTTTATCTCGATTAGGATAATGTAGATAAAAGAATGACCATTTGTAGGAAAAGTTTGCTCGTGGAACAATTAGAGAAAGCCATATGAATGGCACATCAGATTTTTCTGTGTAGGACTCGTATCCCCTAGGACTAACTCTATTGAGAAGCAGAGACAGAAGCCAGGATGTATGATTATCCTGATGCCCGGTATGGAAGTGAGGAAGTGAATGATATAAAATGAAGGTAAAAGAAATGAAAGGTAAGACGCTTACGGAGAACTGGTGGGATAAATGATGGGGGAATCCTGAGAAAACCCGTCTAGACGCCGCTTCATCCCCGACAAATACCACATACGGTTGCCTGGGAATGAACCTGGGCCATCTAGGTGAAAAGAGAGCGGTCTAACCACTCGGCCAGAACTCCGTCCATTGGTTGTAATCCCTGTGAGTAAACGACTTTTTCTGTTCTTTTCTGTGGCATTCATACCCCGTTTGACTGTTTCATGCATATGCACAAGCATGTGTGCAATCTATTCCACTTCTGAAATTCTGATCTGAAAATCACCTCTCCATTGTTGAAACTTTGATCCTAATAGGGCAACAACAAAGACAATGCTTTTTATGTCTCCCTCTCTCTGCATACAGGTGAAAATGAATGTTGAACAGTTTACCAACACGGAAATAGTTCTGCTATGCGTGAAAGTTGTATTTAACATGGTCGCTAAGAACAATTGCGAGCGAGCGATTTTCTGTTACGTAAATGTTAGAGCATTATAAGAGCAGAGCATATAAGCCTTTATTTAAGTTTATATGTAATTATAGAGGATCGCCGAGCAGTAAATGGAGTTTCTTATATGCTAAAACACCGTGAACATTGTGTGCCTGCTGCAAGTAAGGAAACTTGAAATGCTAGGCACACTGCACTGTCTCATAAAGTCTGAAGGTCAAATATGTGTAAAAAAAAAAAAAACACGATACGCGGAGGTGATGTGACTAGCATCTCGGTTCCCGAGCAGGAGAATTGACTTTCCTGACCGGGACCGCTGCCTATCGCAGATCCTCATTTTCTCACTGGTCCTATACATGTGTTTAGCGTAGGACAAAAACTTACTACACTAAAAATTTAAATCTCGTTATTAAAATACACAGTTTATGTCAAATGCTGTATTTTTATAGAGTTAACCATTTCTGGGACATTTCTTGTTCTTGGTTTCAGTTTTGCAATACTTAAAACTATTCTCGATTGTGAAGTCGTTATTTATTTTTCTTTCTATTAGTCAAACGAACAAAATGGCATTTTAAAACCATCCCATAGCGACCTGCTTAAGAGAATTGATTATCGCTTTAGTTTATTGTATTTTCTTGTTCTTCTTATATAAGGAAATAATTCATGTAGGTAATAAAACCATTGTTTATCTTAATAAACGTGAAGTAGATAGAAGAATAAGCCTTTGTAGAAATATTTTGTTGAATCATAGGTAAAGAAAGTTGTGTGCATGCAACGCATCAGATTTTTTTTTTCTTCTCTACATGTTTGGTTCTGTTTAGAATAGCTTCTGTCAGATGACCAAGTCTAATCGCTATACTTGTAGCCTTGGCCACCGATAGCAAGAATCGACTGCATTACTGCATACAAACCGGTTTATTCCTACTATCTGGGTACAGCATGCGCACTCTGCCAAGAGGACAGATAACCTGAGAGCACCGCCTTTCACTTGATCGGTCCTGAACTTGGCAAGCTTATATATTTCCACAAAAACATGTGTCTTTAGGAGACGTCACGGGCTAATGCTTCCATCTCTTTGAGATCTCCGCCATTCTACTGTTCAACGGCATTTTCTCTGCTGTAAACTGTGGTGTTGGTAATGCGGAAATATGTTACACTTCGCTTTTCACTTTTTTGTGTGCGCACATAAATCATTCTTCCCTTAATTGCAACTGCATCTAAACTAACCTCGTCAGCAAGTTTCTAAACACCACTAAGAAGAAATATGAGCCATAAAACTCGCAGCTTAGCTTCAAACAGGCGTCCTAAGGCTATGTGATATTCCACCTCTAGATGAATACGACGTAAAGCCCTACATCTCGTTAACTTGTAAAGTAGCCATTTGCATGATGTTCGTAACTCTACGACGTGTTTTATTGCTGCACTGTGCATGAATTAAAATGGCGGAGTCCCACTAAATGAAAATACGCCCCTACTGTAATGTGTAGATCAGTTGTTTTTCTTGTGTAGGGGTAGTCAGTTTAGGAGGACCAGGAGGTGTAGAATCGCCAAATTTATTTTTGTTGTTATTATACGTTGTGGCGGCGCCGTGGCCGAGTGGTCAGACCACTCGTCTCACACCTAGGCGGCCCAGGTTCGATCCCATGCGCCCGCATGTGGGCTTTGTGGTGGTCGAAGCGGCGACTGGGCGGGTTTTCTCCGGGTCCTTCGGTTTCCCCCGCCACTCATTTCACCAATTGTTTCATCATCACCTTTCCTATCATCCATTCCGCTTGCATTTCATAAAATTCATTCCTCCCTCTTTCCAGGTTCTTCATCTGTGGTTTCGTGCCGTTGGCTCCCCGACAGGCTTCTGACCTGTAGTTATTAGCAAATATGTGAGCTATATACACCGAGCGGGATAGCTCAGGCGGTAACGGCTTTGCCCTGCATTCGGAGTTTCCTAGTTCAAATATCGTGGACCGAAAATAAGACTGGGAATTTTTCCTGTTTTCCTTCATTCACCAAGCTAAATATCGGAATGGATACGTAATACCACAAGCCAACGTTACACCGTTAAGTCTAAAACAACAAAAGGTAAACAGCGAATGCTGCGCCATCTACTGACAAAATTTTAAAGCAGATAGACTGGACGGACACTTAATGCCACCTTCCCATCACGTGTGGAAGCAGCGGTGCAATTGCCTAGCATTGAGGTTTGTGTGGATATCTGTCATGTATAGTAACAGGGGAATAATACTACTAATAATAATAATAATAATAATAATAATAATAATAACAACCTGGAATACTCCGACCCGGTATTTTTATTTGTACACCGGGACGTGCACTGTAAACCTTTACACTTTACTTCGCAAATACTAAATTACATTCTTGCCTTTTAATTTTCCAAATAATACTTATACCTATGTTACAAGTGTCGTTCTCCATGGACTAGGGGCACTATGCTAGCCCATGGCTCTCAAGGTTTCGTGTTGAAACCGACGGAGGGTGATGAACTTCTCGTCATAAAAATCCTCAGAATGGCTTCCTTCGGAAGGGACGTTAATCCGGTGGTCCCATACCGTAGGTTTACGGCACGTAAAAATCTCAACCCTGATAAAGGGGCCTCTGAGCAAAACTAAGCGGCCTTTCACGCCCAATATAGAATAGGACGCTGAGAAGCAAGACATTTAAAAGTGTCCGTAAATTTAACTCAATTAAAAGTTAAAACAAAATAACACAATAAAAGATAAAATAATAGCATAAAATAAAATAATTAAGTTAGTGAAATTTTAAGCTTCCATTCAACTGCTTTTTTATTCATAGAAGTCTGCAATAGCCATGTAACTGGGAACCAGCTACTGCTACTCATATTACACTTGCTAACTCACTAATTAGTTGAGCTATTTAACCTCTAGGCTATTAGACAATTAAGCTACTAAACTACTGGCAACCAGCAAAAAATGTACTGGTGAACAGTTTTATTTTCTTCATTCTCTCTAATTGTTACTTTAACTTTCATTTTAACCTTGTTTAGTTCATTATAATTGCATGTATTTGGTGTTCGTTCCTCTTTATATTTGCGTAAAATGATATATCCGCTGATATAGAAATAGAGAGGTACAGTTGCCTAGCACCAAGGCTCCTGTGGACACGTGACGAAGCAATACAGTAAGATTCAGGTGTGAGACCTGGAAGGTTAAGTTCCGCCAGGCACCGAGCCTAGAGGTATCTGCTAACAGATCCAGCACGATGTGACCAAGAACGTAGTCTAAGCGAAATAAAATAGAAACGGAGAAAAAAAGTAGAGTTATTTAGTTACGCATTAACTGTTTCTTCGGAGTCGATGACATGTGTCCAATTTTGGTTCTAAAATTTGTATTGTTTTTTCGGGCTTGCAGCTCCATTGCCCAGTGTATAACTAGCATCAGCTAGGGCTTTGATGTAGGAGGTTAGACAGGGAACGTTCTAGTGGCGGAAACTGTCAGTTCTTTCTAGTTTCATTCATTGGGCTATTCCAATGTGGTGTAGTTCTCAGAAACTGAAGCAGTTTTGGCCCAAAGAGATTTCTGTCATACAGTGTTTATATAAGGGATGTCTGGGCTTTAACAGTTCTTCAACATTATTTCATTACGATGGTATTCTGACTGGATTCAAGGGTTTCTCCAAGAGAAGAAGAAAGATCCATTCTGTAATTAAGTATTTTACGTCATCTATGCTCTTAATAGCTACTGATACATGAAGCTTACACGTTGACCTTGAGTTTAATTTAAATTCTCAGGCTATATGATGAAAAAAGACAAACCCGTTTCCACTATGATACACATTAACCTTGAAGCTATAACGAGAAAGCATAGGTTTGAAGCATATCATGATATTTACAAACGCCAATGTATTTGAATATTGCATCTCAAAGAGGGCATGACCCTGACCGATATTCCCACCTTAATTATTTTCGTCGAAATGTTTCCAACATTTCAGACCTTATCGATATTCTTAGGTGTCGATTGTTTGTATCGATGCCAAGAAACTTTTAATTTATTAAACACACTAGCCTGCATCTAGCCTTGAATGTCTCTTCCAATTTTTTTTAATGTCCCAACTACGTATTTATGTTAATGTCACATTCGCCCGTGATAGGTTGTTTTAGCCTCACAAGGGATGCGTTCGGGATTGCTGCATAGAATAAATTATGCAACTTGAAATTTTCTTAACCCTTTCCAGCCCAATGGTGCCATATGGCATCATTATGTGTGTTTGTTTTTCGATGAGGCTATAGGCTAAAATTCAATAATTATCTACCTTTATTGTGTATATTTCGGTATTTTCTTTAAATTTATTGATATCAATATGGCTTAGAACAAGCAAAAGTGAAAATAGAATCCCTTCAAGATACACTTTTTCTAACAAATACAGACCTTTGCTCCACTACAATGCTATTGAGCCCCAGTCACCACTTAGAAATGCCAACCAGCGTTTATTTTACCTGGGCCCATTCCTTCCTTTATCGCAGTAACTTTGTATCGAGGATTTCAACCTAGGCTAACCTGTGACATTAAAAGTATAGAGCAGTGATGTTCAGTGTTCTAGAAGTTTAAACAACTGAGTGGCCAATAAGGTATCGGATAAGAGCAACCTTTTAAAGCAAATATGCATCTTATGACATCAGTTTTCTAGAACAATTTCATCGAAAAGTAATCGGGCTGGAAAGGGTTTAAGCAATGAAATAAAATTAAAAACGTGGTAAGTCTCTGACATATTCCTAATAGCCGAGGAAGAAAAACATGTTTTTAATTCATTAATAGTTCTTACATATTACAGTACAGTTTGAAATATTTTTTTCTCGTCACTTAAAAATTTACTACCTATATGTTTAAAATAACCAAACGGAAAGATGGTTCTATTAACGTAGAAAACTCCAAACACAAAATCGGTTCTTTTCTGTGGCATTATACTAGTAATGATTTATTTGATATCATCGAATAGAGTTTTGCTCATATTAAGCAGAGGACCAGTAAAACATAACGATAAAATATATATAACAATATATTACAGCTTTCGTTTTTACATTTCGCAAAGATTAAGTTTTGCTCATGTAATGTTCCATTTCTAAGAGGTTGTTCAACATAAGGACTTACTTATTTTGCACTTTTTATCTATGTAGTAGCAATCTGAATCACGCAAATATTTAATGTTAAGTGGTGCAACACATTTAAAAGTTAAGAGACTACTAAAATCCTAAAGCCAAAAAATAAATTTGCTTGTTTAAAAACGTGATAATGATTCAGATTATTAATACCCTTTCTTAGTTATAGATGTAGAACCAAAATATGTATTTCTCTGTGCTACAGTATGTTTAAGAAAATGTATATGTACTGCAAAAATTGTGAAGAGAGTTCATAAAAATAAAATGCAATTTTCATAGTGTTTAACGCCCGCTTTTACTGCTTGTGGCACCGCAGGCAATGACACTGATGATACATGGAATGAAGATGGAGTGATGGAGAGGGAAACCGGAGAACCCGTAGAAAACCCATCCATGCGCCGCTTTGTCCACCACAAATCTCACTTGCGGTTGCTTGGGATCGAACACGGGCCGCCTAGGTGAGAGGCGAGTGGTCTAACCACTCGGCCATTGCGCGGCCCTATCCAATTCTTAAATGACCTTAAACTCATATAATGCTGGTCATCTCCAGTATTCTGAAAATAACTCCAGAATTGTATTACACAGTGTTAATACAAATAATAGTGTATAATTTTAAGGAAAATAGAGTCTGAAAAAATCAATGCTATATCCGGAATATGAACCGCGGATCTTCCGGTCTCCGTCGGCTGCTCTTGCCACTGAGCTACCATAACAACATACAGATATGACATTAAATTTCCCAATTGACACGTATGTCAACCATATAGGTAAACCATATAGAAAACTTAAATCATTTTGAGATAATATACCTCAATTACGACTTACAATATATGATTGACCTAATAATTGGTTTCAATGTAAAGGGTAGTTTATGGTGGGGGAAATTTTCTTGAAAATCTTCGCGTCACATCCTTGGAAGATACTAAACCTAAATACCAAGTTTGGTATTTAACGGTCTTTTCATTTTTAAGCAATGCTATGCCAAGGAACTTTTTCTAAAAAAACAATTCGGATTTGGGTCCCCAAAACATGTATTTCCGGTGAAACCACTACAGCGATTTTTTTGGTGCAGTACACTATCTTCTATATACACTATGTACACAGTACCTGTAGAGAAAGTAAAAAAGAAAAGGAAAAAAAAAAGAAAGATTTTCGAAACATATGGAGTAAAGTTGGGTACTTAAATATCTCAAGAGTAGTGAGAGGTGCACATATGCGTCGAGATAGCAAATCTGCGGAAGCTTGGTGTGCATAAACACCTTCACAATCACATTACCTCTCTTGTTAGCCAGAAGGTAGCATGTGGAGAGGAAAATGACAGTGAGTTATTAAATTATTGGTATATACCGTTTCACACGGCTGGGTAGCTCTTGATGGTATCGGCGTGTGGTATTAGACACACTTGATATTATTAGTTATATAACTTTCTTAACCTACCTCGGGCATGCGCATTCTCCAATATCGAACATTCCTTCTAAGCTTCACTTTTTATAAGTTGATCTGCTTATGAACTGCTTAGCTTTTGGGGATGTTGCAATCACTATTGGGGCAGTAACGGGGTTACGGGTTCGTATTCCGGGTGCAGGTTTTGGGTATTAGGAATGGTGTGGATGTGTGGGTGCCCTAGCTCAGGATTTTTACCATCATGGAAACTCTCTTCAGGGTGTGGTACGACACAAGTGCATTATTCAGTTAGTTCGGCCTTTTTCCACCTCAAACACACAAACGCATTCCTCTTAAATTTTCTACTGTGAAACTATACTTAACGCAATTGCGACTATTGTTACTTATTAATTTTGATGGAGTGATATCGTCCGTACTCTGGTCTGTATTACAATAACTATTTCTCTCACAACTAAAGGTAGCCTGCTCGGCTCCATCACGGACCCTAAATATCACATTTTGGTTCCGCCGATGTTCTACACCAAGTACCTCAAAGTGTCCCCTGACCATGGGTAGCATTGTTTTCTTTTTTCCCGTTATGTACCCCTCAGGCAGTGTGTTCTCACCCCTTCGGTTCAATGTCCTACCCTCTAACGGTACACGGTGCTACCAGCTCGTGACAACTCGGCTACTTAAACGTGTTTGAAATTTTTCTTCCCTTACCATTTTCAATGTACATTTATATTTCCCTTCTTGGTATAATTTATATTATTAGCTATGGTTTACCTTTCCCTTCTGAATGAATCTTTGCCCCATGACAAGATATGTACTGTCTCACTATCAAAACGTTTATCATATAGTAAAACAAAAACTGATAGACCTCCATTCGCATGACCTCTACCTATTCTGCAACAAACTATTCTTACAAAAGCTTCCATCGTCATCGCCATCCCACCAACAGAGATAATGGATCCAGTTATCGTATTGTGGAACGAGGTTCTCATAGGTCGTAAAAATAGGTCATTCGAATTCAAGGAACACAATAATTTTCAAAGTTACGTCTACACGTTTTAAAGAATTTAGAGTACTTTGTTGGTTAAAATAATTCTTAATTGGTCATATTTTAAAGCTAGATCACAGTGGTGGCGTCCTGGCCGGGTGCTTAGACCGCTCGCGACCCGGGTTTAATTCCAGGGGACTGCTTTTGAGATTTTTGGGGACAAAGCGGCATCTGTGAGGCTTTTATCCGGCTTCCCTCGCAGCTCATTCAACGATTGCTTCATCACCACCACCTTTCCATTTATCCATTTCCCCTCTATGTCATTATTTTCCTCACTTTCATTCCTGATTATGAGCCGATCCCCCGTTCCAGGTTCTTCACTCTGATTCCATGTCCGTCTGCACTTAATCACGCCTCTGAACCTAGGCTCTCGCGTGCAAGTTTTGGAAGTTATAAACCCTACATACAAGAGTGTAAGATAAGTACATAACTAATTGTGCGCACTTTTTATTTTTACTATACTTGATAAATTCAAGTGCTGTGAGATGCTGTAATTTTATTGCTAGGAACCTAAGGTTTTACTGCATGTTTTGAAAGCAATACAGGCCGCGCCATGGCCGAGTGTTTAGACCACTCGCCTCTCACCAATGCAACCTCATATGGGATTTGTGGTGGACAAAGCGGCACAGGGGCGGGTTTCCCCCAGAAACTCCAAACGGTATCCAATACAGCATCACCCATGACGGCTACTACATTAGTCAGATATCATTTCTATCAAATTTCAGAAATATTCTATTATTTTGTAGTGCATCCCTGTATATCAGGACTACAGATCGAATAATGCACTTCTAATGTTTTATTTTGATGACGTCTTTAATATTCTTATTTATTTGTAGCTTTGTGTTGAAGGAACTTGCATTCATTCTCGTCTTTTAATCCTTAATGTACTTGATTATTTCTATGCTTATTTTACCAATAATACCGTATATTAATAAAATAGACATTTAAAAGTTTAAATAGAGGCTTATTAATCGTAAATGAACAAAAGATTTGAAAAAAATATTTACAAAAATGTATAACAAATGGAAATCCATAGCGCGTATACTTATTTTCACCCAACAATTTACCTATTTCGGATGACGACAATTTTTAAAGAAGAACATAACTTTAAAATACAAACTGAAAGAGGGAATTATTTTATAGCAGATATGAAATTACTAGAATTAAAATATATCTCTGCGTTGTAACGTTTTAGTTTCTTAAATATAAATCTATATTGATCCGTAATAACTTTCCATTAAAAACATTCTCATGATTCTTCCGAAACCACATGTACGTGTCTTAAAATTTCTCCCATACTTTCACTTAAAAACTGCCAACGTGCTGTTTAACAATCTCATTCTTGACTGACTTGAAAGAATTTTGGTAATAGCAAGCAGTGTTTAAACCTAAAAAAACAATAGTATAAAAAAGAAGGCATTAAATTAATAGCATAACAAAACCACCAGCATGGACTTCAGAAGGTTCTTCAAACCTGTTTCCAGTAAAAACCAAGGGTAAAAAGGATTCCTTTTCACGCATGACTGGAATGTAAGACCTTAGGTTCCCTGTAGATGCCTGGTCGACCAAATCAGGCACGTTACCCGAGGATTAACGGTTGTTTTGTTTCCTGGGCTCTCGGAATTTGTCCTGGTAGTGGAGCGAAATCAGCTGTTTCCCTCAGCGTTTTATAAGACATTTTAGAAAAAATGGTATTAAGTAATCGCATCAGTAAGTGTGCCAGCATTATGTTTAAAAGTAACAGCATGAATATAACGAGAAATACTTCAGTTTCCGATGAAAGTTCTGAAGCGTATTTAACAAAACAACTAATACAAGCTACAATAGTATACAACAGGAAGAGATAAGTCTGCATTACATAGCTGGTGGTTTAGATTAACTGCACATTGGTGTTTTTTTTTTTTTTTAATGCTCAGGGGAGCTATAGTGCGCTATGAGAACCAAACATATTACTACTGCAAATGAAAGCTTATGTGTTGATCTTTTTATGCTTCTTTACGTGATACTTTGGCTCAGTATCTAATCGTTCTTCGTACTTCATGGTCTATATTCTTATGTCGCCTCCATTTCGGGAGTTGGTATAATCGTAATAGACATAAAATCTTCTAGCTCAAAAGCCAGGACGCAGGAAATAAGATTGAACTGTCATTGGACTGCATACAAGGATGTCGCAGATAACATAACTGCATACGCATCCCTCGTACAGTCTTTCGACGTTTGGAAGACAACACCTGGATTGGTATTTACCTGTCACTAACTATTAGCCTCCCCCCCCCCTTTTATTGTTCTCTTTATACCCCACCTTTGTTGTTGTTGTTGGGTTTCTAATCTTCTACATTAAATCTCTCACACTCACACACACACTCTCTCTCTCTCTCTCTCTCTCTCTCTCTCATTCATACTCCAGACTCAGGGAAGTATAGGAAATATTCTTGATAATACCCCAGCCGGGAATCGAACCCGGGATCTCTCACACAGCAGGTAGGTACAGTCTTTCGACGTTTGGAAGACAACACCTGGATTGGTATTTACCCGTCACTAACTATTAGCCTTCCCCCCCTTTTATTGTTCTCTTTATACCCCACCTTTAACGGCATGGTTCTTTCGGCGGCATTCACCACTGGAACACTGTATTTTTGTTGTTGTTGGGTTTCTAATCTTCTACATTAAATCTCTCACACTCACACACACACACACACACACACACACTCTCTCTCTCTCTCTCTCATTCATACTCCAGACTCAGGGAAGTATAGGGAATATTCTTGGCTACTACCCCAGCCGGGAATCGAACCCGGGATCTCTCACACAGCAGGTAGGTGCTCAACTGACTGAGCTACGGGGTCAGACATTAGCCTCTCCTGTTTTTTCATTCTTTGTAGTACAAAGGCTTGTGTATGTGCGTGTATATATAACTTGAAAGCCACTGTTTAAGAATTCCTATGCCTGATTATATAGGTGACACAAGGAAGTGTTTTCATTTTTCATAGGACTGTACTCGGAAAGGCTGGAATATGAGCGGAGTGGGGATGTAATGAACCATCGCGCTCATATTTTCTTCATATGAGGGTTTCGAAGTACTGCGAAGTTGTGTTTGGAAAGTTAGGTTACGTTGTTTTTTAATTTTATGTTAAAGACATTTCTGAAGAAGTAAGATTTTCGACACAAATGCCCTATTATCTCAAACTAATTGACACTAAGGGCTGAAATGTTTACCACGCATTTGCACCTAAATATGCTTTATTTTAACGAAAAAGTTTTTATGTATGTGGATTAATTTTTTTTTAAATTTAAATTTTCAATAAAATGTAATAGCTTTATTTAAAAAATGATACATTTCCTTCTAATGAACATAAATATTCCATTTTTCATCAATTAACAGTAAAGCTATTGCTGAATATACCCGGAAAGTTTTAGCTCATTATCTTAAATATTTGCTGGGATGATAGGTCAAACAATAACATTGGCAAGATAGGGTATTTCCCCTTAAAAATGTTTATAACACTTTGACATAGCTCATTCAAACTTAACTGTGAAGTACCTATACGATTTATATTTTGAGAAAATCAATATCAATATCAATTGAAAACTGTAGATTTTTTGTTTTGTTTTTTTTTAATTTTCAGAGATAGATTGCCCTAAGAATTTCATAAATGTTGCAAGATATTGTGACTAATTGCACAATAGTCTAGATTATAAACATAAGCCGTATACTCCAATTGGTTTTTATACGTTATTATAAAGTATACTTCAGAAATTAAGATCCTTGTTTATTTACAGAACTGTAGGAGTCTAAAACGTTTCCTGAAGTTGGAGTAGGTCTAATTTTGAACTGTTTATTACAATGTTTTACGTAACCTCCATTTCCCTCATTAAGGCTTCCACGACGTGCTCTTGTTCCCTGTCAATGAGAAGCTTTAATTTCTACATTACGCTTTTAAGCTAAAAATAGTAGCACAAAACAGGCCATTAACATTTGTTGAGGATGTTCCCTTCGACTACAATGTAATGCACAATTAAAAGTGTGCGAAACGGTTATGATAACATCGCAATTATCTACCTAAGGATGTTATAAGAAACCCGGTTTGGGGAACTTATCTGACCTTCGCCATTTGTTGTACGTGACATTGTCCAGTATACGTGCCTTGTATTCTCCTTATTGAATTCGTGCCTCTTTAACACCTGATAGATTTTCGGTCGAGCTCACTTTTACAGCTTATGCTTTTTAAGTTTGAACGTGCCCGCCTGGGTAGTGTGGGGGTAGCGTGTCTGCCCACCGGGTTCGATCCCAAGCGACCACATGTGGGATTTGTGGTGAGCAAAGCGGCGCAGGGGCGGGTTTTCTCCGGGTTCTCACGTTTCCCTCGCC
This sequence comes from Hymenopus coronatus, assembly GCA_030762935.1. Classification (NCBI taxonomy): domain Eukaryota; kingdom Metazoa; phylum Arthropoda; class Insecta; order Mantodea; family Hymenopodidae; genus Hymenopus; species Hymenopus coronatus. Next base: position 506,184,827 of record CM060900.1, read on the forward strand.
ATCGCATTCCACCGGTGCTCCATCTTCATTCCGTGTATCATCAGTGTCATCGCCTGTGGTGCCATTTGTAGTAAAATCAGACGTTAAACACTACCAAAAAATCCCATTTATTGCAGAAAAGGTAAAAGTCGGCGATTTATTTTGTTTCTGTATTGTCTGACTAAACCTGATGCAACTAATTAGTATAAATAAGTTAAGTTCCGCCCCTTCCAGCTGATATATGGAAAGTGGCAGATATTAACGATAGATTTTTCTCTGCAGTCAGGTACTACTGATGATATTTTGAATTTTAAAAACTGGGGCCATAGTACTATAAAAAATCAACTGCTCAATATGCACACTTCGGATTAAATTGGATAAAAGAAGATTATTCTTCGTGCCACTGAATTTGTTTATTGTAAATATGAACAGGATATGGGATTGCCAGAGATTTCATTGGTAATATATGCAAATGTAGATTCTCCATAAAAAAAAGGTGATACTGGACGCATAATATTGCCTGCTCAAAGGGCATACAATGGGAAAATTCCCTTTAGTATGAACTAGCTAAAACTTCAAGTATAAGAAAATCGAGACAATAATATTCCCTAGAATAACCTTCAGTTTACGAAGAGATTCTGAAATGGTCCTCCTATAAGAAGGAATCACCATGAGATGTACATTCTTACATCTAATTATAGGTGTACCGTAAATACGGAACACATGATTCTGTTTAGAGAAAAGTTTTATTTAGCTGTTCATTTTTTGCATATTTTTGCACTCCAATAGATATCATAATTGTGGTTTAGTTTACAAGTGGAAGTTTTGCTACAAAATGATATAAAATCATTAGAACAATATGTTGGAATATTTCTGAAGTAGCAGTACTGGGTAAAATGCGAAAAGTAATTATTTAAATGTTGGAAGCAATAATAATTATACTATAAACATTCAAATTAATAGAATTTAGCATGTTTTTAATGTTAATTATTCCAAAATTTAGAATTGCCTTTAACAATTCAACGCAGAAAGTTTCTATAAGAAAACAATTCTAGAAAAATAGTGTGGGAACTCAGACATCTAACAAGCTTCATAATGCTTCACTATTTATAAACTAGCTACAAAATATTTATACTGATTACTCCATTTTTGGAAGAAGGAAACGTTTTTACTTATTTTATTAAATATATAATTTTCTGACTTAACCCACATCTGAAATGACTGATTCATTTAAACTTATTCGTTACATTGATATGTTGCCTCTATTTACTCTTCTATAAAAATTCTTACAAAAGCTTAATACCATAATTACTTCTTGTTAATCTAGACAAGTTTTCAATTCACATTTCCATATTCTTTGTGCTATACGCTATGTAGAGCAGATTCAGATTTTTAAAAAAGAGCGTTTCATATGTGATGTATTAAATCCCACGTACTTTGCACCACTACGAGGAAAAACATTACTTATTTTCCATTTGAGAAAAGTATAAGTATTTTAAAATTCAAACCGACAACGAGGAATATCTCATAAATGATTAGGAAACTCTAAAAACATCCATTTGACATAAATTGTGTGCTTTAACGAGATCTGAATTTTTTCTACCAATATTTTGTCTACCTTAGAGTGAAGTCATTCAGAATTAAGAGGACTTCACAGCCTATTCGTAGAAAATTTAAGATATACATTTCATTTGTCATGCAAACCTCTTAAACGTATGGTATATTAGTCAAAATCGTTAGCAATCTTTGATAGAAAACTTTCTGAACATAAACCACAATTTTGTGGTCTTTAAAGGAAAATACTTGAGAATATTATAAATAAATTCAGTACAATAGTGTTAAAACAGGGTACCTTCACCGTCGTGAATACAAGCCATTTTTAAATGTTCAATACCTGTTTATTGAATATTATCAGCATGTCCCATGACTTTCTGTGATATTGCATGATTTTCATACAATATTTTAAACTACAGCTGATTTTATCGTTTGTTTTACAATAATTATTCGATATTGAGTCCCTTTGTTATAAAATTTCATAGTTTAGAGAAATAATGAAATTATTGAACGCGTTAATATATTTTTATTAGCTCTTACATTTTCAACAGCCAAGTTCATGCATTTTTTTCTTATTTTTTGCAGTAGGTTTTTCCTTTTTAGTGCCGTATCGTGGGTTCATAGAGAATGAGGTTCACAGGAACATGTCATGAAATTGCCGAGTTTTCTTACAAAAATTTCGTAGCTTCCAGAACTTGTGTTGCATTACAGCCTGCATTAGTGAAACAAACATTGCTTAAAACGTGGTTAGGACGTAGTTCGCATCGCACCTGGTGCAAGCAAGTGCAACGGGCGGGGAAAACTTGAACAGAAGCGCTTAATTAAAAGCAATTTCTCAGGCTGAAAATACGGTCAAGTGTAAAGTATTTGCAAAGACATGAGTTGTTGATCGCAATCCATTCGCCACTGAGACGCAACAGGTGATTGTAACCTTGACTCTGTTTGTAGCCAATAACGGCGGGGTTATAGGCTCTCCGCACCTGTACTACCTAGACTGAAAATATAATACCCATGCTCGTCGCCCTGGCTTTCTGGGCTGGATGCTGCTGATCGGTTCTAGCTTAGGCCGAGGGCATTTAGAAGGGCTCAAATATGATAACGTTTTCAGTAAATCTACCATATCATTTTTTATTTCCAAACTTGGTTTTTAAGTTTAGTATCTTCCAAGGGTGCAACACGAAGATTTTTAAAGAAAATCCCCCCACCCAAACTACCCTTTTCATGGAAACATTTTTGAACATTTTGTCTTTCTCAAAAGAGGCTCTAACGATTTTGATTAGAATATTAAAGATATTTACATAACAAATGCAATACAAATCTTGAATTTTCTGGCAATAGCCTCTGAAGAACTCTTTATTCTTGATTAATTTTGCATAGCTCATAAAACTTATCGCACAAAAAAAAATATAGATATCGTTAAAACATATAATTTGTGTCATATACGTTTTTCTTGTAGCTTTGACTGTTTCCGAGATATCCTTTTTTATTGGTTTCAATTTTAAAATACGCTAACTCTTCTCAAACAACAGCTACCTTTCGTTTCGTCTCTCTTGTTTTGCTGCTGGCCATGCAAAACGAACCAAACTTGTACTTGTAGTGTTTCACAGAGCAATCAGGTTTTAAAAGCTTTAACTATCGCTTTTTCCTAGTTTATTCCCTTATTTCCCTGCTACTTAAAAAGAAGCAAGTAATAAGACCAATTCTGCTAATGTGTGTCTCGATTAGTATGGTGTGTAAATAAGAGTAATCTTTTCTAAGAATAGTTTATTTGTGGAACAGCAGGAGAAAGCCATGTGAATAGGTCACATAAGATTTTTAATAATTCATTATGATATTGAATCATAATTGCAACTATAAATCTGAAACATTCTTGAGTATAGACGTTAGGTATTCAGTAGAAAAGCTGAAATACATGTAACACATTTTCTTCTGAGCGTTAAGCGACACTAGCAGTGACATTTTTACTACAATCAATCAAACAATCAAAATTACTTTTTAATAGAAAATGATTATTGGAAGCTTTGGACATCCATAGAGAATCAACATTTGCTTCGGACTCTACAGCCATTTAAAGATGTACAATACATCTGTTTCCTAGCATTCTATTTTATAAAACAACGTTTTCTCTACGATTTTACAACTTCAAAATGTTCCACGCATCTCAATTTTTGTTTAAATACAACTAAAACTTCCAAGAATGTGTATAAGTATCTAACGTAATACTAAAGGTGACAATATGATCCTAGCACTAAGATTAATTTTTCCCAAAAACACACACATATATATTTTTGTGAAAATGATTAATTTTAGAGATTAATTTTTCTAATATTTTAAGAAAGTATCATAATAAATAATGAAAGTTATTAAATTATCAAGGCGTAAGTCTTTTTTGTGTGATTCAGAGCTCCAATTCAAAAATTTCAACCAATGTTCTCAAATTTTGAGGCGCGTGGAACATTTTGAATTTTTGGTATTTATATTGTTTTATTATTTCATAGTAAAATTTATGAAATAACTTATATCTTGCAAATTATGTCCAATTTGAATCAAATTCGGTATTCATATTAACATGACAGTAATACACGGTGATACTTCCAGAGGAACCTATTAAAAAAAATCTAATGTGTTACACTCACATGACTTTCTCTAGCTGTTGTACAATGTAGAAACAAACTTCTCACAAAAGATTCTTCTTCTATCTAAGTCGTACTAATCGAGCTGCATTATCAGAATGTACCTATTGGTTAGTTCCTTTTCAGCACAAGGGAGCTGAAGGAATGCGTTATGCTAAAGCGTTAGTCAAATGTTTTTAAAACTATATTTTTACGATTGTCATTGCAATTTGTTTCTTTTCTTGACCAGAAGTAGAACAAAAGAAAAAAACGAACACTTCCTATCTGATAAAAGTATAAGTATTTTAAAATTGAAGCCAATAACAAGGAATATCTTGGAAACGGTCAACTCTACAACAAAAATGCCTTTGACATAAATCGTGCGTTTTAACGAGTTCTTCAGTTTTTATGTAGTAAATTTTTGTCTATTTCTTACGATTTACTAGTTATTCAAAATACAGAAAAATGTATTCAGAAAGAACAGGCCTTCAGAAACTATTCCCAGAAATGTCAAGATATACATTTTATTTGTGATGTAAATACCTATAGCATACGGTATATAGCAATTTTTTAGAAGAACATTTTCAATGTTCCATGTAAAAGGATGTTTGGGTTGGGGAATTTTGTTGAAAATCTTCGTGTGGCATCCTAAGAAGATAATAAACTTAAATACCAAGTTTGGAATTTAATGGTCTTTTAGTTTTTGAGATATGCTGTTCAAAGGCACACACATATGATCTTCTTCTAAAAATATATATTTTTTTTTTGGACTCAGGGGGTCTCAAAATATATATTTCCAATGAAATCTCGGTATCAAATTTTTGGATGAAATTCAATACCTTCTCTATACACTATGTACATAGTACGTGCACGGAAATGTTTGGAAAGAATATTAATTTATATAACATAGAATCAAAAAAAATGAAAGAAATTAAAAAATTGAAATTGTTTAAAGGAATATTTATTAAATATATTAAGTGATTTTATTTTTGTAGCTTAACGTTCTTTAACCTAGGTTGGTCATATCGGACGATGAATGAAATTGATGAATTGATGCTCAAATGATCTCGGGGTCCATGGAGCTCAAAGTTAATAGACTTTCGTCTTCTCAGGATAAGGGAAAACCCCGAATAAATCTTATCCGGGTAACTCACCCTAAGCGAGATTCGAACTCACGACCTGTTGAATATGAGGCAGACGCGCTACCACCACACTACCCAGGCTGGCATTAAAATTTTACTTAGATTATTAGCAATCATTTTGTTGTACTGTAATATTAGTTGGTATTGTGCTATTTATGTTAAAAGTATTTGTAAATTAATGAAGTAATGGTTGCACTTTGATATAAGAAATAAATGTAAGAATTTGGAATGTATGCCCCAGTTTGAAATTAGGTACCTGGGTATGATATTGCAGGTTTAAAAAATAAATAAATACAAATAAAAAAATAAGTGTAGAGAAAGTAAACATAGACATTTAAAATTTCACCCCCTGGGTCCCAGAGCTGTAAGCGTTTTCTACGCAGTTTTAATTGGAATAAAGATAATAAAAAGAATGTCTTTGGCATCTTCACTTGACCGGAAGATGATGCCGACGAGAGGTATGAAGTGAAACGAGTACACTGTCTAATGGCACATTAATCATGTTTTCTTTCGTGTTTGTTTTGTCCACGGCCCGCAGGGCTAGAATAATAACGGACAGATGCTCTACGAGTAAATGTCCTCCACAAAAAGTGAATTGCGATACTTTGTCAGGCGCATTTGAAGCAAGCAGTTAAACTTTATAACGGCTATAACCATAACGTCTTTTGTGGTACCGGTTCAAACCTACATATATTTCAACAACATCCGTTCAGTGAGGGGCAGATTTACAAAATTTACAATTTTTTGTTTTGCAACTTAACGCCCTTTAACCTGATTGGTCATATCGGAGGATGAATGAAATTGGTGCAATGATGCTCAAATGATCTCGGGGTTCATAGATGTTAAAGTTACTCGAATTGGTCTTCTCAGGATAAGGGAAACCCCCGAAAAAAGCTTTATCCGGGTAACTCACGACCTTTTGAATGTGAGGCGCACACGCTATCACCACACTACCCAGGCGGGCTAAAGTGTTTTTGTTATACTGTTGCCATGCTTATCGAAATTAAATATTTCCTGCTATTCTCTGTACGGGTACCTCTGTGGAATATTAGAAAATCCAATGGGTTACATTTACATGACTGTTCTGCCTATTCCGCAATAAACTATTCTTTTACTTACTTCATGCCAAGATAAACATTAGCGCAATGGCCGTATTAAATACAAGCTAAGCGAATGTTAAATCTTTTAAGGGCTGGTTGCTATACGAGTGCTTGAAATTCAGTTTTATTTACATGGTCAGTGGTAATAAAAAACTAATGACGACTTCTCAATTGAGAAAAGTAAAAGTGTTGGAACATTTAAACCAATAACTAGGAATATATCGGAGATGGTTAACTCCACAAGAATGTTTTTGAGATGCATTTTGTGCTTTAACGAGATCTATATGTTTTGTTGTAAGAAATGTATCTGTTACGGTTTGCCAGTTATGCAAAAGTCATCCATAATGAAGAGGACTTCAATGCTATTCAAGATAAACATTTTATTTGTCATGTAAAATATCTTAAACATGTGGTATTTTAATCAAAATCTTTATAGCCATTTTTGAGAAAATCAAAATTTTGGGAACATTTTTCATGTAAAGCGCGGTTTGGAGTGGTAGAATTTTCTTGAAACTCCTCGTTTCTTATCTTAAGATTAATATCAAATTTTTTATTTAACTGACTTCGTTTTTGATTTATACTATTCACAGACATACAAACATGCGTACTTTTTCTAAAACGGTTTTTTTATTCAAGGATTCTCAAAACGTGTACTTCCTAACTATCCGATACCGAACTCTCCATATCTAATATTTTGGTGAAACACAATACTTCCCCTACCTATTGTACCCACGTAATACATAAAGTAAGAATATTCTTCCAGGTTTTAAGAAATGCGCTTTGACCTGCGTCTAAGCAATTATAACTGGTGACGACAGCTCTTACAATGTCTACATTTTAGAACGTGCATCTCTTCCTAGAATAAGCCCTATTAAATGCCTGTAGATCTTAAATGTCTCTTGAAGCCATTTTGGCACTTTACCATGTTTATTAACATTCAAATACTACAATTTTTATAGTTACAAAACAAAACTTTTATTAAATGCTCTGAAATCCAGGATTAAAATGTAAGCAAGCATCCTCTTTTAGATATAGAAATAATTTGAGCATGAAAAGCAATATGTTGTAACCACACAGTTTTGAAAATCTACTAGAACAGCATTCTTTAGACATCTCATAGATTCCAAATTAAAATATGGTTTTGCTGTTGAGTTCTATGGCTGTCAAAGGGGCGATAGAATTTTTTCAGGCCTGCTGTGTATATTTTATGAAAGGATATATTTTAAAAAACATCTGCTTCTATTTAAAACACCTTCAATAAACATAAACAGATAGCAGTGAAGCTTGAGAGCCTATTAATAGCAATAATAAAAAAACTGATGCGTTACATTCACATGACTTTCTTTACATCTGTGCAATAAATTATTTCTAAAAGGCCTATTCTTCTATCTACTTCATATTAACCGAGAAAAAAATAACAGAAATGGTTTTATTACTTGCTTCCATGTAAGTAGAAGGTAAATAAAGGAGCACCATAGGCTAAACCGATAAGTCAATTTTTTTTAACAGCTGGTTGCTATGTGATTGAAATTGAAAATTCCCGTATTAGACAAGTAAAAGAATTTTAAAACTGAAACAAGTAACAAGGAATATCTCAAAAACGCTCAATTCCACGAAAAAATGTATATAACATAAATTGTATGTTTCAACGAGCTCTACATTTTCTGTTAAGTAAGTTTTTGTCTATGTCTTACGGTTTACCAGGTATACAAAATTCCGCAAAATTCATCCAGAATAAAAATGTCTTCAGAGGATATTACTAGAACATTCAAGATATGCATTGTATTTATCATGTAAATATCTTTAATGTACGATATTTTAATCCAAATCGTTACAGCCATTTTTGAGAAAATCAAAATTTATGAAAGTTTTTCATGTAAAGGGTAGTTAGGGTGGGGGAATTTTCTTGAATATCTTCGTATCGCATCCTTGGAAGATACTGAACTTAAGTACAAAGTTTGGTATTTAGTGGACTTTTCAGTTTTCAGCTATGCTGCCCACAGGCGCATACAACACAGAAGCGCGCACATACTAATAGACACACATGGACATTTTTCTAAAAATATACACTATGAACATAGTACGTGTAGAGAAATAAAAAAGTTAATGTACGCAAAAATTTAGTCACTAGACTTCATGTGGTACACAGCAATTTCGTCTATGACAGTTGAAGATTGTAGCAGTTGACTGATCAGTCACGTTTGCTGAGGAGGGGTTCAAAGAAACGAGCATGTGGCGTGATCGGCGTGCTCTCATTGAAGCAGCGAAACACATTGCGTCCTACTTTTCAACTTCCGTACCTCTACTTTATTAATGTAAATACTGTATTTAAGCGGCAGGCAGCTTGTACAAAAGGTGAAGCCAAAGATAGAATTTGATTTAACATCCTCCAAAAAGTAGTTTTAAAAATAACATCTTAATGCGATGCCAAAGAACAGATTGTCAGATTTCTTTTATTACATGTGCATTATTAGCCTTGGAATTAAACTAAACCACTTTTGGATTTCCCAAACAGGGCATTTTTACACTTTTCAGTCGTCAGTATAAAAGAACTCTTATGCTAACGGATGTAACTGCATGAAAGATAAAAGTTTTTGTTTATAATGTTCTTAATAATACAAATAATCATGTAAATGGATTTATTCATATTTACACAAGTACACAACATTATGTTTTAATAGAATACGGGTATGTGTGCGCGTGCGTGCGCACTCGTAGATTTCTCTTGTAAAACAAATTTTAAAGTGTTTTTCAATTTAGAAGATCAAATTACAAAATTTACTCTTGTACATTTTTAGGATGCTTCATTTTCAAATAAATTTAAAGAAAGAAGTTAAGAAAGGATACTGAGCTCCATTTGCTGTTTTATCTCTTATATTTTTATTGATTTGTTAAGTTTGGTGATGCAAAATAAAATCAATAAAATTTATACTAATTCATATGGTACTTTTGAGTATAACAATGCAATGAAACAGGTTTTTCATAGATCCCCCTAGAAGGTCGCGCCGTGACCGAGTGGTTAGATCACTCGCCACTCACCAAGAGGGCCTGGAATCGATCCCAGGTGACCGCATGTGGGATGTGTGGGGAGGATTTTCTCTGGGTTCCCCGATTTCCCCCGCCATGGCATTCCACTGGTGCTCCATCTTCATTCCATGCATCGTCAGTATCATCGCCATAAGTAGTTAAAGAATACCAATAAGAAAAAAAGATTCCCTAGATCAGCTGGTCCATCTTGGGTGCGATTCAAAGAACTGTGAGATTCTCTATGCCTGCAGCATGCAACACACTTCAACATTGAGAGGAGTTGTCACCAGGGTTGTATGAAGTGGTACTTGTGCTATAACTTTCGTTCAGTGATGTGTTGGTTATCGAGCTTCTCATCCAGCCGGACTCCGAGACGACTTAGATCATAATGGGCACAGGTGGGATTTTTGTTGGACGAACCGGCCAAGTGCTCGCCATCATTATCGTTCCAACCATAGACAGTAAAATATTCCACTAGCTTAGGATATACTGAAGCTGGGCCACCGTGCAATCCACTGAGAACTCCAATGTTGTCTGGCCGATGAGTGAACTGAGCCTTTGTAAGTTTTCACAGGACGCTAATCAAATTAAAAGTTTCCGATGTCATTAGATAAGACATAGATATCCATATTTGAGTCATTTTGTTACCGCATGTCAGGCAATGCACCACCTCTTCCTATTCTGCTGGTCTTTACAACTCGCCAACATTTGGTCTCTTCCTAGTTACAACAATCCTGTATGTGAATAAAAAGGAGAAACAAGAACCACTACGGAGTAGCGTAATTTCTTTGCATTTTAGTTCTGTAGTTCCCCCTTTTCCTTTGTAACATTCAGTTTTAAGACACTCTAGGGACCCCAAAGTCATAAAATATGGACAGACTATCAGCAACCACAGAACAATGTAGTAAACCCTGCCATCACTTTCGCTGATCAACTCCGTTGTTATCCATAGTAGGAATAATAAAATGATAGGATATTACTTGCACATAGCACTCCTGAACATTGTTTGAAACTCTTTGTGGTCAGAGCTTCCCGTAATTTCTGCTTATTTCAGGTGAACGTTGTTGAGACTGCTTCACTGTAATCTATGTGGCTGTAAAACCGTCCATCACGCGATCTTAAAAACGCCTTAGGAGCCGCTCTCTCCATTCAACCAGCGTAAACCTTAACATCCATTCTTGTACTATATACTTTACATACAAAGTCCTTTGCTAGTTTATATGGAACCTTGCAGCCTGAAACCTCAACATGCTTTTGAATGTCATAGGAGTAAATTAATAAAGGCAGGTTATCGACATTCCGGTGGATTTTAAAAAATTCTGAACTCAGAAATTTGCGGGAATAGATATGATAGTATACATCACTTGAAGATTAAAAAGGGATCAGTATATCTCTAAGCTTTTTCTGTAGCAACTTGTTACTCTTGTATTTTAGTTTCCCAGTTAATTATCAGTGAAATATGCACAACTTCAAAACAAACTACTTACTGACAACCAAATTTTCATGTAAAAGTTTTAAGGTGCGAAAATTTTCCAAAAACCTTTTTCTTTGTCCTGATCAAATTTGGATGCTTTTTCTATAAATTTTTCAATCAGGAAACTTCAAAATATGTCGGTACAATTTTGATTTAACACTTTCATTATCTCAGGTTAGTTGTAGATAGGGTAAATGCAATTATTAGATATTTTAAAGGTATTAAAGTTATGGCGTATTGCCGTCTCGACTTCTGCACCATATCATATTTCCACCGCAATCGTTGAAGCTATTAAAGAATTAATGGTAGCCCTTGTAAAGAAAAGATTAGCTAAAGAGAGTTAAAATTGGCGCGTACGCGACACACACCGGTATATACACACAGTGAATATATAGGGTGGACCATTTAAGTTGAGACACTGCTAATATTTCACTGCGCTCTTCGTAACAGCCATTCACAGTTTTCGTTGTTATTTACGTTGGTGTAAGAACAATTGCAAAGTGCATTATACAAATGTTTGGTTTTTTATGAGGAGTGAGAAATCAAATTAAAATATATTTCCCCATAAAACAATTAAATTTATTTTAAAATGACCATCACAACGTCTCCAAATGAAAAACGTCTCATGGCATTTACTTTATCCCATAATACCAAGCAACTTTTACTCAAAACATTTCTATAAAGTTTAGTTTTGGAGATATTGTGCAGTCTCGCTTAAATGATCCAGCCAGTATATCATGGATTTATAAAAATATAACTCTAATAATACTTTCATATCGACTGTGTAAGAATTTTGAGATACACATATATGTTAGGAGTTATTGTTGTTGCACACATATAGATTCAAAATGTAAGTAAGTATTCGGACATGAATTAGGAAAAGTTCTATTAACCAATTAATAGGAAGAATATTTTCCCTTTTAATGCGCATAAGATACAAATCACATTGCAGTTTATTTTCTGATGATTTTCAGTAATGGATTCATTTGGAAGCTTTATATATCTTTCAAAAGTGTTGGTCATTTTTTCAATCATTTTAATGTCCATTACTTTTGGAATTTATATAATGATTTAGTAATCAGATTTTTGTCTAACGACTGAACATTTAGTCGAAGTTAACTAAAGGAAAAATAAGTTAGTCAACTCATGAATAATCGACTGGATGTTTTCACTGAATTATCGTGTTATTCTTTTATAAAGTGAACTTATTGAAATACGCCAAAATAGGTAAGTTCGTTCTCTGTGAATTTTCTGGTTCTTTATTTTGCTGCTAACATTGTTCAAAATGATCCTATGCATGCTGTGTTTTTTTTGTTTTTTGTTTGTTTTTGTTTTTCACTTGGAAACCTCAGATCCTATATTTCTGCAGAAGTATTAATCCAATCAAATGCCAAAGTACTTCTATGATGACGGCTAGAGAAAATATGCAAACAAAAGCGTTACCATCTAACTACTTAAAATAATAATAAAAAAACAAGGATTGTAATGTTTATTAAATCAAATCCGGGTGCTTGAAGCGTGCTTATATAAAATTATCAGAGTGATTATGTGGATATTACTCCCTCTTACTCCACTGCTGAAGTGACGTTTATTAAGGTCACCTTAGCTCCAAAGCAAATACCTCGCTGTTAACATAAATGGTTTTAATTGCCATTATTGTTCATAATTTATCTTCTGCAGCAAACCATGCGCAAGTTTAATCTGTCTTTTATAACATCATAATTTTCACTTTCAACGACTACACACAAAACACTTCAAGGAATGATAATTAGTTTTCTTCCTCTCTTATATCTTCAGAAGGAAATATCTGTCAACGTTCAAGGTTCTTGCTGTTGATTGCTTCAAAAATATAAACTTTGCTCTATTGTTTGTGAAAGCATGGTGAAATATGAAATGGAAAGTTTTGAACATTTATTTAGGGAAGATTTTAAAAAAGTGGAAACTAGGATCTCTTGTCTGGAATAAAAAGAAGTGTGTGGATATTGTATTTTGAAAGCTTGATCCCATTCATGTAATTCTCATTTTCTCACGGCTAGTGTGTATGAGCCTGTTTTACAAACATTTGACTATTCTGTCAAGATCCTGTTTATTACACTAATTTAAACCACTGTTATACTACACCATGGTTAAGAGCTTGAGCCAATCAATGAATTGTTTGTATCAATATTAATAGACAAGTTCGTAAAGATAGTGGATAGAAAGAGGTGGCTGATACGCGTTAAATATAAGTAATATTTCAGTGGTAATAATTATTGCACACTTTCTCATGCCTTCTATGCTTCAAATTATATTAAAAACCAGTTTGCTCTTCCCAACCACCTCATGTTGTTTTGAACAAATACTATCCGTTTTCAGATATAATTGAAAAATATGTTATTCTTGCTCTACCTTCAGCGACAGTTTGAGTCAAAGATGGTGCCGATAGCAGGTTGTAATAAAACAAGAGGTTTACTTTTGAGGGTAGTAATTAAACAGCTCTGTATTGGAGCTCATACTTCTCAACTGATGTGATTATAACTGATACCTGTATTGATAAGCAGTGAAGTGTCTTTTATAAATTGGGTCTAACCATTCAAATTGTTCCCAAAACCAACTTGTTGAAATTAGTAAGGGAGAGAGCTGTACGATAAATCTAAAAGCAAGCTATGCAGATAATCAATGGAATATTTGTTGGGATGATGTGATACAAGAAACATTTTTGGGACGCTTCTGTCACTTCGGAACTGCTCATCACATGATTGCAGTTTTGCTAATACCTGACCTAAAATATTATAGTGTTGTATACACATACCCGAGTCGCCCTCCGTGGTGTAATAGTTACAATGCCAACTTCATATACACAAGGTCGCGGGTTCAAACCCGATGACGAAGGATTTTTTATGGGGTAAAAATTCTTAGCATGGCTTCTTTCGGAAGGGAAATAAAGCCGTTAGTCACGTGCCGGAGATCTACGGCCCCTAAAAGAACTTCAAGCCTGTAAAACAGGCCTCTGAGCAAAATTAAGCGGTCTTTCACGCCCAGTATTGAATGGGACGCTGAGAACCACAGCAGTTAAAGAGCGTCTCAGTTTTTAGCTATACTGTCCAAAGATGCACACAGACACACGCGGACCTTTTTCTGAAAGTTTTTTTATGGACTCGGGGTACCTCAGAAGATATATTTCTGGTGAAATCTCGGTTCCGAATTTTTGGATGCAGTACAATACCTTCTCTATACACTATTTACATAGTACGCGAAGAGTAAGTAAACAGTTAATCATTACAGAACTACCGATAAGGGGTCATTGTCACATTGATGCTAATGATCTACCTGGAATTTCATTAGTGAAAGTAGATTGAGTATAAAAATACCAGTGTCTCGGCTTTCTCTCCCACAGGTCCAAGTTAGACCAGGAAAAGTCTTTTACAAATTAGAATGGTTCACCAATAATATTTAATTCCAATGTACATAGGAGGTGGAGAAGGTATTGCATTCCACCCAAAAATTCATTACAGAAATTTCACCGGAAACGTATATTTTGGGACCTCCTAAATCCAAAAAGGCATTTTTTACTTTCTCTATACGTACTATGTATAGAGTGTATAGAGAAGGTATTGTATTGCACCCAAAAATTCGATACCGAGATTTCACAGGAAATATATGCTTTGAGACCCCCTGAATAAATAAAAAAAAAGCATTTTTAGAAAAATGTCCGTGTGTGTGTGTCTGTGTGTGTGTGTGTGTCTTTGGGTAGCATAGCTCAAAAACGAAAAGACCGTTTAAAACCAAACTTGGTATTTAGGTTTGGTATCTTCCAAGGATGCGACACGAAGATTTTCAAGAAAATCCACCCACCCCCAACTACCCTTTACGTAGATAAAATTTCGAAAATTTTGATTTTCTTAAAAATGGCTAACTATTTTGATTACAATCTCTTACATTTAAGATATTAACTTGCCAAATAGATTCTACATTTTGAATTGCTTCAAAAGACTTCTTTATTCTGGATGATTTTTTACTGAATTTTGCATAACTGGTAAACCGTAAGAGATAGACAAAAACTTACTACACAAGAAATGTAGATCACGATAAAACATAACAATTTATGTTATATACATTTTTTTCATGGAGTTGATCGTTTTTGAGATATTTCTTGTTATTGGTTTCAGCTTTAAAAAAGTATACTTTTCTCATACAGGAATTTGTCAACTCCTGTCCATACCAACAAAAAGGCTTCAGTCACAGAGCAACCAGCTTTTGACTATCACTTTAACCTATGATACTCCCTAATTTCGCTTCTACTTACAAGGAAGCAAGTAATAAGACTATTTTCTGCTAATTTTTTCTCGATTAGCATGAGGTAAATAGAAGCATAAGCTCTCTAGCAATAATTTGTTGCGAAGATGTAGAGAAAGTGATGTGAATGGAACACTTCAGATTTTTAGAAAAAGGTATGCGTGTGCATGTGTGCCTGGGCAGTATAACTCAAAAACGAAAAGTCCCTTAAATACTTAGTATTCTAGTTCAGTACCTTCCAACGGTGCGAAACGAAGATTTTGTAAAATCCCCCATCACAGGCTACCCTTTACATGTATACTTTTTCGAAAGTTTCAGTTTTCTAGAAAATGACTAAAGAGTTTTACTAAAATGCCATATATTAAAGATATTTACATGACAAATATGTATATCCTGACTTTTGCTGGGATAGCTGCTGAAGTCCTCTTCGTTCTGAATCACCTTTAGATAACTGGTAAACCTTAAGAGATAGTCAAAACCTTACTACCCACCAAAAATGTAGACCTCGTTAGAGCACACAGACTATTTTAGTTCCGAGATATTCCCTGTTATTGGCTTTCTCAAATGGAATTTCTATAACAATCATAGCGACAACTTTTAAACGATTTGATTGCTGCTTTAAACTAGTGTATTCGCTTACTTCCTTTCTGCTTATATGGAACTAAAAAAAAAAAAAAAAAAACAACAATTTCCACTAACGTTTATCTTAATTAATATGATGTAGATAAAAGAATAGTAGTTTGTAAGAATAGTTTGTATGCAGAATAGGAAGGGCAAATTATGTGGAACACATCAGATTGGTTCCCTTGGAACCACCCATCACTGGAAAAAAAATGAAACTTATGAAGCTGCTAATTTCTTCGCTAATTGAACTCTTGGTTGTAAGCCATCTTTAGTACGATCCTGCTCACTTGTGGCGTTAGTGCGGGCAAAGCTCACTATCAGCGCCTGGCCAATAGCAGGCATCTGATCGTTGAGGGAAGACGGACCTAAGTCAACTGTAACAACTTGAAACTTTACAAATTGTTTCCTGTCGAATAGAGATAGACCCAATATGGGAGAAATGCAAGACCTGGTTTTTGTTTTTTTCGATATATTTTCACTATAAAATTGCAACTCAATGTACATCATCAATGTGGGGAATACAGTCATAAACATTCAATTGAATATGCCACATTCTCCTAGTTTTGCAACAAAATGAAACTAAAGTTAAAAGTGTTCCATTTACATGACTTTCGCTACATCTCTGTAACAAATTATTGTTAATAAGCTCATTCTTCTATCTACTTCATGCTAATCGCGATAAACGTCTTATTATTTAGTTCATTATAAGTGGAAGGGGAACCAGGAAATATACTAGGCTAAATCGACAGCCAAATGTTTTAAAATGTGCTTGTTTTAGGATAGAAATCCGTTTCTTTGCGTGGCCAGGTGTTGACAGATTCCATATGAGAAAACTGAAACCAATAACAAGGAACATCTCAAAGACTGTCAAATCCACGAAAAAAAATTATATAACGAGCTGTACATTTTTTGTTAAGTAAGCTTTTGCCTTATATCTTATATGCAAAATTTCGCAAATTTCATCCAGAATAAAGATGTCTTCAGAGACTATTCCCAGAAGATTCAAGATATACAATTTATTTGCTATGTAAATGTCTTAAATATAGGATATTTTAATCAAAATCGTTAGAGCCATTTTTCAGAAAATCCAAATTTTGGAAAAACTTTCCATGTAAAGGGTAGTTAGGAAGGGGAGGTTCTTGAAAATCTTCGTGTCGCATCCTTGGAATATACTAAACTTAAATACCAAGTTTGGTATTTAACGGACTTTCAGTTTTTGAGCTATGCTGCCCACAGACATTCTCACAGATATCTTTCTAAAAATGCTTATTTTGGATTCAGGGAATTTTCAAAACATATTTTCGCTGAAATCTCGGTATCTAATTTTTGGGTGCAATACAAAACAATATGAAATCAATAGCATATGTAATTATTAGCATACTATTTGAAGGTTTAAAACGTTTCTTTATGGTGTATCAACATATGGTAACCCTCCAAGATGTCAGGGTACAAATTCCCAAACACTACTAACATTTCAGCGTCAAATCGCTCGTCCAGACGCATTAGTTCCGGACATGCTCTTGGACAGGTATTATCTTGCGATGCCGTTAAGTAATCTGATGTAGCAGAAACTATCTCTGCGCCGTTTTCTTTGTCTTGTTTTCTTTCGTGCAATGCTCTTAGCTTTTCTTCCTTAATTGCCATCTCCTGAGAATGACAGTGCAAAGTTTTTCATGGGCCTGCATAGTGTAAAGAGGTTAGTATCATGTTGTACAGCATGCGGTGACCTGAAAGTGTCGTAATGTCTTCTCTGTATTTGTGAGATGTTACGGTCCATTTTTTAGGCCTAGCGCAGTTGTTACCCTCGTTAAAACCAAACTTGCCTTAAAAGAAACCAGCGCAGATCCAGATAGGCCCGTAATCGTGAGCAGCGGATGGTAACGAACCGATTCCTTCTCGCTGATCAGGAAGGAGGACTGAGCTGTACTCTTTAGGTTCCTTAGGTACTATTTGCTTAAAAGTAAAATTTTACTTTTGAAAATCAAGAGTTTAAGACAGTACTAAAATTAATAACTCTCTAATAACTAGGTGTTAATATTAATATACATCTATATATAGAGTCGTTAAATTATAAGGTAAACCCTGTCGCGGCCTCTCTCCACTGCGCGAGAGATTCGAGAGTCGCCGGGGAAGTGGTGTTGGCAAAGGCGCACTGAAATACGTAAGATAAATTACGGAAATATTATCCTTCTGCTCACATATTGGTAACACAATTTGCAAAAATATTCTCGTTCACTCTTCTAAGCTTAGCAACAGGAATCCTTGTGATTTCTTGCATAATATTAGCACCAAGTTTTTGTAGATTACACAGGGATTTCTACTGCTGAGTTTAGGTGAATGAGCGAGAATATCTTTAACTTGTTGTACTGCCTGTTTGGGAGCAGATAGTCAATATTTTCAGCATTTATTTAAGGTAAGGACTCCAGTGCGCGTTTGCCGCACTACTTTCCTGGCAACTCTCGGATTTCTCGCGCAGTGGAGAGAGGGTTTACCTTATAATTTAATGACCCTATATACATATTTATCATTTACTGTATAATTTTATATTCTTATGTGATATTTTTTTTATGGGATCGTGTGGAACATTTTTATTATAAAGAGTTTAAATAATGTATATTTAAAAAAAAACAACAAAAAAAACGTGCACGTTGAATTTTGAAACCTGGCAAAAATATCACTGCCATTGTGTGCAACAACTGGTGTAATTTCAACAAGATATCTTGCATACCGTGGATTTTTCAAGTTACACGGGTATATTTAATTTGATATATTTCTAGGCAAACTCGTAGAATGCAATGCCTCTAAGTAGAAATAACCTATGCTAACTTCAAGAGAGTGCATAAAACTTTCCACTAAACGTGAGTCGGTTGAACAGGTCTGAGCACAATTAAAATGCTGAAAATATCTTCCCTGAAGCAATGAAGTGCTCGCACTGGTAATCTCAAGAGTTTCACATGCCCGGTATAAGTGAGGTTTACGACTATGAAACAGGTGTAGCAGTTAAGGTTTCGAAACTCTGGCCACTAGAATGCAACGCCTTCTTGCTACAACTCCATTGGAAGACCTGTTTATATAACCATTAAACTGCTTCATATGAGTTGTAGAAATAAATATTATTACGATTGTATATATGTCTCTGCTTTGGAATGTAATGTCTTTTTCTGGAGGCCTCAGGCAGTTCGTTAAACATATATTACACATTTGTTTAGCAAATCCTGACACTCAGCACGGAAAATCTGTTGCAATCTGTCTGCAAACTTAAGGACATGTAAAACAAACTTTGAAATTGCACACTAATAATGCTAGCCTTTTGAAATGTGTACTATACGTGTAATAAAATGCAAATAAGTGGCAGTGTAAATTTCATCCATTTGATCTACGGATTTCGAAAATACGTCAAATTTGTTTGTTTTTGTCAAGTCCCTTAAAAAAAAAAAAAAAGCCCCTTGCGACAAAGGAATTAAAATGTTTGTCTAATATTTTAACCCTAGGTTCACAATACATCTCCTTTTGAAAATGCCCTAGGTTTTTCTGCGTCTCCTTTGGTTTAGGCTCCAATTTTTATTTTAAATTTATGAATGTGCTTTTTTGTCATAAAAATATTGTGTTTGAAAATTGAAAACATATGCTTAAATACATCTGACAGTAAAACTTAGGGTAATTATTATTCATCGTGCATTTGTGAACATGTATAGCAAATTTTGTTTGTACAACCGTAAAACTGCTCCGCAAGGAGCATTTTACAGGAAGGTAAAAGCTGAAAATATCAATAGTGAGAAAACAAGGAAAGGCTTGAATGCATGACCCACATTAAAATCCACCAGGTTGGTAGTTCAGACCCTCATCTATCCTTTTCTTCTCTTCTGCTGTTGCATTTCCTGTCCTTTTCTTTTTACATTGCTGCTTTTGTTCTGTACTACTTTGTTTTTCACTTCGAGATCTCGTTGCACTGAAGTTTTTCTTGCCGAATCAAGTATAATTTCACCTCTAATGCCTTGCATGAAGGCATTTAAAATGGCATCCGTTGGTCAATTATACTTTTTTGGCATTCAGAACTGTTAAAAATATTTAATTAAAATAAAAAGTCAATTTTTTGTAACTTTCATGAAATTTGTCATACATATCCTTAGGGAGCCGTACTATCGAGCTCTCGTAAACAATATTTTGTTGCATTTACTGGTACGTAGTGATTAATGTGACTAAGCCCTGCGGTCGTAATCTCCGTATAATAATTGTAATAATCATCTAGAATAAAATGTACTAAATCGAATTTATAGATAAACATGTGAGAGTGACTTCTTTCGAAGTGATAGGCGATTGTGGTCGTGCATTGTTACACCTGCATAAGTGGATACGCGCTCCGTTGGTGAATTCTTTATCTTCGTAGCTGCGATTGTTGCATCTGCGTGAGTTTCTGAAGTCCAAACATTCCTATTAAATTTTCATCCTAACTTGATATGCAGCATAATATTTTGTGGAAAATGTTTAGAAGCCGGGATTATTTCTTTCCTAATATTTTAAAAAAGTACTAGGAAAAAAAGCTTTTAAATAATTTTCCACCATTTTACAACGTCTAAGCGTTTACTCTTCACCAAATTTTGTTCGCGATTTCCACATGTTTGTATATATTTCCGACATTTTTTAAATATCGTTATATATTTTAACTTTATAGATGCTTCATTTAACATTTTTTGTATTCTTGTGCGTTTTCGGTGACAGACAAAAACGTAGATTATCTCCTATGGGAGTGCAAATTATTAAACGGCAGTGAAAAGTTAATAGGAAGCGGGGGTGGGAGTGAAGTTGGCAAATAATTATGAAATTCTAAAGAAATCACTTGAAATAATTCGTGCGCTTTGTTAGAACAATACATTGTGAAGGTTCTAAGCACAAGGACTTAACACTATTATACTGAACATGTCGAGTAGTAGATTAAGTATCATTCAATATGCATAGTGGTATTTTTAATTACTCTTGCACTCCTTGAATTAGTTTCGAATTTAAATCGCTCTTAATTTTTTTTCTAAATATTGATACTCCCCATTTTTCTTCTGGTCTCCAAACAGTAAAATGTATTGTGTTCTTTATTATGCTTGTTGGTAAGGTGTACTTTTGTAGAATAAGTTGTTAAACAAAAATTCGTTGGTAAAGTATGAAACACAGTAGAATTATTAGTTTTGACATTTATTAAAAGACTCCTACTCTCAGCATATAAAACCTAAATAAAACAGTGCAGTCTAAAATAAGAAAAACAGAAAATAATTGCTGTTAAGCTTTTTAAAGGTGGAGAAAACCTAAAACGAAGGTTAACAGGGCCAAAAATCCGGGGATTATTTATAATGTAATATCTCTTTCAGACTATATTGATAGAGTTTCAGAGATGCAGTATGAGATATGCAGTTTTATTACATCAACTCTACTCTCAGATACGGGTTAAAGAATCTTGACCTATAAAACTCCTCAAGTGTGTGTGTGTGTGGATGTTGCTTCGAGATAGCAAATCGGCCGTACTTCATTTCTTGATGGCCAGCTGCCTCTTTAATTATTTACGGGCAAAATAAGCAGTACATCAAACCGTATACGCCATATCAGAGTTTGACTTCTTGCTCCGGTTCGAGTCCCGCCTTGGGCATGGGTGTTATATGTTTGTGCAATGTGTATATGTTTGTAAAAGAAACAGTAAAACCAGTAAACCAGTAATCAGTAAAACCTACGGGGGGGAAATGTAAATAGGGATACAGTACCGGAACCCTGATCAGACTCCGTTACTGTTTAAAAAAAAAAAAAACAGTCTGAAGATAGCAAACCCCCTCCCTCTTCCTGTCGCCCGTCTTCCCTACTTTTGTGGCACAAATTAGCTGCTACGTAAATACATCGGATCGTTCTAAACCCTCCAGAAATTGTCAGTCTAGCCCAAGCCTTATTATATTTACATGAAAAATTGTAAATATAGGATTAAACATTTTAAATAATTCTTCAATAAATTCTTCTATGCTGTTTTTTGTACGTGGATAAATATTCCATATTTTCACAAAGTTTTAGATAGTTGTTTACAGGATTTCGCCGAAAAATCTATAAATAAATCATGTAAGCATTTTGAAATCAGAAAGTGCTGAAGATTTGTTTAGAATAAAGATAATTGTTATGTTAGGAATTGCGTCGTCTTTCATAGAGATTCTATGTGTATATAATTCTCAAGGAAGAAATGCCATCTAAATCCAAAACGAAGCAACTATAAGCTGATTTTTTTTACAAAATAAGCATAGCTTTTTTTCCTTTCATTTGTATAGCCCCCTGTAACTGCTGTGGTCGTATCGAAGGCTTTTAACTAGTGAAACAACTTTATTAACGGTAGGTTATTACATTGATTTAATCAATAAATTCACGCACATTCCCTATTATTCATGCTTCCAGAGTCTGTGGGGGATGGGGAATAATTTTGGTCAGAGAAAAATTCCCTTCCCTGCCGGGAATCGAACCCGGGACCCTCGGATGAGAAGTCAGTTCGCTGACCACTCGACCAAGGAGGCAATCCAGAACTTATTGTTCCGTGTAATTGCGGATATTCTTCTCTCATCTTCCTCTTCCCTTCTTCAGTGGATCCCACTCTCTCCCATCCCCTCCTTCGCTCACTCTATCTTTCACTCTTCATTGTTCATCTCCTCTCTCTCTCTCTCTCTCTCTATCGTTCGTCTTCCTTCTCTCTGTCCCTCTCTGAAACTTGTTTTCGTGACTCCTGGTGAGTTAAAATCCAAGTCAACGCTTTTGACCGATCCTAACGCTTTGTTATGCGCTCAGAAGCTTTCCGTCACAGCCAGTAAATGGCAACTGAAGATACGTAATTAAAATATGTCTATGGGCTTCTGCACACAATAGTTGAGCAAAATATAGCTCTTGAAATGCTATCAAAACATCAGAAACGGTTCGTTTATGAGCTTCCTTAAGCACAATTTTTAAAAAATAAAAAGCTCAGTAGTGAACAAAGTGTTTCGATATATTGAGTTCTTGCCCTATTATTAATTCCGCTTTGGTGGAACAAATTATGATAACATATACCCCCTTTTTCTAAGTGGGACCTATGGCATATTTTATTACCATGGGGAAAGATAACACAAGTTGAATAGACTGCACAAGGGGTTGCCTCCTGCTAGATTGTTGTAGCTTCAAGGGACGGTGATTCTGAAACCAGCGCATTCCGTTCTACATTGAATCCAAGATTAGAACTACTACTAATTACTACTAGGATAAAAAGTTTCCGGTATTAGTAAATAATACATAACCAAGTAGTGTAACTTCATTTACTCAATAGTTCCTTCAAAATAGGTCCTTTCCCCAGTGACACGTGTTAAGCGTCTGGAAGCATTTCTGGAGCGCTCGAAAATCATTGGAAAATCATTTATACCAAAATAGGCCTCTCCCACCCCCTTTCCTCATCACTGCTTCACCATAAGCATCTTGAAGCATTATTAATGTATCCGATGGAGATTTGTCACAAAATACATTTGATATTTGCGCATTGTTCTGTGTTCCGCATTCTGAAGTGCGACCGACAAACTGTGATACAAACAACAAAAGTCAGTTGCCAGGCAATAACACCAAATCAACATTTTACGGAAGTGATATCAAGAATGCTGCTAACGCATGAAACACAGACATAAGCCACGTCACATCATTCGTTTCGGTGAAGAAAGTACATTTCGGAAGCCTCTTGACCCTAGTATACAATAGCTATAATGCATTAAGCTTCATAATAAATGTTACTGACATTCTTGAGTAAAATGAAAGCAACAAGTTCTTCGTTTTCAATTCACATATATAGAGAGTCCTTGAAACATAAAAACAGAAATCTTAGAATACCATAAAGCGCATGTGCTACTTAAGGAAACGGTAACAGCCTCGTGAAGACTGGTGATGACACAGTGGTTGCCTTTCTGCACTGTTAATTGGTGACAATTGCGGATGTGTACAGAATCCATATGTCAAACTGTTACATTGCCTACGGTAAGGGAGGAAAGCTAGCTAAAATGTCCAGCGTTCCCGTTAAGTCAGTGTAACGAGGTTGTAAAAACTTGATGCAAAGCTGATTACAACCGGTCTGTAAAAGTTACGTCTCATCAGTGGCTAAAAAAGTAAGCTATTACGACTTCTCACTGCCGTAATGATTTCTCTCGCTTTTTACTCTTCGTCGTTTGTTTAACGACTCTCTTTTAAAGCAATCATTGACTCTAGGAAGTGTAGTCCTTCCTTCTGCGAGCCATTTCTCCGGGATATGTAGGTACTTTCACAAGCATCTTGCAATCAGATTCATGAGTAGAGCCCAAGTGTCGTGGAAGATTTAATTGTACCTACATTTCACTGAACATGGAGTATTGAGTGGTATTCATGATGCCTCCACAAACTCTTGGAAAACGATTCTTGGCCTTTAACTGTCATGTCTGTACACGTCCTTATTCCATCACTAACAAATTTGGGAACTGATATTTCAGGAAACTGTTATTTTGGTGAATCTTTTCGCTTTTAATAGCTGCGTTTTGCCAAGGCTATATCCAAAACCAGTGACAACCATTTAAGTTACTTTATTTTATATAAAATAGATTATTTTACCGCAATTAAACGCCTGAAGATGAACACTTGAATTTTAAGCACAATCTTAGAAACAATTTCGTACATTTCTGGAGATAGAATACTGAGCTGCTCAGCAAACATCCAATAAAGCGTATGATGTTGCAATAATAAGTAACCCGTTTATCAAGTACGTTTACTCTATCTTATACTCTTAAGATAATCTAGGTTACTGAATTATATACTTTTTATTATGTTTTCTCTCTATAAATTTTGGGAAGTTTTCGGTAAACTGTGTGTTGCAACAAATTGCAAAATATTCACAATAGGTTATTTATGCACATTTTGGATGTACACTCTTAAGCATTATACATCTCTATGATAAACTGTTAGACAAGTAAGTGAGTTGGTAACATTACAATAAATATCCTGATAATTAAGATCTAATGGGGTATGTGTGGTACGTTCCGTATTCACATTTATGATAATAGATTAATAGTTGTTGTTACAGGACATCTAATAATACAAGTTGTCATGATCGAACGAAATTCCTACTTTATGGTTCGTACTTCTAAGACCTTTTAGGCTCTGGAAAGGTCACTAGCTATTGTGTACCCTTTGTGGACAATAATCATGATTTTTACTGGCATTTAAATGGGAGGTTCTAATTTTTTAGCAATATATCTAAGTGGCTTGAAGGATAATTACAGTGTTGTACGGATCTTCTAGTGGTTACGAAACACTGCCTTGAGGGTTTGGGCCACATTCCTGTTCACATGCGCGAGCGACTGGGACAAACTCTCCTTGCTCAGGTTTTGGTCTTAAGAAATCTGCACCAAATAACGTATGTTAAGTTCTAAATCATCAGGATGGCTCAAATACAAGGATGACCCATTTTCATTCTGATCCCTAATTTGGGTATTTTACGCGTGATATCCAAAAAGGTCTTGGGAACTATCCGTATCAATTCTACTGTGGTGGTCGCCTTGCTTCCGCATAGTACAAATGTGGAACAGTATGGCATTAAATGCCTCTAGAAAGTCTCGTTTATTTTAAGTTTATGAACTTCTGCGTCAGTAATCGTCACAAGTGTATTGAATAGTAGACGATGCTGAGATGATTCTTAGAGATTTAGGTGCATTCTGTTGACCAGACTGATGTCCTCCTTAAAGAGGAGCATGCTATTAGTTGAAAGATAATGTCTCATGCAACCATGGAAGCATTCACGGTTAATTCTCTTCCACTTTCATATTCCTCAATATGACAAATAATTATTTAGCATTTTCAGGCCTAAACGTTGACAAGTGAAAATAAAATTTAGATTCAAATGTTTCAATAACAGATGTTTGAGTGTAACATCTTAAGGTACACCAAACTCTGTAATACTTCATGTGATATACACCCAAGGTTTCAGAAACATTCATTAAGGAGAGGCACATATAAAAGTTGTAAGTTCTAAAGTATTCATTACATTTTCCTCTAATTTATAACAGTTATTTGATATAAACATAATACGAAATTCCAAGTATCAGTTTTTAGCTTTAATACATTTCTCAATATTAATTATTTATATCTCGCATTCAAGCGATATTGAAAATGTTCCACGTGGTGCAATTTCAAAAATTAGCAACTAATATATGGATTTTTGCATTGATTTTAATTCATTAATTGTAACCATGTGACCTTTTATTTCTTTCTTATTATGCGATGAAAAAGTAATAATGTTTAAGAATGAGTCTTTTTTCTTACTTTTTTTAAAAGAGAAAACATATTTTAATCCTTTTTCTCAGGAAAAAGAAGCAAAATGAAGTAAATGTATATATGCACTTTTATTTCACGGTTATTAAAACTTTGAATACATTTTAGACAGACTGCTAAAACATTGCATCTCGTGGTACAATTTAAACCAAAACAAAAGGACCGTTAAATACCAAACGTGGTATTTTAGTTTGGCATCTTCCAAGGACGCGACACGAAGATTTTCAGGGAAATCCCCTCACCACAACCTAACCTTTACATGGAAATTTTTTCAAAAATTTTGATTTTCTAAAAATGGCGCTAACGATTTTGATTAAAATCCGGAATATTAAATATATTTACATCCCAAATATAATGTTAATCTTGAATTTTCTGGGAATAGCCTCTGAAGTCCTCTTTATTCCGGATGAATTTTGTTTAACTGCTAAACCGTAAGAGATAGACAAAAACTTACTGCACAAAAAATGTATATCTCGTCAAAACGCAATTTATGTCCATTACGTTTTTCTTGTGCAGGTAACCATTTCCGAGATATTCCTTGTTATTTGATTCAATCGTGAAGTACTTATATGTTTCTCAGGCAGGAAGTGTCTGTTTTTCTTTCGTTTTACTCCTGGCCAAGCTAAGAAGCGATTTGCAATGACAATCGCATAACGACAGCTCTTAAAACATTAGACTATCACTTTAGCTTAGCGCATTCCTTTATTTCCCTTCTACTTATAAGGAACTAAGTAATAGGAACATTCTGCTAATATTTATCTCGATATGCATACTTTAGAAGTAAGAATAATCTTTTAGAAGAAGTTTATAGAGTAGCTGGAGAAAGCCATGTGAGTGTAACACATTTTTTTTGTAACGATTGGAGCTCAAATTCGTTCTTTGGCTGTAGGGTGTATAATTAATTAACAACTCATTGGCCTTTCAGAACCAAGATATTTCAGCACAGATGGTTGATTCTGCGGTCGAGCTAGTGGTCTGTAACCACAGAGCCACGAGTTCTTGTTCTGCCTCGGGTAAATTTGATTTTTTAAGGTGGTTTTTGTAGGTTATAACCTTGAATAGCGATTTAAGACCTTGAACTAATATAAACTGTGGAGTGCGAAAGTTAAAAGAGCTAATACAGGCACACCAAGTTTCAATATACAACTGTTTAACTTAGAAACATAAATGTTTTTACTAAAAAAATTGATGTGTTCCAGTCACATGACTTTCTCTACATCGCTGTAACAAATTATCATTAAACAGCTTATTGTTCTATCTACTTCATGCTAAACGGGATAAACATTTACAGAAAATTAGTCCTTTATGAGTAGAAGGGAAGTAAGGGAATACACTATGCTGAACTACAGTCAAATGTTTTAAAATGTGGTTGCTATGCGATTTAAATCGTTTCTTTGCGTGGACAGGAGTTGACAAGCTCCCGTATGAGAAAAGTTTAGGTATTTTAAAACTGAAACAAATAACAAGGAATATCCCGAAAACGGTCAAATCCGCGAAAAAATTGTATATGACATAAATTGTGTATTCTAACGAGCTCTACATTTTTTGTGGAGCAAGATTTTATCTATCTCTTACGGTTTATCAGTTACGCAAAATTGAGAAAAACGCATCCAGAATAAAGAGGTCTTCAGCGACTATTCCCAAAAAATTCAAGATATGCATTTTATTTGTCGTGTAAATAAACATCTTAAATATAAGAAATTGTAATCAAAATCGTTAGAGCCATTTTTGAGAAAATCAAAAGTTTCTAAACGTTTTCCATGTAAAGGGTAGTTGAGGTGGGGGAATTTTGTTGTAAATCTTCATGTCGCATCGTTGGAAGATACTGATCTTAAATATCAAGTATGGTACTTAAATGACTTTTCGTTTTTGAGCTATGCTGCCTACAGACACACACGCGGACATTTTTCTAAAACTGATTTTTTTTTTTGATTCAGGGGGTCCCAAAACATATATTTCCAGTGGAATCTCGGTACTGAATTTTTGGGTGCAATACAATACCTTCTCTGTACACTATGTACATAGAACGTGTAGAGAAATTAAAAATCTAATACTGAAGTTGTGTGTATTTCCAGACTCTTGTGTATTTTCTTATAATGTTTGAGGAGAGAGTGGTCTATATTTGAGCTGTATTACTCTCAGCATTTCAACTAAACGAATTCCTGTGAATTAAAGCTCTGATAACTCTCTCTCTCTATCTCTGACAGTGACAGTTTACAATATAGCTGCTTATAGGCATGTTATTGCAGGCCGGTCCAACAAGCCTGGCGCTAAAACTATCGAATCGACCCAGTCTGTGGCACACCAACATATCGCTTGAAGTTGTTTTGAGAATTCATCAAACACTATTATCCCAAACATAAGTCAATTAGTTCTATCCAAACTGTGACAAAAGTCGCATCAGTGAACGCATTCTAATTAGTTAACTTAATCGGCTTATCCTCCCCATATGAAGGGTTTAAACTCCTCAGGACATGCATGTGGCCTATGACCAAAAGCCTGTCGAGGACCCAACGAGCAACCAACTAATGGAACGAGGGATCGGCCCTTAGCCAGACATAAGAGTGAGGGAAGTAGAAGATATGAAATGAAGGCGAAATGGATGATAGCAAATGTGATGATGTTAGCGGCGGAATAAATGGCGGGGGAACCACAACATCTCGGAGAACACTAGGCAAGACGCCGCTTTGTCCACCACAAATCATATATGCAGTCCCAAGGGTTAAACCTTGGTGAGAGGCAAGCGAGTTACTCAGACACGCCGCACTTAAGTCTTAATATAAACTAATATAAATATGTCGTGGCCGAGTGGTTAGATCACTCGCCTCTGACCAAGACGGGCCAGGTTCCATCCCAAGCGACCGCATGTGAGATTTGTAGTGGACAAAGCGGCGCAGGGGCGGGTTTTCTCCGGGTTATCCGGTTTTCCCCGTCATTGTACTCCACCGGTGCTCCATCTTCATTCCATGTATCACCAGTGTCATAGCCTGCGGTGCCGCAAGCATTAAATGCGGACGTTAAACACTACAAAACAAAAACAAAAACGATGTTATGCACACATTTTACTGAATAAAACATAGCTACATTCAACAACAAGGAGGCCGCGCCGTGGCCGAGTGGCCAGACCACTCGTTTTTCACCTAGGTTTTATCCCAAGTGACTGCATGTGGGATTTGTGGTGGACAAAGCGGTGCAGGGACGGTTTTTCTCCGGATTCTTTGTTTCCCCCACCTTCACATTCCAAAGGTGCTCCATTTTCATTCCATGTATCATCAGTGACATCGCCTGCGGTGCTCTAAGTTGTAAAAGCGTGTGTTAAACACTGTCATAAAGATAGAAGCAATGATCTATCTACCCATTCACTATCGTCACTGCAACACTAAGCGAAAGAAGAACAAAAAGCTAAATGACTTTTTGTCCCTTCCTTTGGTATATAACAGTTGCCAGTCCAAGTATTCTAGCCTTTCTCTTAATGTTTTCTAAACTACGTTCATTAATCTGTATCCTGGGACCCGCCATTTCTCGTAACCCATTTATTAATAAGAGTTTCTCTATTTTTCTAAACAAACTTCTAGAACGTTTCTGGGACTTTTGAAAATTTAGGCACACGTTTAATAGCTCACTGACTGGTAACCAGACGCATTTCAATACTCTTTCAATTTTTGGTATCCTTTCGCACACTTTCCCTACTTCTGTAGGCTCAAAAATGCATAGAAACTTAGCACACCCAGCAAGCTCAGAAACATCTGTTTACCGTGTCTTTTGGATCGCAGCTGTGTGTCCAAAATGGGAATTCCCTGGAATAAGGTTTAATCGTTTCATTGTTTGTGACCTTTAACTGTATATTATTTCTTCTTGCTAGTCTTAACTCTAGAGAACAATCATTTTATTGCAAGTCTTCAAACCAGCCATTGCTAGAGAGTCTTTCAAAGGATCCGACATCAATTCCTAGGCAGGTAAGTGCTGATTTATTGTCCAAGAAAATTACCCCGTCGACCTTGACCCGCGGACCCATGACGTGTCTCGTATTTTTTTAAATTTAATGGAAATTTCATTGCGATAAGCCATATTGGAAATACTTCCTTCAATTGTTTTAAATGCATGTGGCTACACAGGACATTCAGAACAAATAAAAGCGCAACCTCGAATAGTTCTGAAACTTTTAGCTTATAATAGTTACCACTGTTCAAACGTATATGTGGAGAAGTTAAACATTAACGAAATGTAAAATAGTTCTCGTTCCAATAAAAAGTTAAAATTAATATACTCATGTAATGAATATGAAAATTAAAGATTTCCTTTTTCTTTATGTAGACTTCAAACAGTCTAGTGGTTATTCAGAAGTCAGACAAATAGACACGTCAATACTGTTTTGAAAAACTATATGAGAGGTCGCGGGTTCGAGTCCCGCTATGGGCATGGCTGTATGGTGCTGTGTTTCCATGTTTGTGTACTGTCATTCTATCCTCCTGTGTCCAAAAAGGTTACGCCTGAAGGCCAATTATGTAATAAAAAAACTTCTAATCTGATTGAAGTGTCCAGGTAAACCTTCAGGATGATTCTGCAGATATAACATGCATTGCGACCTGTTGTGTTGCAAGTAGGTTCAGTTGCAACGGCTGCACTGAATTTTTCACGTCTGGTTCAACTTTCCCTATTAACGTATTAACTTACTGAAAAATAGTGGACATTTCATAGACAATGTACGAGGGCCATCGAGAAAGTAACGACCGATTTGGTATGACTAAACATATCAACACAACACTTTATTTACAAAGTTAGAGTACCTTACTCCATTTCTCAACGTAATCTCCATTCTGTCAAGGTATTTATTGTTACGTGATACCACTTTTTAATGCTTTATACTTTTCTACCGCCAAAGAACTAAATCATTTTTATGAATGCACAAAAGTTCGGCCAATCAAATTTTATAGGCAAATAGCGCGAGCGTATTGTGATAATGCAATGAACGACTCTTCAGTGGAAATGGCGCATAATTTACGAGTAATCAAGGAAGAACCAATGTGCCCGACAAGAGCAGAGTGGAAGTTCATCAATCGTTATAGAGGAATTGAAAGCAAATGTTGGTGAAAGAATTCAGAAAAACCGGTATTTTACTTTGGTCACCACACATGACTTTTTGGGTGGAAGAGATTTCGCAGCCGGTGAAAACTTCAGTATCTTTACTCAGATCTTTAGCAGTGGAAGAGCATAACATAGGCATTGAAACACCGGTACCACGTAACAATACATACCTGATAGTAATAACGATTGCGTTGAGAAATAGAGTAAGCTACTGTGACTTTGAGAATAAAGCTTTCTTTTCTATCTTTCGTTATTATTTAGTTATGCCAAAACGTTAGTTATTTCTGGATTGCCCTCATATATGCTGGTTATTAAACCTGGGTAAGCATATCCTTAACATACGGCAGTCATTAAATTGTTTTAACTGTTACAGTCAAAAACAAAAAGTAAAAGAAAGAAGAGGAAGAAAAACGGCAATCAATTTGCGATTTTAGTGGTCAACATATATGACATGCCAAAGCTTCAAATTATACCGTGTTACAACGCATAAATCATCCTTGAGAATGGACATTAGCAGAGAGCCCAAAACACCAATAGAGTATAATATAAGCAGTCATGCGGTCAGAACCATTAGTTAACTGACAGCTTTTTAATCAAATCTAATCCTGCATGCCACCACGCAAGTTTGAAATATTGATTTGAGTTATAAAACCTACGTCTAAGATATTTAAATGCGTAATGAAGGATGAAGTAAAAAACAGTTATAATACATTTATGAATGCTTCCTACAGTAATGTAGGAGATAAATAATAATGTGTAAGGACATTGTCCGCCTAATGTAATACATGCTGTATTCAAGACTAGACTTTCCTGACACCCATGAATATTTGTGTATTAGTTTTATTTTTAGACAGTTGATGCTAAAAGTAGGTATTTCACCAGATATCAGAAGTGTTAAAAACAGAAAATTCCTTAACTCAGTGTTATAAAATTATGACACTCTAATGTAGCCAACTTTGGTTTATTCCTCCACGGCCTCATTTAAGTAGGCTATGACTCTGAAAGCTCGTATCGATCCATAAAGCGGCGGATGATTTTAATGTCATGAACATGAACTTTGCTGAACCAGACGAAATTATGCAAGCAGCGAAGAGAGCAAAATTACAACTGCTTCACAAGCACGTGTTACTTCTGTAGGAATTTCAAAGATATTCTAAAACAAACATTTAATCGTTGAAATTGTTTAGGTAAATTTAAGCATTCTTTACCCATTGAAACAAAGTTTAAGGCATTTTCAGAGTTGGCGTTTTACTCATGAAAATAAAAAGTGACACTTTGAAGGTTTGGTGAAGAAACACCAAATAAAAGCAAGGATGTACAGGAAGAGATAACCAGTAATTTTGAAAGCCTTATTAGGTGCACATTGCCCACAGGGAGGAGATAGATTGGAATCTGCATGTTTAAGTAATTTAATTTTCATGCTCCGTTCGTGCATCAAGTGAATCTGTGTTTGTTACACTCTACTGGGAGTGGCGTACAAATGCTCCTTATCTGTTTCACTGTGGTCTGTTCGTAATCGCTACATTGTTGCAGTTCTTAACGTTGGAATATTGGCAGCAGATTCGTTCAGCATCAAGTTTACTGCACATGAATGCATTGCTACGCTACGTAGACTTTGAATCATGCAACCGGGAAAGCTTTAAGATTTCTTCGCGGCATAAATTCAGAATATTGTAAACTCTTATATGGATATTGTCTTTATCACCTTTCTAGGCAGTTTATGCTAAAAATAGGTCTTTTACCAGATGCCAGTAGTGTTAAAAGCTGAAAATTCTGTCACTCGTGTTGTAAAATCATAACACTCCAACTTTGGCTTATGCGTCCACGTCCTCATTCAAGTAGGCTATAACTCTGAAAGTTTATCGATCCATAAAATGACGAATGATTTGAATGTCATGAACATGGAATCTGCTGCACCAGACGAAATTATGCAAGTAGTGGAGACAGCAAAATTACAACTGCTACACTGCCTCCGTTGTATAGAATTTTTTCGTTCTGTAGGAGTAAGTCATCATGTTGTCGGCAAGGAAACAACTGAATATTGCAGACCGTTAAGCATGAACTCGGTGAAATATGTAAAACAATCTATTTATAGTTATAATATGTCTATAAATATTGAGAACTGTCTAAAAATAGCCAATGGCGCAAGTGCTAAAATTGTTATATATTGTTCCTAGGATTACGAGACTCTGCCTACTCACAAACAAGCTTCCTACTCACAATATAAAACACTATTTTTACCGCTTATATCATAAATAACTATTATGGTGTGATTTCAGGTGTAATATGCCATTTTCAAATCCTCTTATATTTGAGTGCTTCGGACGAGATGTACAGTGATGGAAACATTTATTGAGCTGCACTTCCGTTTCAAACGGGGTTCACGCGAGTCAATTTTCAAGTGTTTTAGTAGTGACAAAAGTAATAACCACGGTATTCCTTATCGTACGTTCAGCGCAAAGAGGCGTCTTAATATACTTCTTGCCGTTCTATTTGTTTCGTGACGATTTAAGAAGGGTGTTGGAGCTGGTTAATCTACTTAAAAGACAAACTGTCACTAGAATGCAAATATAACTGTCTGATGCCATGTAGATTGATTGTTACGCAAATGAGGGAAGCAACCAAAACTTGATTGACGCACATGGCCAATGAACTGAGCCCATGTAAGCCATTGTTAACCATGAAACGAGAAATGGCGATCTAACCTAGAAATCAATGGGTATTTAATTGCATTGGTTTTTTTTTTTTTTTTTAATTGGACATAAAAGGATAAGAGGAAATAACTAGGAGCGTGCGATTCGCGCCCAGGCTGATACTGTTCACATTGATTGATTGTTTGTGGTTGTCAATCCCCCTAAACCTACATGTAACTTCCATAACATTATATTTTAAAATTCATATTACTTTATACGTATCTATATCTTGCATTTGCATATCATAGCCAATACTTCTAACCGCTGGAGCTAAAGCCTAGTAGTTTTATCATGCGTTCATGAAACATGAACGGCGAAACGTGTATTGAAATCTACAAAATGTTCTCCACCCGTCTGAGCTTCTGACCCGTCCTGAAGGAATTGTTATATATTCCGGCAGGATAACCATGGGCTTGCCGGAAATCGCTATTGGTTCTCGGAGCACACGTACCTTTTTAAATACATGTAATGACCTCCAAAATCACCAGATTTGAATCCTATAAATTAAGAAGAAGCTTTCTCGGTGGCCCAAGTACCGTAGCGTTTCACAACTTTGGTAAGCAATAGAAGACACCTGGGAGCAGAGAATAGCAATTATTTCAGGAACCTAGAAGTTCGAAGTTTAAAGTTTGACAGAAATTAACAGGGCCACACCAAATATTAGACAATTTGGTATTCGACTGTTTGCTTTAGTTTAATTCAATCGACTGTAGTTGGATGTAAAATTAAGATTGTATTCTTACTTTATTTTTAATTTTTGAGAACAGCAGACAATAACTGGGAATCATACAATGAATAAAGATCTAAAACGTAGTGTGCACAAATATGCAGTGTCCCCCTCCATGGCGCAGTGGTCACCATGCTTACCTCTTGTACTAAAAGTTGCGGGTTCAAACCTGGGGGAGGGCGATGGATTTTTAAGATGTAAAAATGTTTAGCATGGCTTCTTTCGGAAGGGAACTAAAGCCAGTGGTCCTGTTATCGTTGATTTACGGCATGTGAAATAACCTCAAGCCTGATAAAGAGGTATCTGAACAAAATTAATCAGTCTTTTATGGCCAACATAGAATGGGACACTGAGAAGCATAGTAGTTAAAGAATGCCCATAAATAAAACGCCATTTAGTTTCCTAAATATACAGTGGCTATTTTAAAAGTGCTTGAATAAAAAAGGCATGCAGATTGACAGGTTCTAAACCTTCTTCAGATGGGTAGGTAGGGGGATTTAGGGATTTATCCTTGGCTGCTTCAGGGATTTTCCCTCTTCAGCCAGGATTATTATTTAGAGGAGAGACAGAAGCAGGCGAGCAGGTTTGTTTTTAATTTTATTTATTAAATTATTTGCAATTGGTTAAAAATAAGAGTTCGTAATTATTACGTTTTTCTTACTTTGTTTTAGAGATAGTATGGTTACAATAGAGATGGCATCCCCTGCCTTTTAAATCTGAATGACGGAGAGTGCTAACATCTCTGCAAAAAGTCGTGTAACATAAGGTTTAAATCCACAGGTATGGTTTTTGGATTTTGAGTCTTTTCCTGTGCATTTTTTGCGAAGAACAATTTTAATTACTTCCGCGGCATTATTTTATAGCATAATAACGTAATATATTGTATTTTAGCTGCAGCTTTATGTTATCTAGAGGTTAGAATAGGTGAACGTCGGCAACTGCGACAAATTACTGATCTATTATGGCCTATCACCCCCCCCCCGGGGGACGGATGAGAGGAGGGAAAGTCACGGGCCAGCACAAAGGAAACGACGGAGCTAAGCGCAGAGACCCACAGAAGTCCCTAACATTCAATAGATGGCAGCCCTGGAGCGCCACGGAGGTTATACAGGCGCCGAGAGGCCGGAAGGAGGCCTCTACAACGGCACATAGCCTCAACAGCGCAACCAGGGGGAAGGGAGTTTCACTTGGAACAACCAACCTATCTTGTCTACAAAGCCTCAAGCTGCACCTGCCGCCAACCTGAAAGATGAAAACAGGAAACCCGTGGAAAAAAACCCAGGGCCAGAGTGTGCTGTCAACAGGAATCGAACCCGGACCTCCCGAATGCCAGTCCTAGATGAAATGCCTGAGCCACCTGGCTCGGTTTTATGTTACCTAAGCGTGATTTGTAGTGAAGCACATCACACCTGTGCACTAAGCTTTGTTAACTTCGTGTATTTCCGTGAGGTTAGCAATACTTGGAAGCTATACAGCGCGCGATCCTTTTTTCCCATCTCTGTACATGGCTGCATTTGTGTGTTATTGGTTCGCTAAATCTTGCTTGCTTGTAAGAGGATGTATGTGCATCTGGAATGTGACAGCTTCATCAAGGAGAGGTTTATACTGGTGAATATTCATACATTCCACGCAATTGATTTACTCGTTTACATACATGCGAAAGTGATAATATGATTTAATGTATGGTTCGATATGTTTATGTCGGCTACTCTATTATGTGTAAATTCTTAATAAATCGAAACAAGGATCATAAATAATAGCTAGTCTTCTGAAAGCGTTTCCTCGCCTACATACTACTGCAACTATTAGTCTAGTCATTTCTTAGTGTAATGTTAAACCTCGGAAACAGATATAAAAGAAGCTGTGACATAGGTCGTATATTGCGACTGTATTCTAAATGATGAAAATAAATTAAACTGCATACTAAAATATCCATTAACTCAATCTTTCTCCAATAATTCTCAATGTAGCATATATTCATTTGTAATGATGTTGCAAATAATTCAACACCGTACGAGAATTCAATTCAATATCGGAGCGTACAAGTGTAGAGGCCGCTCTCTTCCCAAGGCTGCGTGTCATTTTCATCGCGCTTTGCGCCTTACATTAACGAAGTTAGAAAATCATGATTGCGATTAGTTTATAGGTATTTTGTGTAAATGGACGTTCCTCATTTCTCAAGCACGAAGTCGACCTCCGTGGTGTAATGGTTACCATGCTAACTTCATATACCCAAAGTCGCGAGTTCAAACCCGGCAGAGGTGGATGGACTTTTTCGGGCGTAAAAATATTTAGCATGGTTTCCTTCGGAAGGGAAGTAAAGTTGTTGGTCCCATGTCATAGATTTATGGCACATAAAAGAACCTCAAGCCTGATAGTGAGGCCTCTCAGAAAATTAAGCGGCATATTACGCCCAGAATGGAATGGGACGCTGAGAACCACAGCAGTTAAAGAACGTCCATAAATAAAACTGCATTTCATTTCCAGCACGAAGTATATATTCTTTATGGGAATAGACTCCTTTAACTGCTACGGTCATATCGGAAGCTCTGACTGAAACATTTAATGTTTTTCCTCTTTGAACTCTTAGGTTTGGTTACTATAGATTTTCGTCATTTTAAATTTATTTTCACACGCAAATTCACTAAAAAATCCACATATCTAAATTGTATAGACGGTAAGCAGTAATCCTAATTTGAGAAAAACTGCCAACTCCGATCCAGGAATAGAATCCGTGACCTCCAGTTGGGAAATAAACTATAGAAGAGGCTATATTGCTTAGTCACTGGCATCAACGGCCATCTTAAAGGATTCCTTTTTTTTCTTACGCTATTTACGCCCCTCGTATGGAGGACTTACATATCCAGCGGCACCGCCTGGGGTCAGATGCCTTTTGAGGAGCAGGCGGACTCTGCATCAGTAGCCAGGATAGGTGATCAACCCAATGCCTGATCTGAGAGTGAGGAAGAAGGTGATATGAAATGTCGATGAAAATAATATTGATTATGGAGCAGGTAGTGGGACGAATGGTGGGGAAAACAGGAGAACCTGAACAAACCCTCTCAGACGCCTCGCTATTAACCATAAATCCCATGTGTGTTCCTAATATTGATTATGGAGCAGGTAGTGGGACGAATGGTGGGGAAAACAGGAGAACCTGAACAAACCCTCTCAGACGCCGCGCTATTAACCATAAATCCCATGTGTGTTCCTTGGGATCGTACCTGGCCCCACCCTAGTGAGAGACGAGCGGTCTAACCCTACAGTCACGGTGCTCCAAAGAGAAACTAAATAACAGAAATTGCCAAGTTACACTCTTTATGTTCTTCGTGGTATTCTAAATTAGAATTTTCTCTTTAATGCATATTTTATCATTCCGGTGTAACACTTATATTTTCAAAATATATTTCTGAAGGGCATTGCATCAAACATTTTCTGCAGGTCTACTTTATAGAAATAAACTCATATCTTTGGAGTAGAGAGGCACATTTATCGCATGTCTAGGAGAATTTGTTCTGAAACTGGTAGTGCTGTTATTAATGCAGTTTTGGTGTGCTCGTGCCATGTGGTTTGTTTCTTTACAAATGTATAATTTTCTACATTTTTGCGTTGGACAGACTTTTGTGTAAATTACAAAACTGGTAAACCGTAAGACATAGACAAAAACTTACTTATCCAAAAATGTAGAGCTCGTTAGAAAATACAGTATATGTTATATAATTTTATTCGTGGAGTTTACCGTTTCTGAGATATTCCTTCTTATGGGTTGCAATTTTAAAATACCTATACTTCTCTCATACAAGAATTTTGTAAACTCCTGGCCGTACTAAGAAACTTCAATCACATAGTAATCAGCTTTTAAAATATTTGACTATCGCTTATTTCCTTTATACTTACAAGGAAGCAAGTAATAAGACAATTTCTGCTAATTTTTTCATGATTAGCAAGAAGCATAGGTATAGAGGAATAAACTTTTTAACAATCATTTATTGCAGATGTAGATAAAGTCATGTGAAGAAACAAATTAGGTTTTCTTTAATTGTTCCATTTACACCCCACCTTTAACTTCAGCGGTCATATCAGCGGCCTTTTACCTTCGGGTTAGTAGGTTGATTACATTATTAGTGAACCACACACCGGTCGCTAAAGATTTACACAACATGATGTTGCATTATGTTATTACTTTGTCTTATTAACTCATACAATGCTTGTGATGGATAAAATAGATTGTAGCCTTCACCTAAATCTGCAGTACGCCGCCGTTGCACATGCAAGTAATGGCGCCTTTGTGCTGCAAATGAGCACCGATAAAACTATCATTAGCATGCACATACCTTTGAGGAAAGTGGTACGAACTGCATCATTAGAATGGGCAAGGTTACCCCCCTCCCAAACTTAAGGAATCCCCTTTGATCTTGTAATAGGGTGTTTAATAGGGTAGTTAGAAGTACATTAATTTTCTCAGTACAAAAACTATATTTGAACACAACTTTCGTTTAAGTCAACAGCCTTAGGCTAGTAGTTGGAGACCTGTATACCGCTATGCCACTCTGCAGAACTGCGTTTCAGCTACACTCTCATCTTCAGTACCTTACCTTCATCTTCTTAGCGTGAATGCGGTGTTCAGATGCCGGGGAATGTTTAAAAAAATAAGCCGGTCCCTGTGGCCACGCTCGCTTAAGTGCCTAGCTTTGGTATTTCGTGGCACAGGGGATCGTGTGTTTGGGTCCTACCTTGGGCATGGGTGTTTGTAAATGTGTGTATGCCTGTGTATGTGTAAGTAAAAAAAAAAAAAAGAGAAGGAAAGCAGTAAACAAATAGGTCAACAAAGGAAATGTTGGAAACTGGAAAAAGAGAAAAGAATACAGCTTCGGAGTCTTCTCCTACAGACCCGGGAAAACTACAAAGAAAGAGGCCCAGAGTGGGGGTATCGAACCTGGGAATTCCCGAATGTAAATCTTACACTTTACCACAACACCACTTTTCTTGGTTGCACCTTGAACACTAAACAAGTAGGATGTCGCACATTGCCTAAGCCAGAGTTCAGTTATGACTAGTGTTTAACGCCCGCTTTAACTACTAATGGCATCGCAGCAGTTATGACTATCTCACGTTACACAACAACTAGCTGCAGAAACCGTAAAAGTAAGTTTTCCAGTGCATTAAACTCCGCATATCCGACTAGTTTTGTTTCCCTGCGTCATCTAGTCAGGTTGGTTTACCAGAATCAGAAATGATCTCTTTTTTCTCCTGTCGCAACTGAATCAGCTTTTTTCTTTTACGGGAGTTACTGCTAGACAATTGCTTTAGACCGATTTATCGCCTTTTATTTTTCCAACATGACACACGCAGCGATTTAACGAGAACATTAAACCTGTATTTGTGCCTAGGGAATAAATGTTTACGTAGTCGGTATTTCCATAATAATAGTTTGTTTTTTAATTGGTGCTTTGCTGCTTATTTTGCAAATTTCTTCTAAATTACATTCATAAAAATGTTCAATGGAATTCTTGGTTGGAGGATAACTTCTTACATAAGTGATGTACAACTTTTTGAAATACGTAAAACCGGAAAATCAGGTTGAGTTCTTGGAGTGTATATTAACAGCTGACGGTTTTGGTCAATGCCACCAGCTGACTTCGTCGTCATTTGTTTACGTGTTTCTGGAGAAAAAAGTAAAAGCAGCATGCGATTCACAGCTGATCGTTTTAAAGGTTTTTTCTATCGTTATAATGATTAATTGGTTCCCTTTTACCTTCACTAGCACGCCTGTAAAATCTACAAACTAGATGCAAAAGCTATTGTATTTCACTAAAAAATTCGACACCCAGATTTCACCAGAAATACATGCTTTGAGGCCCCTTAATCCAAAAACATTATTAGTAAAAGGTCCTAACTTGGTCCATAAATTTAGTATTTTCCAAGGATACATCGTGAAGATTTTCAAGAGAATCTTCCACCCCCAACTACCCTTTACATTGAACATTTTTCAAAATTATTTTCTATCTCCAAAATGGCTCTTAACGATTTTCATTAAAATACCACATGTTTAAGACACTTTCTTGACAAACGAAATATGTATCTTGAATGTTCTAGGAATAGCCTCTAAAGAACTCTTGGTAATCCGTAAGAAAGCCAGAAGCTCTACACAAAAAAGTATACATCGTTCAAACACAATTTATGTGATATACAGTTTTTGTAGAGTTAATCATTACCGAGATATTCTTTGTTTTTGATCTCAATTTTCACTTACCTGAACTTTCTCAGACGGGAAGTCATCTTTTGTTTCACCTCTCTTTTGTTTTACTGCTAGCCATGCAAAGGGATCCGAATTTCATGTTGCACATAGCAACGAGCTTTTAAACTCACTCACTCACTCACTCACAGCATTTCATCCAGTGCCTTCCAAATTGCGATGCCAAGATTTTAAAAAATTCCCACTCAAAATTACTCTTAACATAGAAATACTTTCGCAATTTTTCATTTTATAAAAAATGCCTGTTAAAGATTTTGATTAA
Source organism: Hymenopus coronatus (assembly GCA_030762935.1). Taxonomy (NCBI): domain Eukaryota; kingdom Metazoa; phylum Arthropoda; class Insecta; order Mantodea; family Hymenopodidae; genus Hymenopus; species Hymenopus coronatus. The sequence continues at coordinate 506,225,957 of CM060900.1, forward strand.
AATGCCATATGTTAAAGAATTTACATTGTAATAAATTGTACCTTGAATTTTCTGAGAATTGCCTTTAGAATCATCCTCATTCGTAAGAAAATTTGTATAACCTTGTGTAACTGTAAAAACATTAAGCCATAAACGAAAACGTACCACACAAAAATGCAGATACATTTTGTACGCAGCATTTATTTCAGATGTTTTGTGGCATAAATAATTTCCATGATACCCGTTATAATGGTGCTATTTGTTCAGTGTCATTCCTTTCAATCCAGTCGATTTTCAGTTGTTTCTTGCGATCACGTGGAAATGTTAGCTTATGGTGTGCAATTCTTACAAATTTGACCACCACGACCCCACACCCTAACAAAATGTGTAGTGTAGCCACTTCTGCAAAGGCTTATCTCGATTAAAATGAGGTCGATAGGAAAATAATCTGCCCTAAGAATAGATTTCATATCCACTAATAAACGATAAGGGTAGAGAAAGTCGCGGGAATGTAACAGCATAGTTTTAGTTTATTACAGGTAAACTACTGTTAGGAAAATACGTATTGTACCCGGAAGACGAAATAAGTTTTAAGCCAATAATCTACCTTACTTTGGTGACCTTTAGCTTTATAATTCCATGCTATTTTCCAATTGTTGGGTCACCTGCGCGCCAGCACATGCAGGTAATAACAGTGGTTAAAAACAAAGGAAGTTTAACAACCCAACTGTGGAAAGGAAGCACTGCATGACAAACTTTAGGTTTTCTTTTTCATTTCCATTTTAAACGCTATTACATAAATACTACTTTTGTTTTCTAAAGATAAACCAAATGTGGTGTTGAGTTACTTCATAAAAACATCTCACGTGTAGCAAATATAAGACTTTCACTACAGTTCACTTTATAGACTCCACAGGTTACAGCACTGACGGTAGCACACGTGCTGGTAGAGTGTGCTGCTCTTATCTCTCTTCTCACCACTCTCCAGCTGCCAGCCTCCCTAGCGGAGGTCCTTGGTTGCTGTTGACAGGGTTTTTAAATTTTTATCGACAATAAGTTTTATCCTTAGGATCTAGTTTTTTTATTCATACGCTTAGTACACATTTAGTTTTACCACCTTTCATCGCTTGGTTTTACGGAGTTAATGGCTTCAGCGATGTATAATTTGTGCAGTTTCTTTTATGTCTGACTTTAGCACGCACTTTAGTGTTTTTTTAAAACCCCATTTTATTTCTCATCTCATGCCCCGTTTAGTTTTCTAAGAGCACTGATAACCTAGTAGTTGAGCGCCCTTAAACCCCAGTCATCATCTCATCCACAGGCTACATAACATAGCGCTTAGTTTTTCCTCCACTGTTTTCAGGTATGATCTGGTATATACTTGATTCAAAATACCACAATTTGAAGAAAAATGTTTTTTCTTGACTTGAAGTGCGGAATCTTTTTGTATATTTTGAAACAAGTTTACTGGAGATACATGCTTTGTGTCCCCAGAATCCAAAGAAGTATTTTTAGAAAAATACCTGTGTTGTGCCTATGTGTGTGTGTGTGTGTGTGTGTGTGTGTGTCTGTGCCTGTCTATCTGTTTGTCTTAACTACCTCCTCTGTAAATATTGGGACTTTTCTCCAGACACCTGATATAGATCCAATTATTTTGTCAACACTTACTACACACCACACACGAAAATTGTTTAGTACCGCACGAGAATTTAATGCGTAAAATCAGGTTCTCTGTATTCCAATATCTCTTGGTTTGCAAAGAAACAAACAAACTTAAAGGAAGTGTGCTTCGCTGGAGAATAATATTAAGCAGAAATTTCACAAAATTCAGTTACAGCAATTTACCAAATACATGGTACGAATTCTTGGATTTCAGTGTCCTTGTAATGGTTTAATTTGAACAGTTTGGTAGCTTGCCATGCTGAGTTCACCGAAATTTCAGTTTCCTGTTCAAGCCACAATAGAGTTTTGAAGGCCGCACCATGATCGAGTGGATAGACCACTCGCCACTCACTCATGTGACCCGGGTTCGATCCCAAGCGACCGCATATGAGATTTATGGTGGACAAAGCGGCGAATTTTCTCCGGTTTCCCCCGCCATTGCTTTCTATTGGCGCTCCATCTTCATTCCATTATCATTTATCATCGTCTTCGGTCCCACAAGTAATAAAAGCGCGCGTTAAACATTATAAAAATAGATTTTTGAGGAGGGTGTTTTTAAAGTTCTCCAACTTCATCCCCTCATTAAGAACCCGCTTATTTACTCTTCGCGATCTGTTGAGAATTTCAGTACGATTTCCAGTAAATGTAATTGTAAAGGCGCTGTCGGCTATAATGTATTATTTGAAACTGCCATGCCATGCAAAGTCCAGAACTGCGCAAAAAAGTTTGGCACTGTTCCTCTTGCTCCGATCACCAAGCTGGTTCCGTTGATGTTGTGGAGTGTGTACGAGTACTTGATTTTGTAATATTCGATTATTGGGTTCCTAAATGCTGTGTTTTCAGAGTCCACTTCTTCCGGTTGTCCACTGTGGGTTTCGAAACGGACCTTGGATCAGCAATTAGGCCGTGTGTTTCAGTTGATTAGAACGTAATGATTTATATGGGTCTATCACTTCCATTGGAGGCCAAACCAGAAACTTCCTCATAGTGTGTTCACTGTTTCGCGTGGCCTCAGCTATCATGTCCGGAATGCGTTGAAGCCACAATGACATTTCTGCGTACTTCTCCACGTGGAAATCGCCAGACGTATAGGAGTTTCGTTTTGTCTGCGTCATTTCCTGCAGAGGAAGGCGTTTTGGAATCTGCCCTCCATTCTGAACGTGATAATCCTTAGTGGTTGCTGAACCAATTATTTTCTAGTGTGTATTTGTATAGAGTAGTATGCAACAATATCGGCTGGAGTCCAAGCTGTGACGCAGACAGTCCGCGTACGAGCCTCTATGCGATGCTCAGTGTGAATGAAAAACTCTATAGTGTTTATATATTTAGTAATTCTTCCGCCCTCGTTAGATTTATTTAAATGATTTATATCTCAGAAATAAGTGATCAGGTAAATACAATATTCGAAAACAGCGATTAAACGTTCGTCCATGGTAAGGAGACTTTGTGATGGAAAGAAAAACGAAAAATCGCAAACTTTGAAACATTTCAATTAGATAAAGTACTTCGGAAAGCGTAAGCATCTAACCGATAGTATTTGGAAAACAACAGTGATAAAAAAAAAGTTGACACAAATAATGTATTTTGATTATCTGTTTTCCTTTAGTAGGTTTATGTCTATCACCTATGATTTCAGAGTTCTTCGAAATTCCGCCAGTATGAAGGGAATTTCACATAAAATTCAAGGAATATATTTAATTTGTCACATTAATATCTCTTAATACGTTATAATTGTGCCAGCAGCTTTTGTGAAAATGAAACACAAATAATTTCTTTTATCACGCTAAAGGATGGTTTGGACTTGGAGATATCCGTCAGGTATGTTCAATAGTGTCGGACATTTCGTTATCGAATTATACTGATCACACAGGCCCGCGTGCCGCTTTCTAGTTTTGGGGGGATTTCAGTGGCCCTATTATCGTACAGATGAAACTACTTCTACAGTATGAAGGTAGATGATGGAATAATTGAAACCTGTAGGATTACATGAAGTAACATACACACTGTAAAGTTCACATTTTCTTTATTTAGTGCAATTCACAAGGAGCATAGTCACATTGATGTTAAAGATCGAGCTGGGGTTTCTTTTAGTGAAAGTAGATCAATATAAAATTCCATCTTCACTTGTCTCCCATATGACCAAGTTTGAAAAGAACAAATTATTTAAAAATTATGATGGTTTACTAGTAATTAATTCCTTGATATACCGGATTTAAACATCTTAAACGAGATAAATTACAAACAGGAGTATTTATATCTCTTTAGATTTTTTGTATTTTTTCTACCACGTACAATGTACCTCCAGGGTAGCTAGAGAATGTAGGTGTTGCATTCCATCCAAAAATTCGATACTAAGATTTTACCAGAAATATATACTTTGAGAAGCCCTGAATAAAACTATTCTTAGTAAAATGTTCGCGTGTACGTGTGTGTCCATGGCTGTTGACAAAAAAACAAAAAATGAAAAGTCAGCTACCTAAGAATCAAAGTAGACATTTAAGTGCAGTATCTTCCAAGGATGTGACACGAAGATTTTCAACAAAAATCCCCTCGCCGAAATTACCTTTACAAGAGACATTTTTCGAAATTTTCTATTTTCTCTAATGGCAGTAACGATTTTGTTAAAATGCCATATTACATTAAATATGTTTACATGGTAGATAACATGTATATCTTGACTTTTCTGGAATAGCCTCAGAGCGCTCTTCATTCTATATGAATTTTGCTATACTGGTAAAGCGCAGGAGAAAGACAAAATATTGCTACACAAAATATGTAGATCTCGCTAAACCACACAATTTATGTCAAACATATATTTTGGAAGTAAACATTTTCGAGATATTCCTTAATTTTTGTTTAAATTTCCTAATACTTATAATGATCTCAACTGAGAAGTCATTCATCTTTTTTCATCCTAGTCATGCAAATAGAATGGAATGTTTAGGTATCACATAGCGACCAACGCTTAAAAGATATTACTAGTGCTTTAGCCTAGTTCATTCGTTTATTCCCTTGAATCTATGAGAAAATATGCAATAAAACCATTTCTGCTAATGTTTATCTTGATTAGCATGAAGTAGATATAGGAATAGCTTGTTGCAGAGTAAGTAGAGGTATTCGTATGTTTATAATTCATCAGATTCATCACTGGGATGGGCTGCGTCGTGGCCGAGTGGTTAGACCACTTTCCTCTCATCTATATGGCCCGGGTTCGATCCCAAGCGACCGCATGCGGGATTTGTGGTGGACAAAGCGGCGCAGATGCGGGTTTTCTCTGGGTTACCGGTTTCCCCCGCCATCGCATTCCACCAGTGCTACATCTTCATTCCATGGATCACCAGTGTCATCGCCTGTGGTAGTAAAAGCGGGCGTTAAACACTATAAAAAAATTACTAGTATATGCGGCCGATATTCGCTTCGCCAAATAAACTCTTGGTTGTAAGTTATTTTAGTGCGGTCTTACGAGCACACACTTGAAATCTCGGTGCGGACAAAGCTCATTATTAGCGTCTTGTCATGCACATGATCGTTGATTGGAGGACAGATGATTCTATATAATTTTTGCGGCGCGAATAGGGACTCAATCTGAAAGAAACCCGACACAAGGATATTTTTGTTGCTTATCTACCTTCACTGCAAACAATGCAATATCAATGTAAAAATGGCCGCTTATAAGCTCCAGTTCTATTCCCAGAAAAAGTAGTCCAAAATCGAAAGAAACAGAGCTTATATATGGCGGTAGTTTCATTTACACTGTGTAGCACAATCATGCTTTTTGTAGCGCTTTTTTCGTTAAAAAAAACAGGTTACAACCGTTTACATAGGTCACATTTATTTGCTAAGCTGTTTTATAACGGATAGCGTGACTCGATATGTTAGCGTAGAATGCTCCTCGTTAACTTCACAGTGGTTTTTGTGGCTCTATCAGGCGAAACGCTGAAGTAAATAGTTGAGTAGAGCAGCATAACAATGACAGTATTTTAAACTATTTATGTTATTTCCTTTTGCGGCTTTTCCTTCCTCACGGTTTTAGGCCGTTTTATTCTCTCCCGGTCCCAAAATCTTGTTGTGTTCATCTCTTTTTCGATCGTCCTGGATTTCTATAGCCTTGGGATATGTAGTTATATGATGCTCGAGTTATCCTGTTTATTGACATTCTGTTATTTTATTTAATTCGTCTATTTTTAACTTTTTCCTTATTTCATTGTTTGATTTTTATCTAATCTTGTGTATCCTGCTATAGTCTAAGAAATTTCATATCGGCTGTCTCTATTCTCTTTTACTTTCTGAGGTCAATATTCATGTTTCAGATCCATAACTTAAAGTGGGAATAGCCATTGCTTTATATAGTGTTATTATTGAGTATTTTCTAGCTTTACTTTTTAATCCTCTCTTTATAGTTCCTGTTAATATAATTACATTTATTTAGCTTTTTATTTATGTCTGTTTCAGACTCATATGTTATTTCGCGTGGTTGAGTGGTTAGACCAATCGCCTTTCCTCTAGGCGGCGCGGGTTCAATCCCAAGCACCGGCTTGTGGGATTTGTGGCGGACGAAGCGGTTCCTGAGCGGGTTTTCTCCGGTTTCACGGTTTCACCCTCCCCTCATTCTACCAATTTCTCCAGAATCACCTTTTCAATCATCACTTTCGCTTACATTTCATACCATCCACTTCCTCATGTTCATGCCTGGTAACAGGCCGACCCCTCGAAAGAGGTTTTGCATTCTGTGGTTTCGTGCCGTTGGCTCCCCGACAGGCTTCTGACCCCAAGGCATTGCTTGTAAGTCCTAGAGCGGTGTCAGTCCTACAAATACGGGGAGAGTAAGTCGATTACTAAATACGAAAATGTTATTTCGCATTCTAAGAAATTATAATAAACACTTGTTCTATGATTTTATTTTCTATTATTATTATTATTATTATTATTATTATTATTATTATTATTACTAGGCCGGACTGGATGAATACCTTTAAATGACATAACTTTAGTTTTCTTCATTGAAATGTCCATACTATATGCTTTTGATATTAAATTAAGTTTGTATGTCATCCTTTGAAGTTCCTCTTCAGTTTTCGCTATTAATATCTGGTCTTTACTGTCCTTGATCCCAAATTAACTCCTCCTACTGATACTTCCATGATCTAATCATATCGTCAAAGTAGCGGTTTTTCTTATATGCTTTAAAGTCAGCACAGAAAGAAGATTAGAATATATAGGGAACTAAGAATTTTAAAATGTTGTTAGGTACTAGGATTGTACGGTTTTCTATCTATCGTGCATACGCCTGCTAGTTTAGGCAAAACGCACGAAATCGCCATGGTGTGAGGAAAGACAACATTAATTAATTCTCTCTCAAACTCTCCTCTCCACTCTCCGGTCAGAACTTACCAGTTGCTGTGATATCCCTTTAGGTCCTAAAAACTTATCAACTGAAATTTGTTTCACCTATTCTGGAATTTTAAATAAGACAAAGCTTACTTTGAAATGCATTAAGAGTTTATGAAGTCCAAACATTCTTATTAAATTATCATCCTAACCTGATATACAACATTTTGAGTGTAAATTTTGACACAAAAGCTGAATTTTCATTTCTTGATTCAAATACCGCTTACTCACCTCTGCAATGTATGTCGAGTTTGTTGAACAAATGCAGTAAGCATTATAAAAGGATCCATTCTATATCTCAATTAAGACCAGAAGGGGTAATCACAGTGTTTTGAAGTAATATTGTTTCTTACTGCAAAATTGTGTAAGCAAATTCTCAAACGGTTTGAATAACAGAAATTTAAATTTCTGTCGGTGCCAACAAAAACAAATCTATGTAGCTAAAGGCTTGCCTGGGAATAATTTCTTGCTGGGAAAATAAAAGAAAACAAACGCTAGTGGCTTTTTCATAGCATTTGCTGTCAGTGTTTAAATTAGCATACGAAGAATTGCGCAAGGAATACATATATCAAAGTAGGAAGGCACGTGGACATTCTCTCGTACTTTTTGTTTTTCTAAGACTAGTAATTTCCGATGAGATGCCTTACTTAAGAGTATCTATTGACTTCATTAATGCTCCGGATAATCATCGTACATAGCTGAGCATCCCTAAATGTTATATTCCCCATATTTTAAAATGATATTTTTACTTTCTCTACTACGTATTGAATATAGGGTAAGTATTGTATTTCATCCAAATTCGTTTTGAGACTCCCTAAACCCCCCCAAAACGTGTTTATCTAAAGGTCTATTGATATTCAAGTTTAGGAGCCTTCAAGGATACGACGCTAAGGTTTTAAACAAAATCCCTCACCCAAACTACCCTTTACATGTAAGATATTTCGAAATTTTCGATTTTTTCAAAAATGAGTTTAATAATTTTGATTAAAACACAACATATTAAATATATTTACATCACAAATAAAATGTACATCTTGATTTTTTGAGGAATAGATTTAAAGCTATATTTATTCTGGATGACTTTTGGATAGCTGGTAAACCGTAAGAGATACACAAAATCTTAGTACCAAAAAAATGCAGATCTGGCTAAACACGCAATTTATTTCAAATACATTATGTTAACAATTTCAAAATGTTCCTTGGTTTTGATTTACATTTTCCAATTGTAATACTTTTTTGAAATGAGAAATCCTCATTTTCTTTTCATTCATTTTTCATCTTTGACAAGCAAAAAAAAAAAAAAAAAAAAAAAAAAACAGAATTTCAACCCATCACATGGCGATCAGCCCTTAAAAGATTTGACTATCGCTTAGCCTAGTGAATTCCCTTATTTCCCTTGTACGTATGAGAAAATATGTTATTATTTTTTGTTTGTTTGTTAATGTTTATCTCGATTACATGACGGCAGATGCGTAAGTTTTTGTACGAATAACTTATCGCAGATTAGGTAGATAATAATGTGAATAAAGCGCGTTAGATTTTTACTTTCTCTTACAAATACTATGTGGAAAAGGTATTATATTCCACCCAATAGTTATAATTCCGATATTTCACCGGAAATGTATATTTTGAAGACCCCCGAATAAAACTTTTTAGAAGCAGGTTTGTGTCAGCATGTGCCTGTGTGTCTGTGGACAGCATAACTCAAAAAAGAAAATTCCGTTAAGTACCAAACTTGGTATTTCAGTTTAGAATCTTCCAAGAATACGACACGAAAATATTTATGAAAATCCCCCACCCCAAATTACATATAAGAATTATCGGAATATTCGACTTCCTCAAGAGACCCAAGAATACATGTATATTTATATTGTTAATTAAATATATATTCTCTTAATCTCTCTTGATTCAGAATAATTTTTGCATAACTGGCAAACCCTAAGTGATAGACAATAACTTACTGCACAAAAAAGGTAGATCTCGTTAAAACACACAGTTAATACCATATATACTTCTTAGTACAGCTGACCATTTCCGAGATATTACTTGTTATTGCTTTTAAAATGTCGAATACTTAATAGTGGGAAGTCGTTATTCACTTTTCTCATCCTGGTCTTACAAAGAGAATGGAACCTAAATTTGCATTGCATAGAGTTTTTAAAATATTCTAAAAGATTTGACTATCGCTTTAGCCTAGTGTATTCTCTTTCACTCTTCTCTTAGAAAGAACTAATTAATAAAAATATTCCTGTTATTGTTTATTTCAATTAACATGAAGTAGAGGATAGAATACGTTTTTATAGGAATATTTTGTTGCAGAATTAGCGGATAAACTCAAATGAATGCCACACATCGGTGTTTTTAAAATCTAGTATTACTTTAAAATTAAACTTTATAGTAAACGCCCCAAATGAGGGTAAACCAAACAACTAAATAAATGGGTGGAATGATTAAATTCGGCTTTGTGTTACACAGATAACTGCATACCATAAAGTGAAGGTAAGCCACGGAGGGGGACACTTCGCGCAATGCGACCTATGAAGACCTATCTGTTGTGGCTGGATGAGGCGTAGGAATCATAGGAGGTCGCAGGCATACAGGCCACTAGAGACGCGCGGGGGACGCACCGTGGCCGAGTGGTTAGACCACTCATCTCTAACGTAGATGGCACCGGTTCGATCCCAAGCGACCGCATGTGAAATTTGTGGTGTACAAAGCGACGCATGAGCGGGTTTTCTCTGGGTTTTCCGGTTTCCCCCGCCATCAGATTCCACCGGTGCTCCATTTTCAATCCAGGCATCATCAGTGTCATCCCCCGCTGTGTCATAATGTAAAACCGGGCATTAAACTGTATAAAAAAAAGAGAGAGACGCGCGGAAGTCCCTAACGTTTTCAAGCCTGATGAACCGACCAATGCCAGGGCCTGCAAATGGCCGTCGACATAGCAGCCACCTAATGTCCACGGGGAGAAATATTTCCATTGAGCATGCATGCACGCACGCCAGGCACCACGCACCTGGAAGCACATCTGAAATATGAAAGAAAAATGGATTGAAGGGAAAATAATGGAAAAGAAATAGATGAGAAACCACCCAGGAATTCGCCTGATGATCATGGAAAAAAAACGCGAAAAACCCATGGGTCAGTTTGTACCGTCGGCGAGAATCGAACCCGCCCCCCCCCCCCGAATGCGAGTCGCACACGCTATTGTGGTGCCACCTCGCTCGGTAATCCTATACCATATAGATACAAATGTTCTCTCTTTATGAATTATGTAGAGACAATGAACCTAACACACTAAGTAAATTATACAGAATAGCTGAACTTTTCTGCCGGACCCCTATTAGCTTTCTCGCTGCAGATGTCATCTTCGGATGCCACTTTCTCCATATCAGTGTAAAGGAGCTGGAGTGTTACTCAACATTTTTGTCATGCACACGCAGTACGCCAAACAGCTTAGTGCTTTCATAAGGTGTCGGTGTCCTTACCGTTGTGACGTATTTCACCTCAATTGTCTTCTGGTAACATATTTATTGGTTGATGTGTTTATAAAATAAGTCACATAAGATAATGAAACTAACGGTATTAACATTTGTTACAATCTAAATCACATCTTCCTGCATCCGAAGTGTTTGTACTCTTACCTTCTTCCTCCATTCTTCTCCTGCTTCCCTATGCAACTCATCCAAAGCTCTCTCCTTCATACCACTTCTTATACCGTCCGTCCACATCATTCTTAGTGTATCCCTCTCCCTGGTGGAATTCATTCTAAAATTTGTCTAGATAATCTTGTTTCTGGTATTCTACGTACCATAGCATTATAGTTGCTTATAGGTCACAAAATATAATAATGCTCACGGACCTTCATCTCTTGTCTAATATTTGGACTTCGAATGTTGTCCAATTTGGAATGTGTAGTGAAACGCCTAAAGTAATGCATTAAACAGCTTCAACATCAGATCCGTGTTTATATGCCATATTTCCATCCCATATGTTAAGTATTTCTAATTATAGATTTATAATTTCGTTTCCATGTCATCGTCTTATCCCAAAGAACTCTTATTTCACATCGATATTATCAATCTATCTTTCTGGATTCTATATTTTGTCACAAACTTGGGTGTAAGTGAGTTAACTTTTACCCCCATATATTCCCATTCCATTGCATCTTCCAAAATCAAATCTTTCATTTCTTCATCACAAGTGTATTGAGTTTTCTTCAAACTTATTTTTAATCCACATTTATTATATTCTTGTATAAGTTTTCTACCCATATATTCCATGTCATAATCCAGTTCTATGAGCGACTGGCCATCTGCAAATAGTAATGTACGAATTTTACAATTTCCGCTAGGAGTTTCCATACCGTTACACTTGTTCCAATTTTGTAAAACTATGCCTGAAATAAAGTTGGGGATAAACCACATCTTTTACATCCGTAAACGTTTTTAACTATAAATTCTTCGAAATGACCCTCCCGATCTTGCTCCTAAAGGCTGCATTTCATATAATTCACCTATGACGTTTAAATGAAGTTTAGTTACCACCAGATCTATATAGTGCGACGGAATCGTAGGTTTTTTCTAAATCAACCAACGAAAAATACATTGACTGTTCTTAATATATCTGTTTTTTCAATAACGGTTTAATGACAAAATATGATCATTTGTTGATTTACCAACTCGAAAACCTGCCTGTTCATCTTCTCTTTCTGAGTATTTTTCTTCCAGTAAATGTATCAAAAGCGTGGTATGTAATTTCTGGAAAATTACAGTTAGATGATATCTGATATAGTTCTTGTCAAACATGATTTCAGTAAGGCCTTCAAAATGTAAACAAATAATTCCTGTCTGAGGTACATTTTTTCTTAAAGGTAAATCTTAACTTCAGGTTGAGAAGCATAGCCTTTCCCAAGACATTCGATAAAAGAGAAAATGAGTGATGGTCAAATTTCCTGTGCATTCGCGGTGACAAATATTAATGGAAAAAATTAAGTCATTCACAGCTGTTAAAAGCAGTTGAGCTAAACAACCAAAATCCTCACCAATCCTCATCAAATTCTGTTAATAATCAATGAAAACTTTTAATGAGCAATATTTATTCACAATGCTTACAAAAATATGTGAGCATAGACGCACCAAAGCGTAATATGTTTCTAAAAATAGTCCTCAGATGTAAAAGACTTCACTGTATAACTAAGACTAACGCGTGGTTTAGTACTCAATTCGGTAATTTCAATGCATATTGTAGATGCAAAAACTTTACTTTTACACACACACACATATAAAGTTATGTGTATTGATAAACAATGAAAATGATTTTCTCTACTGATCCATTTAAAGTAAACATTTCACTGGATGTGTTATCACCTTTGTTTATCAGGATATTAGAATAATATTGTTCGTTGTTCTGAGAAACTACATCGGCCTCTGCTATTCATTTTTAGCGTCAATTCAATACACATTGGACAAGAAAAAAAAAATAGCCTCATAATTATTAGGTACGAGGGATAATGGATTTATCTATCTGTTATGATAAAGCTCTTTAATGCTCAATGGGAAGCAACATAGCTTGGAAAGCAACTTGAACAGAGGAAGTGCAACCAACATGTAGAAATAAAGCAAAGAATTGAGATGTGAAAAGTACAGGCCACTTGCAAGAGTGAATATTCTCATAAATAACACCACGCCCACATTTCTTTGGAAGAAATTGGCTGGCATACTTAGAAAGGCCATGAAGCCCAAAGACATGTGTTAAATTTCAATATAGCAGTACTTTGAGAAAAGTAAAAAAGTTAATTACATTTCTTTGCATACTGCAATCAGCCTGCGGTGACTTTAATTACTGTGTCATAATTTCCCTTAAGGTATTGGCTTATTTCGTCACTACCGCCCTAAACTTCAAATAAATCCACTTCATGTTGGCCCCAAGCAGCAATATTGCATGAGCAATGGATGTGTAGAACTCCAAACACCTCGAAAATGGGAATACTGTGTCAAGTTTGGTGCCTAAGAATGTGGGTTCATCTGTCCACAGTTGCATTAATTCCGCACACCTACTTAGAATAACGGCTTTTATTTTAATCATATTTGCATTATTTTCTATAGATGTATGGAGAATTCAAACAGTTAATCTATTTTAAACATTTGAAAAGATCAAGAGATTTGAAAATGAACATTTTACATATGTCGCAAGGTATGTTTGTGTGGCCTCCTCAGAGTGAATCATCATGTTCTCTCTCCTGATTCTGTAACTCAGAAAACAGGTCTTATTTTTTCCCCTAGAATTATTGACATTAATTTAATTCATGTATTTGTTCATATAACAATCTTTTACTGTTTTGATGTTGGGAGGGCGTCCCCAACATATTTAGCACCAATACAAATGTACCTTGTATAAGGCTGAACTTCCAGTTAGAACGGTTTATATTGGGCATGTGTGTTCTGTAACTTTCTCTTCTATGAATGTCTCTTAACGAAGCTTTATACTAAGTGATCAGCATAGAGCAGGATAAGTATCACGGCTCTTAGTCGACCGGCGTTGCTTCAGGGTGAGTTGAACGTGGTACGTGTTTAATAGTTGACGGAAAACAGTCCCTATTTAAAGAGAAAATGTACAAAATAAATCCAACACATTAGGGGATCTTAAAAATAATATTCGTCAAGATTTGTCATTTGTCAGAAAGAATTGCAGCTTGCAATGGTCAATTTACTAAGTAGATGCGAGAAGTGCTTTAACAACGAATGATGTATGTGAGTATTAAGGGTTTACTTTTCCTTCCTTTGTTAGAAATAGCTTAGGCGACAAGCCGTAGTATATTTACTGCAGACCGCAAGCAGCACCGCTGTCTGGCTAAGAGCCGCGAAACCTGTTCTGCTCAATGCTGATCACTATGCTTTTAATCGCAATAAGTTCTGGGCATTATAAATAAGATTACCTTTTGCTTTGATAATGAGCTGTCGCATTAGGAGGGAGTTCTTAAAACACTGAGGGGGAAAAATAAAGTAATTCGAAATAAACGAATAAGTACATTTTCCAAAACCATTATTTTAACACCTCATGAATTCTAAGGAATATTAAAATAGAAAACCCCGAAAGGAAAAGGATTTAAACCTGCTTTAGTATACTTTTACCTATGCGCCAAAGCTACCGAGATTTACTTACAAAATTTACCTAATACTTAGCTTGACTGATGCAGGTCAGTTTACAGTATGTACAGTATTTATTCATAAAGCTTTCGTAGTAAATGAAATCATTGTTATTCTAGTGTATGACTCCTTCAAGATTCGATAAACTTCCAACACTGAATTTAAACGCATACTATATTGTGTCCGTCCGCCTAAGCAAATTTGTCTGGAATGTTGGCTGGCAACTGATACTTATATATGTCGGCCGTTTAATAAAATCCAATTATAAGGAGCTGGTGAGGAATTAAAATAATAAAAACTGATTTAAGGTAATGCATCTGTGGGATTGGAAAATACACGTTTTGCAAGATATCTTGTTTAAATTTATACCTGTTTTTATACACAGTAGTGATACATTTTCCATGTTAAAAATACCAGCTTATGTGGTTATTTAAATATATTTATTGTAAAACTCATTGTTCTAATGAAAATTCTCCACACGATGCATGTTTTAAAAATATTTACATAAAAATGCAAGTTCTTTAATAAATGAGCTTATAGACAGGTCTATTATATCACACATTTATATTAATCCCTCGTTACTGTAGAAAAATATTACTTTTTTCAATCTTCAAAACTCTTGATTTTTAAAATCGTTAATAATTTATATATCAAAATTGGAGATTCGTTTTCAAAAAGTATATTACCAATTTCTTTATATTACGTTTGAGGGGCAGTAACATATTGAAACAAGTTACTAAAAATTGCAGCCTGTGGAGCATTTTAGTATGCAAAAACGTGCTGAAAAAAGTTTGGGAGGAACGAAGGCTCTTTAAGTTTCCTGATGGCCAAATAGTTTACATCTGAAGGCCAATTTAAAAAAAAAATCTTAGTTTGGCGTGGCTATTAATAAGCGTGCGTCTGTTCAATTTAAATCTTCAGTTAACTGACAGTTTAAATGCGCTAACTAGAAATATTTTTTTCTCAAGAGTTTAGAATTCATATCATTTCACTATGGATAAAAATAACTGTTCGCAGATGTTGGTGAGATTTCATATTATCTTATACCATTTGCACATTCTAAATCCTGAATAAACCACTAAAAGTTTTATAGGACATGGAAAACAACTGGAGACATTACATTGCTGAAGGCTATTAAAACAGGTACTTCTTGACAGTTAAACTTGACCAACCCATTGAAAATAATCACTGTTATGAGCTGAACTTTGTCAAAAATTCAGTGAATGAAACTAACCGCCTCCATGCCGAAGGTTGCGCTTCAGGGGTAATACTATAATGCTGGAGGCAGAAATAATTAGAGGTCCATGTATTGTTGGCAAAATTTTGAGCTTAAGTGGTAGCAGCTATAAAAGAGCGGGTTCCAATTAAAAGATTAGCTTGAGCAGCAGGTGTATTTAATTTAAAGTACAAGGTTACTGCTACTATAAAATGCACTTGTTCCACTGAAGGTCAGATTGATCAGTAAACTAGATCACTAGAACCCTTCAGTCCAAAGTTGTTTTATAGCTATAATTACGCACCTTGTTTACAGACGCAACAGGTAGATTTTTAAAAAGTGTAACCCCACTTGTGTTATATTTGACAGGATACACCTTCAAGGATTGGGACTGCTGTTGCTTTCCTCTGCACCGACTGACCCGCCTTCCTGTCCTTGGCCCACACTTTTTGAGGATTACACCCGTTGTGTAAGCTCTAATTTCTTGGAGATATTTATGTATCTTTAATGCAAACTGGCTTATCTCCATTTAAGGGAAGTATTGCTAAAGAATTATTTGTGGATAACATTGAAATTTTGAACGCAAGATGAAAACGTAACCTAAACACAGTTGACCAAACTTCACTGAATTTATGTACTTGTTTGGGACATATTAACCTGGATTTGTGAATAAATGAATGTGTGTGTATATATGCATATATACATATATGTAAATTTAATTCTTCAGGACACTGACGTGCATAAAAAGTGGCCTACTCGCGTTGTTCGCAGTATGTTTTCTCTCGTAAGGTTTCCACCCTCAGGTGATCAACTTTGAGTCTACTTAGCCGGTATCAGTTCTCCATGTGAGTTCCTTGAAAATAATTAGGGAAATAACAACTAACCGATATAAGATGTTTATAAAGTATGACAACTGAAGTTCTTCAGCTACCGCTTCTCTGAACGTTTCACTGCGATTGGTACACAAGGAAAGGCTAAACGAACCACAACATAATTCGGCCTTCTAGAAGAAGGGGTGAAGAATTATATGCATGTATGGTTAAACAGCTACGAGATTTTCAGTGTGAGAGCTTTCATCAGTAATTTGGAGACGAAGGTTAACGTTTCTTCCATTACTAAACAGCAAAAAGGACATTAAGAAAATAGTAGTGTAGCAAGAAAATATAAGGTTTAAGTTGTGATGTTACCCTTCGGCAACACGGCCGTAAATTTTAGAAGATAATGTACTCTGCCAATCTAGAGGCCAAATGTATGCTCTGAAAACGGAAGTGGTCACGCTGATAGGGTTGGGACTAGATTTTGTCGATATCAACATAACGTTTCGTCATGGGCCATATTTTATGCGCGCAAGAATACACAAGCTTCTTGTTTTCATTGGAGATACAGTAGTTGCAATGTTTATTATAATAGCATTTTCTTGTGTCTTTGGTACTGTTGATCAACACGAAAATAACAGTTACTTCTCTGGTAATTTTGAACGGGCTGTAGCAATTTAGTGGTCAGCCACATTCACCGTATGAAATGTTTATGACAGAATTGTCGATGTGGACCCTGGTCGACATTCTGATCCGACTTTGTTTGTCCGGAGTGTTAAAATGTCCTAGAAATATGACTATTTTTCTAGTGATATTTGTAATATGGGTGTGCATTTATCTTTTACGTGTATACTGGTGTAAGAATTTACCGAGTAACTCTCCAGAATTGTATTCTCTGAAAAGTTTAGTGACAGACTTCTTGGAGAGAATGTTGTAAGTGGAATGGCTCTGAGGTAATTCTCATTAGGATTTAACTAATAAAATATTTCGATGCTCATAGCTTAGCCCAATACACTTGCTATCCAGCTGCTAATAAGAAGACGCATGAGGGCCCTACTACCTGCTTATGTGAACTCCCCACCGTTCCTCTTCAGTCCAGCAGGCGAGCTATTTTTGGACAAAATTTAATAAAAAAGTGTCCTGAAATTAACTCAAAGGTATTATTTTATTATTTCAAATGACGTTCATAATTCGTTTCATGGAAAGAGTAGTCCAATGCATTTATGGATGATGCAATTTGCTAATTAAATAAAAGTACTCTTATAAATTCATTTGAAAGTTGGAAGTCAAAGAATGGGTTTCCTGGTGATTCTATGAAAGAAAATAACAGGAGGCACATCAGACAATAAAAAATAATAAACTTGGTTTCAACTGGCACATTAATTGGAAAAGGATCGCCATCTCTGACAAATATTGTCTGATCGCGAGAAGAAGGCTAGCAAGAAGAAGGTACTGCATCAACATGTTCTGCCCTGGCGATAAAGTTCTTCACGCCCACACAATAAACGTAAACATTGTCAGATAGATCGTTTTATTTTGAATAGTTTAGATAGTTAACTATTAGTTACAGTAATACCTAGAATTAAAATCAAAAAGCAGAGAGATAAGTATTTTTGTTACATTTATAATAATTGTTACTTTAGTTCATAGTATATATATATATATATATATATATATATATATATATATATAGAGAGAGAGAGAGAGAGAGAGAGAGAGAGTAAAATATATTGTAAGGTTTTAGTTATAAGAAAATACACTGGATACCAGTACCTCAGTTCCGACGACTAAGTAGGAAAGGTTGGAAGGTAGGGAGGGAGCTAATTACTAGTTATTTTATTCCAGTATAAACATTTATATTTAAGTTTTGAAAAGGGTTGCTGTGATTTTATTTTGATTTAAATATAAAAAGTTCAGAAAAATATGAAAGAAAGTATGAATAAATAAATAGATAAATAGAGAAATAATTAAAAAGAGAAAGAATTAATCTGAAATTAACATTAAATTAATAAATAACGATTAATGAGAGATTTAAAAAAATGATGTTTATAAGGATAAAAATATGTTGTCGTTGACAAATTGTTATTCATTTCCTAATTAAGATTTTTGATTTTTTAAATTTTCTAAATTGAAATAAATAAGCATAATTTAATTATTTAAATGATACATTTTAAATTATTTAATGAATATAATAAAATATGTAAATATATAAAATAGTATTTTCAGTAATAATAACAAATAAATATATTTTGAATTAAGAACTGTTTATATATAATGTTTAATTAAGGTTAATGTGGTTGTTTTAAGAACGTTTTAGGAAGTAGTACTATTAATAGTGTTACATAAACGTATCTGTAAAACAATGGATTTAAGTTAAATTGTAAATATACTATAAAAATTTGGAATAGATGCCCTGGCTTAAGGAATAGAGTGCCAGATTTGCTGTTAACGATGATGATGATGATGATAATAATATTAATGTCAGTTAACTCGCGCGCTAGGAATGAGACTCTGGAAATGCGTAAATTTTGTACCCATCGCAGCAGTTAGGTGTGGCAGTATGAGTGACTAAAATACATGCATTTCGTGGAAAACAAATACACTACTTGAGCAGTACGCCCCTTTTGTACTTCAGACCATACTCACCTTCTTCCGCTACAACAGTACTGCTTATTGTTTAAAACGATTTTTACAGCGAAAACTGGATACCTTTTCACATGTGGCGATGGGTACATTGCTTTCTCTGGAATTGTGAGCTTAAATTCCAAAACATTACCTTGGTTTCTTTTCGGAACTATATTCTTTTACTCAGGATAAAGTTTTACACACCACACTTCCTCGTCGATTTTGTTTCATCACAGTTCTGAGATCTATGTGATCTTAACTGGTTAATGAGTCTGATCAGATCCAAATGCTGAAAAACTGATTAATCTATGTAATATAATGAACTGGAAATGCTTTAATTTTCACCAAAAATTATATATAAAACATTCTTGTAAAATAGCTGTCCAGAAAAAATAATTGTAATAAATTGCAATCTTCAAAGGCGCATTTACAAATAAGGGCACATCATAAAGTGGCCGTTATAATTAGGAATTACGTATATAAAGGAATTTCATATCAGGCGGCTCGGTAAAAGCCATCTATTTAATTTGAATAAACTCGGTAACACCATGGCTGAGTGGTTAGACCGCTCACTTCCCATCTAAGCGGTCCGGGTTCGATCCCAAGCGCCCACATGAGGGGCAGCTGCGTCTGAGCGGATTTTCTCTGAGTCCTTCGGTTTCCCCCGCCACTCATTCCACTAATTCCTCCATATTCATCTTTCCTATCATCCATTTCGCTTGCATTTCATATCGTCCACTTCCTCACGCTCATGCCTGGTTACGGGCCGACCATTCGTTCCAGGTTCTTCATTCTGTGGTTTCGTGCCATTGGCTCCCCGACAGGCTCCTGACCCTTAGGCATCCGCTTGTAAGTTCTAGGGGGGTGACAGTCCTAAATAAGGGGAATGTAAGCCGACTATGAAACAGATAAAAAAAACTCGTATATATTGAGGTTTTTCCAAAAATACGAAATCGGTAGTTTTTCTTCCATCCGCTGGATCTTCCACGCTTGAAAATGCAATGATAGGCCCCAACTTTACCGAAATATTTTCACAGAATATGTAGATTACTTAAATAAGTAATTTGAGATAGGAGACTTATTGTCTGTTTATTGAAATGTCGAAGTAACAGCTATAAGTTTCTGAAGTGCCAGTGCGCCACTGGCTAATTTATCAACCATTCGAGAGCATAACACGAAAAACAAAGGAACATATTACAGCGTACCTCTCTGGCGTAGTGGTTATGATACTGGCTTTCAAGTGAAATATAGTTTCCGTGTTCGAGTCTCGTTCACGTATCGTGGCACTTCGTTTGGAATGAAAAAAATAATAATAAAAAACATTTACTCAATACCAGGAATCGATCTCATGACATCGGGAATAGCAGCTTCCCCCGTTACACATTAAGCCACTCGAACAGTTGAAAAAACGTCTCCAGAGTAGGTTACCTCAAGAACGTAGTTAATGAAGCTCAGTTTCACACTGTCAAGTGATTAGTTCGAGATTTTACAAATTTTTGCGACATTAAATCTTAGAACGCTTGTAACGAGCTGCTAAAAATCAATATTTCTATACTCGGGCAGCAGTTTTAAAGACATTCTAAGCCATTTTGTCAACCTCCTTTGCTTTAACACCGACTTATCATCACCTGATACCCACACATTAACTCTATGTAGTTGCGTTATGTTTACCCGGGGACCATACATCGCTGATCTGAAATTACTTATATCAGTCACGTGCACAATCTCGCAAATTATTTCGGTGTAGTTCATTAACACCCTGTAATACACTCATAAATATACACGTACTCGAGTTCATCTATTTAGTCCTGAAGATAGCGAGAAATAATTGTAACACCACACCAAATGGCTATGACAGAATATAGTGGTTCCTTTGTTATTTTCGTCTTTTTTTCACGCGTTTTACAATTGCATGTATACAGCCAAAATATTTGGTAAAAATGTCGCAATGTACGAGTCCTTGGGTTTGAGGCATTGTATAAGCATGTTGTATCTCGTGAGATGAACAGGTATGTTTTATGTGTATTTTATAGCACCATGAGTATGCAACCTTCTGCATTGCGTGTGTTGGTTTTCTGTACTGTCCTGATTAACTGAAGCAGGTCACATCGTAAAGGCAAGGCTTAGAAAGGGGCAGTAGTATGTTTACAGCTATATTTCTCTGCTATAATTATTTGCGTGTGATGAAACGCAAACTATTTCACCTTGTGTAAATTGTCGTATTATGCGAGCTTTCGCCTTCATGATACAGAGGCCAGGTTGTAACTTGCAGAAATTATTGTGCTGTAAGATCAAAGTAAACAATATCTTTCCTGGAAGATCTAACGAGAAAATGCTAGATGTATATGTGTATTGTGTTTTAACCCATTGCAACATAAGCAGTATTATTCTTGGAGCTGCTTAGGAAATATTTCCAACAATTTGCACTGCCCTTGGGAAATAAAATGTACCGTAATCAATATTTAATTATAATAGAATTTTTAAAATAAGAACTGAAGCTTTCCTGGCGACGTATTAATTCAAAATCTTCTCGGGCTTCTAACCAGGTAAAAACTTGGCTTGATACCAACGTTTCGAAGAAGTGCATCTTCCCCGTCTTCAGGGTGAACTGATCGTTGGCATCAAGCCAAGTTTTTATCTGGTTAGAAGATTTTGAATCAATAGAATTTTTGTTTAAAATGGAGATAATATAAGAACGAATTACTATTTTACATTCTCCGCACAGTATCTGGTAGGCAGTGGAAGTATTGTATTCTACTAAAGAATCCTGAACTACATCTTCTGGGGCCGACTTAGGATGGAGAAAGCCATGTGATGGATTCTTTTTCACTTTTAACTTAACTCCATGGCACGACAGCTCACAAGGAACCTTGGCCTACCGTCCGGTCGCTGCGTCCCCCATCTCGGTCCATGACAGACCTCATGATGGGGTGCAGCATTGGAGGGTAAGGCGTGGTCGAACCCCCACCCCGGTCGGTTAATGCGGTCCTCATGACCTGGAGCCGCTACTTCATCAAGTAGCTCCTCGATTCTTCCCCCAGGGACCTCACGAGACTGAGTGCACCCCGGTCCAGGTCTCCCAGCGGGGGAAAAATCTTCACACCAACCCAGGTCTCCCGCTTGGTAAGCAGCAACGCTACCACCGAGACGACCACCATAATACAGTAATGAACTTTTTACCATAAACTGGAGCTAAGTTGGCCCTTAATCGGTTATTTTACAACACACACAGATATATATATATATATGGTATAATTTGTTGTATGTGAACATCTGAATTATTGCTCTCATATTACATAGGGGAGTTCAAACTTTGGAAAGTCTAGTAATGTTATGATTATGAGCAACATCATGAACACAATCTTAAAATTACAGCATTTCCCCAATTTTGAGTCCCTCTATTATAAGCATAATAATGCATTATATTTCATGTTGGATGCACAATAAAATGAAAGGTATATTATGTGATATTGCATACAATAAAATATGATATATAATAGGGAGGTCCAAAATTAGAGAAATCTGGTATGTTTAAGATTTTGGTGTTCAGGTGTTCATGGTGTTGTATTGTCATAGTCCCAAAATGATTTTTTTTTTTTAAATATTGAGCTCCTCTGCGTAATATGAGAGTAATAAATTAACTTTTCACATTGGATACCATATATATATATATATATATATATATATATATATAATAGCATATTTGCAAAGTTAGGTCAAAGTAACCCAGTTTATGGTAAAAGGTTCAATACTGTATTATAGTAACACATCCGGGCTATAATTTATCAGATAAGAATTATCCTGAAGGAGAGTAGAATGCATTATTTAAATTTGAAAGTTAATTCAACAACAACAAAAGTGTCCAGAATCAATGCCATTACTGTGGTATCTTTCCTCAACCTACATATTCGACCGGTTTGATGCTGAGCGGATGAACATCCTGTTACCACCCCGAGGTATACCGTGAGTACGATCTATTGTTTTGTTGACCTACACGGTTTGGGTTTGACTTCCGCGACGGCAACAGATCCTGGAGAGAGGCACCTGCCAACGTGGTTTCACCGCACGCAGTGGAACCTGAAAACGCGACTTTTGAACTATACAGGAATGTGAAACTCGCTTCTGATCAGAAAAGGTTGATTCTGCAAGTGAACTTCACCTCGCGGCTGACGCTCTGCAGTGTAAAAGAGATGAATGAGTGCACAACTCCTCTCCTGTGTAGTCGTTCATTCAAGACCCACTTGAATCAATAGCTGCCACCTGCGCGGCACGAGCCGCTATAACAGGTAAAATCGATCATAAAGATAAACGCGTCGCCCTCCGTGGTGTAATGGTACCATGCTAACTTCATGCACCCAAGGTCGGTGGAGTTTTTCGGGCGTAAAAATCCTTACATGGCTTCCTTCGGAAGGGAAGTAAAACCGTTGGTCCGTGTCGTAGATTTACGGCACGTAAAAGAACCTTAAGCCTGATAGAGAAACCTCTGAGCAAAATTAAGCGGTCTTTCACGCCCAGTATAGAATGGGACGCTGAGAACCACAGCAGTTAATGAGCGTCCATAAACAAAACTCCATTTACATTTTTCCCCACAGCTCCATATACCGGAGTAAAACAGTACAGCGCTCGAATGCGTGTGGACTGTATTCATCACATTCATGTTATTCACCTAATTACAATAAGCTTTTATATTGATGGTTGAAAACGAAACTCCTGAAATGTTGGCTGTTTTTTACAAAAATTTTTATCTCTCTACTTCATGCCAATCAAGATGAACTTTTACAGAAATGTTTCCATTATCCATTTCCTGATGGTGCAAGATAATGGCTCAAGCTGTAACGTCTTTGGCCCGCATTCGGAAGGTCCTGTGTTCGAACCCCGGGCTTCGCCCATTCAGGCGAGGATGTCGGAGGGTTGCGGCTGGGCGGTGGATGTACCCTCTGTTCAGGGTTCTTCCCTACAGGAACACTGTCAGCGTCCTTTCGAGGGATCACCAAAGACTCGGGGCTTGTGGACAGGGCCCAGGTGGCGTTGGTTGTGTTAGATCTGGAAACTTAGGTACCCCGCTCTTACTTACTTGCCCACTTTTTCATCCGGATCCTGTCACCTTTGGGTCCCCAACTTTATCCTCCATTCCAAACGTCACGCAAGTCGCAAAGGGCCAAAACGGTCTATATGCGATAGAGACAGCGGCCTGCGATAATCCTAATGTACATGTTTTTAGTAAGATAGTTTCCAGTCTCATGGTTTACCTAATACACAAATTCCATCCGGAATGAAGGCCACTTTACATCCTACGTGGTCCAACAGTATTTGAAATATGCATTTTTTATCCTGTAAAATGTTATGAAATATATTAAAAAAAGTTTAAGCTATTTTTGAGCATATAGGTAAAAAAATATAGACTATTTTCCCTTAAAAGGCAGTTTGGGGTTGTTTTTCTATTTTTTTCATTTGTTTTTACCTTTAAAATACTGAACTTAAACATTGCTGTATAAATTTTATTCCTATCCAATGTTTCATTTTAGGTTATGATGTTTATACACTCACACGTATTCCTAAAAATGAAAACATGGGGTTTCAATAAAATATTGATATCAAATTTGTGGGTTGTATACAATATGTCCTCTACTTTCATTAGGTACTATATGGCAGAGAAAGTAAAAATGACTATGTAAATTTTGTTTAAAACGTTTAACTTTTATGCTGTGGAATGGAGCATAAGCATATGCTTTCCTCCTGAAGTTGATCATCAAGTAAATAGAAACGCTCTTGAAGAGCTTTTTGACAAATTATTTCCTCGTTGGATACTATCCTTTGGTTGTAAATAAGATTTCCTTAAATGGGAAGCATTCTTCACACTGGTGGCAGCTAAGTCATTCCAAAAACAACTTTTAAAGCTTTATTTTGTAAAGTTGTATCTAATAGTTGAAGAGCGATTTGGCGCCGCGGTAACGAGAGCGACTCGCACTCGAAAGGTCCCGGGTCCAAACCCCCGAAGTTGACTAATATCCCAAATGATTTTCAGCGTTTTTCACTTTGCGGATGCTGTTGGATAAATTGATCCACAAATTTGCTTATCACCCTTCTATCACTACGTTTAATTTCCTTACTCACCGCCCAGGCAATGGGCTGGTCACCCATCCTGGATAATTTATAGTCCGAGGTTTTCTTTCTAAGCTACAGGCTTCTGACCAAAGGTATTGTTTTTTTTATTGTTTCATTTATATAGCCCCCTTTAACATCTAAGGTGATATCGGGGGCTTTGCACGTGAATCAATTCGTTATCAGTAGGTTTAAATCATTTTATTTTCTTAAAGCACACGCATTCACTCTCACATACACACTTCCAGCCTCTGTGGGGGATAGGGAATAATTCTGGCTAAAGAAAAATTCCCCACTCCAGCCGGGAATCGGGAAGTCAGCTCGCTGACCACTCGACCACGGAGGCAGTCGGTATTGGTTTGTACGTAAGTCCTACAAAGCGGATAATAATCCGAATAAAGAAGAAGTATAAACTAGCTACCACATGTCTTCACACTGAGATTGAACGATAAGAAATATTAAGTTTAAGCTAATGACCACAAATGTATAAAAATGACCTTGTAACTATGCAATGGTGTATTGATGAATGAAGGTTAAATAATCTTAATTACCACTTCTTTTACTATGAAACTCATTTTATTAATAATCAAACCAAACATGATTAAGTATTTTAAATATGCTGATTTTAAAACGTTATGTTTGAAGTAATAATTGTATTAATATTTTCTGAAATCTTATAAACATCAATAAATATGCAGTTAATTTAGGAGCCCTTATTTCAGTTTAAGGGCTTTTTCCTTCTCGGAAAAAAGCCTTAACTACTTTCATTAACACATACACTTATGATTCAGTTAAGGGAACACAGTACTAAAATAGCTACATAAGTGTTAATCATTTTATCTAAAACTCTCTCGTAGAATTTTAAAAATATATTATTTTAATAAGAAAATAATTTTCATTAGGTATCCTATGTGTTTAACTTTTTAAGAAGATAATTTTAAAATAATGAAATCAACGTGAAATGTCCCCATGTGAAAATAATTGAAATTGTAAACATTTAAGCCACATATAGTTATGTATAGTTAAAAGTCAAATTGTTTTGTAATTGAGACATTCTCAAGAAAAATGAACAATAAACTAAAGAATACACGGAATAGATAGAGAAAAATCTTGTGCACTTAACACAGAATTTTTCAGTATATCAAGAAAATCTCATCTTGCTAAACAGAAAGACAAGTATTCTAAGTGATGTACAACTTTGCCGGCACGGACATCTATGCATTTTTACTTTCTCTACACGTAGTATGTACATAGTTTACAGAGAAGGTATATTAATGCACCTTATCTATTCCAAGATTTCACCGGAAGTACATGTTTTGGGAACCCTGAATTAAAAAAAAAACATTTTGAGAAAGGTCCATGTGTGTGTGCGTGTGTGTGTGTGTCTGTGGACAGCATAGCTAAAAACAAAAGTACCGTTAAATATCAACCTTGGTATTTAAGTTTTCCAAGGATGCGCACTAAGATTTTCAAGAAAATCCCCCACCCCAAACTGCCCTTTACATGGAAAATTTTTCGAAAATTTTGATTTTCTCAAAAATGGCTCCAACGAATTGGAATAAAATACCACATATTAAAGCCATTTCCATCACACATAAAATGTACATGTTGAGTTTTCTAATAGTAGCGTCTGAAGACCTGTTCATTCTGGATGAATTTTACAGAATTTTGCATAACTTCTAAAGCGTAAGAGATAGACAAAAACTTACTGCACAAAAATATAGATCTCGTTTAAATACACAATCTATGTTATATACATTTTTTCATGGAGTTGACCGCTTTTTAAATATTCCTTGTTATTAGCTTCAGTTTTAAAATCCTGAAAACAATTCTCAGGCGGGAACTAGTCAACTTCTGGTCGCCCAAAGAATCGGAGTTCAATCCCATAGCAACCACATTTTAAAACACTTGGCTGTCGGTTTAGGCTAGTGTTTCCCTTATTTCCTTTCTACTTGCAAGGAACTAAGTAATAAGATCGTTTCTGCTAATGTTTATCTCAATTAGCATGTAGTAGATGGAAGAGTAAGCTTGTTCACAATAATTTGTTACAAAGATGTAGAGAAAGTCATGTGAATGGAACGCAAGAGATTTTTTGTTACATGTCTAGCAAATTTGCAGTTGCTCAGAGGCACCGGGCGGAACTAACGACAAGAGCCCAAGCAGAACATTGCCAGTTTTCTTGCACTAGGTACATTCCAAATTAGGCATCATCACTGTTGTCTTCTTAAGTGCCTAGAAGATCGAGCACTTAGTATCACTCAGCTAAAGTCTTCAGCTAAAGTGACGTAAAGGGATTGATGAGACGAAGCGCTCCTTGTTTTGCTGTAAAGCACCCACAGCAGGGAAACATCGACTTGATTTACAAGCACTTAGCTATCGTCGTATCCTCCTTTGTTTTATCTTCTTCCTCCGGTTATGCAGTCTTTTGCAACTGGAAGATATATTCCTGTTAGAACCCATATTATCCTGTGTAACAACAACCTGTAATACGAGTATTTTGGAAATCACAATTTATTTGAGCATCAACAGTTTCTTGCGTCATAAAATCAAATAATTCAAACATTTTTCGACACAAGGCTCCTGCTACCTGCTTAAAGAAAGAAATGCAGTTTTATTTGTGGAGTCTCTTTAACCGCTGAGTTCCCAGCGTCCCATTCTATACTGGGCGAGAAAGGCAGCTTAATTTTGCTCAAGAGGCCGCTTTTACCGGGCTTGAGGTTCCTTTACGTGCCGTAAATCTACGACACTGAACCAACGGCTTTACTTTCCTTCCGAAGGAAGCCATGTTAGGGATTTTTACGCCCGAAAGAGTCCATCGTCCACCTTGGGTATATGAAGTTAGCATGGTAACCAATACACCACGGATGGCGACAGGTATCGATCGGTATTTGGCGAGGTGTGGCTAGATGTAAATTGCGCATTGTAAAAAGTTATACTGGCTTCGTCGCCTGTAACATTCATTTGGGACCTGCCTTCCGGTTTTAGGGCCCCTCTAGGGGCTCACAGGGAGGGTCAGGAGCTCTTTTTACATCCATATAACTTTACACTCCATTCAAACGTTCATAGTAACTTTAAAGAAGTTATTGACTACATAATCGATGTATTAAAGCTCAGAAAAACAGAAGTTCAGGGACAAAGTGACGATTTTTTATGGCAAGCACACGTGCTGCTGTATGTTAGAACATCAGATTTCACCCTGAATGAAAGTGACCTCCATAATTCAGGAGTCTAGTAGTGAGCGTGACTTCTCAGACAGAAGTAGAGAACACAAGGTCGCTCTATCGCACACACGCGTGAGGTTTCCCAATTACATGGCCCCCAGGTCCTGTACTTTCCTTATGATAAACGATATTGTTAAAGCGATAAGAAGATGAACCCTTGAGGCATTCCACCAAACTTGCTATGAACATGGCATTGTGTATTATCATCAGGTTATCAGATATAACTCAACTGTTGCTAAATTTCGAAACGCTGAGAATCCAGTTATTGTTTTCTAGCTAAATCCTAACGGAGTCTTTCTTTCTGTGTTTGTTTACTCTCCTCGTATGAAGGACTTACATTCCCAGGACTTACAAGTCAGCATCTGGTGGTCAACGCCTATATGTCAGAGAGGGCAGGATGGATGATCCGACTGTTGCCTGGTTTGAAAACGAGTAGTGGATGATTTGAAATGATGGTGAAAAGGATGACAGGAAAGATTATAATGAGGAAATTGGTGGACTGAATGGTGGGGGAAGACGGAGAACCCGGAGAAAGCCCACCCAGACGCCGCTCGTCCACACAAACCCCATATCCGATTAACTGGGATTGAACCAGAGCCGGTTAGGCAAAAGGCGAGCAGTCTAGCTCTTCGGCCACGGATTCTTGAGGATTTAAAAGAACACGCCTCCATGGTTTTATCGAATGATTACGAGTTTTAGATTATGTTTCACTCAGAGTACACATTTTCTTTCAATTCTGACAGGATAATATCTTCACAAAATTCACCCATCCCAAATGAAAAATGTTGTTTACTTTTACTTATTCAAAAACAGCTCTAACGCCACGCACATCACATCCGCTCAATTTTCTTAAAACCAAGAGCAATCAATATTAATAGTTTAGAGTAATTAGTAGGTTAGGATGAGCCATAGAGGCGATTCGGCAAATCAATGTACAAATTGCATCTACGAGATTTGTGAGGCACCACCGGAAAAAGAATGAGGCGAGAGGTTGCCCGCCTCCCTTTCCGCAGTATAATGTTGTCAACGAAGAAAGTTTTTTCTTCAAGGCCCTCACCCATTATGGTGAATAGGTTATCGAATTTGCCATGAACTAGCTGAATTATTAAACAAAACACAGCGCAAGAACATGTGCGTGAACTCTGGGATCTACAGACTGCATGATACTTTAGTGTTGAAGCCGCTACATATCAGGGTATATGATGTACTTCAAGTATCAATGTTGTTGCTCTATCTACTTCCGAACCTGCCGAATGAAGACTGGATAGGAGTGTCCAAGAAAACATGCGCGAATAGTAGTATTTTTTTATCGTTTAATCAATACCATCAAATATCCAATTATTAAACATTTTAATTAGGGATTTTTATCGCATTTAGGAGATAAAGCTTCATTATTTTATTACTGCCACGAACAACAAAATGATAAAAAGGTTGCATCTTTCTAATTTATTCAAAATATACATTAAACTACAAAACAGACAAACTTGCAAGCTTCAAATTTCATTTTGTTAACAAATAATTCTATGTACAAAGACAAATGAAAATAAAATTGTTAATGTCTGGATGCCTATTTCAGGAGAAAAGATAGTCATGTCATACTTTCGTCGCATTACTATTGAAAGGCGGAACGATTCAAGTATATGGTAGAACTGTAACTAATCTAATTTCTGATTCGCTTTACTTGTCGCTTAGGAGCCTCGTTTTGAAATAATTTAGTACTTTTTATTTGTAAAAATCGTATTCGTCCTGGAAATAACGAGATAGCAACAGAGCGACTGAATAACGCACGCATGCACGCACACACACGCCGCTCGCGCGCACCAGTCTGTTATGGTATCTGTATCCCGCCCATCACAGTTGATTCGTATCTTCGGTATAAACATATTTGCCAACATTGTACATCGTTTTTTTTTCTTGTTTTTATTGAATGCTTCATTAATGTAATTTAGTTTGTTACAATACACCGAGCGAGGTGCGCTGCGGTAGTATGCAACTCGCATTTGGGAGGGCCAGGATCTGGCAAACCTCACCGAAGGCTTTTTCGCAATTTTATCGGTCGTTTGGCGAATTCGGCTGTAAATTTGATCCTTGAATCTTCCTATTGTCCCTTTCATCACTACATTCCATATTGTTTTTCTTTACCGCCAAACTAGGCAATTAGCTGATCACATGTCCTGGATATACAATGATCCAGAGTTTGCGTGCCCTTTGGCAGACTAGTGACCCAAGGCATTGGCTTGTAATTCCTTTGGAGTTAAGTCCTACAAAGAGAAGAGTAAAAATGTTAAGAGGAAATTATGGTACATCGAATGGCAATGAGACACCCAAGAAGCTATAGACAACAAAGATAGAGAAAAGTAGGAAGATAGAAGAAACAATGAATTGCTAATTTGTAGACGCAACGGACTAGGTAGCTCAACATTTGACGCAGATAAGAAGAAGAATCGTATTACATGTCCGTAAACTATTAAATATAAACTGCAATTGGCTCCATTTGTTCTCACTTACTGCTTCGATTGTTATAGCTTACAGTTATAAAGTACTTATCTATTTGGTTTCTGCTCGGACATTAATAAGTAAATATTTAAGTTAAGCACAAGTCTCAAATTTAAAACGTGTGTTATAAACTAATTTCTTTCATAAAGATTCCTCAAGTTGTTATTTATGATACAAGAGGTGGAAATGGTGTTTTATATTGTGAGTAGGAAGCTTGCGAAACGAGGCCATAAGCCATATTCGTAATCCTACGAACAATATAAAACAACTTTAACACGTGTGTCATACACTATTTTTAGGTCGGTCTCAATATTTACAGATATATTATAATTATGAATAGATTGTTTTAGCTATTTCACGGAGTTCATGCTTAATGGTCTGCGATATTCAGTTGTTGCCTCTCTTAGCTTCAGTGCTGACAACATGATGACTTACTCAGAACAAAAACATTCTATACAACGGAGGCAGTATAGCAGTTGTAATTTTGCTTTCTTCTTGTGGTCCAGCTCATTCCATGTTCATGACATTCAAACCAGCCGCCATTTTGTGGATCGATATGAGCTTTCAGAATCATAGCCTACTTTAATGAGGCCGTGGACGCATAAAACAAAGTTGGAGTGTTATCATTTTACAACGCTAAGTGACAGAATTTTCTACTTTTAACATTACTGATATCTGGTAAAAGACCTATTTTTAGCATCAGTTGTCTAAAATGACTGTTATGGTAATCAAAAGGGAGTCAAAATACTACAAAGTTAATCTCTCTCGTAATTCAGTAATAGCTCCACAGTGGCTTTGCAGATAAGGGCTGCATTTTATTTTGCAACGGATATTAGAGTGAAGTGCTATCTTCCATATTATTTTCAAGGAAATTGCGGTGTTGCCTAAAATCTCTGCATTTCATTGTGTCTTTCTACGAATTTATAAACGATCTAATTCACTAATCGGCATTCAGCTTTGGTTTAGAGGATAGTATCAACATCTTTTGAGTCCTAACATTTATGCATGCAGTGCTATTAAACCTGTAGCAACATTGTTACGCAGAGATAGTGTTACGACATCGTCGTAAAAAACACGAGAATGAGAGCAACACATCCGTACCCATAACCAGAAATTCCGATGTCCAGCTGGTTGACATTTTGATTAACGATCCCCCGTTTCTACCTGGTGACGCTTACTTTCTACTTTCTCGACATGAAGGGACCGGATCATGTCGTTATGCAAATTCCTCGCAACACTGTGAAGTGGTCGAACAAATATTCACAAGACAAATAATGCGAACAGACTATCATAATTTCGTCAGCTGATGCCGACATAGCTTCTCTGACGCTGTGTTGTATGAGGTTCAAGGACTATAGCGAATTTCCACCGCCGAAGGCCTTCAAGTACCCCTTTTTGTTGCCCTTCAAGTTATGGCGTACTACATACATTACATAAAATTTATTAGAACTCTTTTGTAAGAAACATTTTTTTTTTTTCTGCGGCTCTTAAGAACTTGCCCTCCAAGGAGTTTTACTGCACATGTTTTTATATACCGGGAGTATAACATAAAACCTACGCGAATAATTCTGAAATGGGTCCGTAATTTACGTACTACTTGGAGAATAAATGCAGAAACAACCTAAACAACCTTATGTGTTCCGTTCACATGACTTTTTCTACTTGCTCTGCAAACAAACTTCTTAAGATTATTCTTCTTTCTGCTTCATGCCAATCGAAATAAACATTAGCTAAATGCTCTTATTACTTAACTCCTTGTAAGCAAAAACTGGACTAAGGGACTATACTAGGCTAAAACAACACTTAAGCGTCTATTGCATGAATTATCTTGTTACATATGCCGTTCTACCTCTAATTCGCAAACAGGTTTTTATATCCTTTTGACCGGGACCACAACTAAAGCGACTTAAATAGCCATGATCGTTAGTGCGATACGAAGTGGACAGAGCCGAATTTCGCGTATTCGTCCCATAGACTGCAGTCAAATGTGCCTTGTGGTAAAGGATGGGGAGGGCCCAGGTAAAATAACCGGTGTGTTGGCACGCTTGGATGCTGATACGAAAACATTTGACTGCAGTAGCATGGCTTTTTTTCTTTATTGTTATATTAAAACACTACAGTTGTATTGCAAAAATATTAACATTTTACAATATAAAACAGCTAAAACAGACTAGTATTATTGTTGAAGGTTAGTGTAATACTAAATTATAAAAAATCGCATTAAAATATTAAAACCTTTTATTAATAATCTTTGTTGCCAAATGGCAACACTATGCAATAGAAGGTTCAATGCTATAAAACCAGTCGCTATGAGATTTGCCATTTAAGTGCGTTTCTTTGTAAGGCCGGGAGTAAAGCAAAAGAAACATGGACGACTTTCTCTATGAGGAAAGTATAAGTATTTTAAAACTGAAGCCAATAACAAATAACATCTCGGAAATGGTTAGGTCCACAATAAAGATGTAAAGGACATAAATTGTGTGTTTTGACGAGATCTACATTTTTTGTGCAAAATAAGATTTTGTCTGTCTCTAGCCTAACAGTTATGCTAAGGTTATTCAAAATGAAGAGGACTTCTGAGGCTATTCCCGGAAATTCAAGTATACATTTTATTTGTGATGTAAATAGTTTAGTTTACGTTGTTTTAAACAAAATCATATTGCCATTTTTGAGAAAATCAGCATTTTTAAAACATTTTGCATGTAAAGGTTAGTTTGGGGTCGGGTGGTTTTCCTGAAAATCTTAGTGTTGCATCCTTGGAAGATAAACCTAAATAACAATTGTGGTATTTAATGGAATTTTCGATTTTGAGTTATGCTGTCCAAAGGCACACACTGACTTTTTTCTAAACATGTTTTTTTGGATTCACGGGTCAATACATGTATTTTTAGCGAAATCTCCGAATATAATTTTTGGGTGGAATACAATACTTTCTGTTCCTACTATGTACAGAAGGTATTGTACATACGTGCGAGGAAAAGTAAAAACAGTATTGCAAATTAGAGATTCAAGGGTCTCGGCATCTCCTTAGCTCTTTCTCTAGTGAGTGTTTATCCGCGATCAGACCAAGTGTTCTAAATCCATGCAGATGGTAAAGCAAGAGAAAAGCCCGAGTACAAATACATAGAACATTTCTATGAACTGTTTCACTTGTCCGCACCCAATCAAATGAAGAAGTTCGTTCATAATGTACTGAAACCTGACAAATCTGAGGATCTTATCATTCGTGAGCGACAGTCCCTGAATAAGCACTAAGTTACACGAATATGGGGCAAAAGAAAGCAAAATAATTGTAGCGCTCCAAGTATTCAGCCATTAAAAACCATGAACACCAGAAGACACACTTTCACGACGGGTCGCTTAGCCATATGACAGCATTCAGTGTAATTGCTCTATATTTAAGGGTTAGGAAAAAAAAAAATGTTTTAATTCAATAGGAATGCGATAAAAGTGGTTCCTTTAATCCTATGTAAGGCAACAAATCGGTGAATTAATAAAATAAAGCTCACAAGATATTAGTTTAACTGTTTAACGTCGAATTGACTGTAGCTACAGCGGCTCTAGTATAGTATTTAGTGTTTTAAGTCAAGATAATAAAATTGTGAAATTTGGAAAATCCACAGTAATATATCTTCTTGAAAGTTATACCAGTTATTACACGCAAATGGGTTTTTGCAATATATCTACTATATCGGATTTCTATATCGGATTTTATATACCCCTAATTGTTGTAGAAAATATTACTTTTCGTACTCTCCAAAAGTCTTGAGGTTTCAAAAGCTATAATTCATATGTCTAAATTAGTGCATAATTTCAGAATAATATATGGTCATTTTCTTAATTGTGATCTAAGAGGCAGTAAACAAGTTTTGAAACGTAGTAAAACATTTCATTGAGTGGAACATTTTCAGTATGGGAAAGTTTCGAAAAATTTTTTTGTGAGAAATCAAGGTTTAAAGCTGGGCATGCCTATTAATAAACAAGCGCTTTTCCATTTACTGCTTGCTTTAATTGGTAATTTAATGCCCTAAGTGGATAAAACCATAGTTTTTCTTAAGGTTTAGTATCCATATTATGAAACAAATAATGATTTTAATTGTCCAGATTCTACTTTTTTAACCATTTTCTGAAGTTTGCCCTAAAATAGTTCTTACTATGTGCTTTTCTAGTTTTGGCACAGAGTTTAACTTTTAGAGTCACGATTTAGCGACCACAGAAATGTGCTATAAACAAATTTCGCACAAGAAACATGTTGTGTAACTCGCTTTATTTAGTACATTCTTAAATTTTTTAAATCGTAAGCACACATTGAAATATACTAGACAACATGTCTCCTAGAATAATCATAAGTTAATGTACAGGGTTGAATGCTGCCTATGATCATCCCTGAAGAGGCTGATTCTTAGTAATGAATAGAGCAAAAGCCTTAATGTAGTATTGCTAATTTTAAAATAGATTTTGAGAAAAAAAGGAACATTTCTTAATGTTAAGTCAATTTTAAATTAAGCTTTTACGAAACGTAAACACTTTTTCAAATACTTCTTAGAGATTGTGAAAATATAAATATATGTTGCGTGTTTAAATACATTTTGAATTAAAACGATTCGTACCTCCTTTTTTATTTAAGCTTTCAAAATTTCTTAGTTGAATCTGTATCGTTAGCCACGGGACTACACATGACAACTCTGTAAGATGGAAAGAAACGTACTTCAACTGGTTATTCATTGCGCTTATGGCTTGTTTTCTCTAACATTAAAAGGAACTTCACATTTATCTTCTATTCTTTACCCACTTTAATTACTTAAGGGTTTTATAATTCTCAAAGAAAGGAAGCATGATCTTGTAACTTGGGTTTCTCAGACTTTTATCTACCTTTATAGGCAAGTGTTCCAATTAGCAATTTGTGGTATGTTTTAAATGCTTCCTCAGTTGCACATTACATATGCTATTTAGGTTACGTTATAATCATGTGTACTTCTCTGTTCATTTGTGTACCGGAAATGTTTATTTGTTCGTTGCCATAACAGCAGATGTTGAATAGTTAAAATGTATCCAATTGAATGTAAAGTGAACCTGTTGAATTTTCTCTGTTGCATTGTTGTGTGAAATAAAATAGTAACTATCCCAAGAAGTATACCTTTATGGACAAAAATTAAGAAAACCCAGTCAAAACAATGCGCTCTTACTTTGTTTAAAATAACAATCAGCAATTCAATATTTTTTCACAAGGAAGAGTGTTACTCAATGTGCACTGCGTTTTCAGTGACTTACACAACGTTTCGAAAACAGCTGTCAACAATAAGACAGAGGACAAAAATATAGATCAAATATCCGCGCATCTTGTTAGAAGATATGGATGGTTTGTATGTATTGACATTAGTATTTAACTTCCTTAGAATATAAAGTTCTTAAAAGTGTAGAAACGTATGATTGGATAACAGGAAATGAAAACTCCCGAATATTCTGCCTAATTGACGCCAAAACTGCTCATTACGTGAATTTCTAGCCGTATATGTAAAGAAATGTGTCAGTTCTACATAAATCACTTTGTAGCTTCCTAGATATTGGATACTCAATAAGCATTGGCAAATAGGGCATTTCAACTCCTCTACATCTCGCATTTAGTTTGAACTATGTTTTCAGTAAACCTAACCTTTAATGTATTTGGAGTATTCCTTCATTTCGAAATAAAGTTCCCGCTAACACTTGTTTTGCAGTGTTTTAATTGTGAATTAATTCCGCAACTATTTTAATGGGTTCAGAATCTAATATCATTTTACATAACGTTCTAAGGGATATTTTGCAGATTTTTTTGTTTCAACGTCAATGCGCGCACTGCTCAGTTGTCTCACACTTGCTGTGTGTCTGGTTTTTCTCATTACTAATGTATAACTTAGTCTCCAACTTTAACAACCATTTCCTCAACTGACTTGCGTGTTAACCGGTAAACCACAAGGTGACCTCAAATTATTTTGAGATGATATACCTCACAGGCGACTTACAATGTCGTAAATACTTTAGGTCCCGTACTTTATAGTTTAACCAAATATTAGGTTAATAAGAGTTAATTGTTATTTTCCCCCACATAAGATGTGAGTCAAATAGGTAGAGTCAGGCGGAATTAATGCCGTGTCAGCATACTGCATGATAGTTCAGTGGTGAGAGCAACCGGCTGGAAACCGGGAAATCCGTGGTTGAAATCCCGGCTATGGCTTTGAATATTCCTGTCCGACTCTACCTATCCAACTCCTGTCCTACAGCGGCTTGTGTGAAAAAAAAAATTAACAGCAATTAAATTCTCTGAAATGTATTCAAAAAGCCGAATCCAGATGCCTTACCAGTTTGCGCACAACACGGCGTTCTTTTACACATCCACAAAGTCCTTTATAAGTAGTTGCTATTGGTACGATTGCTGATATAGTTATAACTGTTACTGGAAGCGCTACTTACAGATATTGGCGGTAAACTACTGTGGCTTTTCTTGTGCCAGTCAGAATGACCTCGGCCAAGTGAATCGCCCACGTAGCTTTTCATTCAGGCAGCAAAAGAAGAACTAATCACATGGTGCGAGATTAGGTGAATAACGACGATGTGGCAGAATGGTAACCAGATGAGAGACGTCGGATCTTCGTCAGCACTACTGAATCAGGTCACCGCATCTTCAATTGGTCTATGTAAAGACACATTGCTCATTCTGCTGGATTTTGTGCTTGCACCATTGCTGATCTGTGCTCCTGCGAGAATTGGAACCTATTTCATCTCATACATAGTTCGGAGCGCTTGTGATTACCCTGCTATACATGTTGGTGCCACTTCATTATCTGAAACGTTCCGTTAGCAGTTGACAGAACATTATGCTTGCTCCTTCCTCAAACTGCGATATTTCGAGTTCCGATGCGTCCATTCAAATTGCCTTTGCTGGAACAAGAGAACAACTGACACGTCACCATACCGCGGCGCCATTTATCCAGTCCA
This sequence comes from Hymenopus coronatus, assembly GCA_030762935.1. NCBI lineage: Eukaryota > Metazoa > Arthropoda > Insecta > Mantodea > Hymenopodidae > Hymenopus > Hymenopus coronatus. Next base: position 506,263,584 of record CM060900.1, read on the forward strand.
TCGCACCGCAGCATCAGTATTCCCCAGTCCATGAACTTAATGACTGGTAATATTGTATTGTAAGCGCATTAGGCTTGAAACGCCGAAGTTTTAGACACATTTGCCAACTGCTTATATTCTGTGTGTCATTTGGCATGTTAATGAAGCCCTCTGAAATACAGGGCAAAACGATCAGAGAAGTGAAAATGTTTTTTTCAGCATAAACTTTTAGGAATAAATGTAGCATCAAAGAACAGAACTCGCGGAATTCAACAAATACTTTTTTTCGCATTAATTTCTAAGCTTTGCAACTCGGGAACCTATAATCTCCAGAGCGATGGATGTTTGGTGTGAAGCGCATCAAAGTAGCCGGTCCCCATGGCCGCGCTCACTAAAGTGCCTTGCTTTGGTGCTGCGTGGCGCAGGAGATCGTGGGTTCGAGTTTCGCCTTGAGCATGCGTGTTTGTATGTTTGTGTGTGTGAATCAAAAAGCGAACGTTAATTAAACAGAAAAACAAAGTAAATGTTAGGAAAATGAAAAGAGCGGAAGAGGTAAAAAAAAAAGGGTAGGTGGGGAAGAACAATGGTCATACAGACCAGATGGCTGTTCCAGTTAGAACCCACGTATTATACTTGAACTATGCAGGACAGACAGTTTATTTATGTGCGGAAATCCCTCGAGCCTACGCTGTTTCTCGGTACCTACATAATGTTTTCGCAGAAGTTGCACATAAATTCTGCAGTGTTATGACGAACCACATTTTAAGGGGGGAGGGAATGCGGCTTTTCAGTGCCATGCTTAACTACGGGTTTCTTTGATGGTTAGCCACAAGGTTGTAATAAACGCTGTTGTTATTCAACAAAACAACTGTTTCAGTAAATCAAGATAAATGTTGTAGGAGGTACATAATTTTCAATTATTCATTACTTGCTAACAAAGTAAAACAATTTACAGTCTTATTTACGTTCCCAATGAGCAGCTTAGATGTGTAAGAACGAAAAATGAAATATTTAATTACTCGGAGGTTGTGACGAACCATTCATTTTGAAGTAACCACTATATTCATATTGTTACAAGCGAAGGGTTTAAGAGATTTGCAACAAATTGTATAATAAAATCAACTAGAACTGAAGGCGACAGAACTTTGTACGGGTTTCTTGGTTCTGTGCTAGGTCAAAAAAGATGATTTAAAACTGGCAACGAATTTTTGTAAACTTCTGAAATTTACTCTCTTCATCTCATTCAGTGACTCCCTTGAGTCGTTTAACATGTTAAACAGAGAAGGTGAGGGGGGAGGAATACTAAAAACAACGATACTGTGGCACTGAACTTTGTCTAGAGTAAATGCAAGCAAGTCATGTTAGGTACGAATATTTTTAATCGTAAAAATTCCAGTTGTAAACCTTATCTGAAATATGGAAATGGAGAAAAATATTCTGTTTAATATGGATGTAAAAGTAGGAAATCATGCGGTTTTAAAGACACTCTTAAAACTTACGAAATGGTAGGGAATCTGGTGAAAAATGTAAAATAAAACGTCAGAAAATATATGTTTAAGTTATCTGGCCATTATTTACTTTTTTCTTTGGATTATTTTGGTCTAGCCATTTCATCATATGTGTAAAACTGAGTCACTCGTTACAATTTAATGTGTTTTCAGATGCCAGAATTGTGCTTTCCATGCTTATATTTTTTTTATCTCCGTTTAAAATCTTTAGACATTTGCCCAATACTGCTCTATACGAAGTCATTTAAGGTAATTGTTTCCAAAACTTTATAGGAATTTTCATCTGCCTGCTGTTACAGCAGCATGGTGATCTCTCTCTCTGGATGTGTATGGGTGTGGCGAGAATGGACAACATCAGTTAAAATGTTTTAAGATATTTAATGGAGGCTAATAAGTGATCTGTATGAAACGAGATGACGATTGTTTCAAGATGAATAATTATTAAGCTCTCCCTAAATCTATGCACGAGGAATTATCACTGTATCGTACTAAATCTGCGAACTTACACAGCACTAAGAACTTGATGTATTGGGAAAAATGTGTTTCCGTCATAATGAAAAGAGTTTTAAGCTACCGGGGCTCGATAAATTGTTCTACGGCGAATCCGTTTGTAATCTCCACTAAGAGAGTAATGAGCCCCACGGTGTACTGTAATCAGTGTAGCAAGTCTTGAAGCGCGAGAATGTTACTTTAAGCACAGGAGGCGCCAGAATGACTACATTTACGAAACACATGCCCTTATGTTAATCTAAGTACCCCCTGCAATAGATTACGCCATCATATTTCCTATGCTCTAGGTTGCCAAATGTTAAACTTCATGTTAGTATCTGAGACATGCTCTTCATTCTCTTTACTGCTCAATACCAAATATTAATGTATTTAGAATTCTTAGAAATAGCTTAAGTGAACATTTAAGAATCCTAAAATACACTTAATTCGCTGAATTGAACCTTGAGCAAAAAGGGATTCCTTGTTTGCTGAGATTCTTGGAACTTAATTACTTACACTATGACTTTGAGCTAATTGCTTCTTCCAATTGCCACTTGGCTTTATAGTGATTCATAACTGGCAACAGAATTCTTCTAACGTGTGTGTATGGGGGGAGTGTTTTTACAAAATTTTGGTCACCTTAAACGAAGGGGAAAGGTCGATTTGCGATTTGCAACGAACGAGCTCAAAACAAGGAAACCCTCATGTATGTTAGAATGATATGTGGCTTGATCTCAGTTAATGCAATGACCTCCAACATTTTTGTAAAAAAAAAAAATGTGTTTTAAACACATCTACATATATTCGCAGTAATTTTTGCCTGTCTTTTGCGGTTTACTAGTTACAAAATTCACTCAGAACGATGAGCATTTCCAAAGCTAGTCAGCAGGCAGTTCAAAATAAATTTTGTCATGCAAATATGTTAAAACTTACGGTAATTTAAACAAAATCCTTAGACATTTTTTGAAAAATTGAAAAATGAATAAACATTTTCCATATAAAATAGAAGATTGGAATAGGAGCATTTTCTTGAAAATCTTCGTGCCCTATCCTCGGAAGATGCTGAAAATACCATGTGGGGTACCTTCCGACATTTAGTTTTAGAGCTATACTATTCAAAAACACACACACACACACACACGTGCGGAATTTTTCTGAAACTTCTTGTTTGATTCAGAGTTGCACAAAACTTATTTTCGTCGAAATTTCTGTTTATAATTTTGAGGTAAGTTACAATCCCTCATCTACTTATATTAGTATAGATATGTGGTAGACGAAGCAAAAGGTTTTAGAAATTGAGACCGTTCATTTTAACACTCACCTGGCACGATTATGCAGCACATCGCAGTGGCCGAGTTTTGCTTTCCGGATGTAACACGTCATTATGCTCTGCGCAATTTATGGCATTTTGCTTGATATGTTGAACACATGATAAATTTCAAAATACGCTTCCACTTTTAATCAAACGGCTCAAAAATGCTATGTTTATTTTCTCCGTCCAATGTATATATTCGGTAGAGGAGATAGTGATTTCCATCGAAGAATTCGATACCGATATTTTACCAGAAATACATGTTTTGAGAACCCCTGAATCCAAAATAGCATTTTAAGGAAAAGTTTATGTGTTTGTGAACAGCGTAACTCAAAAACGAAAAGTCGGTTAAGTACCAAACCCGGTATTTAGATTCATTATCATCCAAGTATAAGTCACGAAGACTTGCAGAAAACTCCACTACCCAACAACCCTTTACATGGAAGACTTTTCAAAATTTTCTATTTTCTCAAAAATGTCTCTAAAGATTCAGATTAAAATGTCTTATTAAAGATACCTACATAGCAAATAAAATGTATATCTTGATCTTTCTGGGAATAGCCTTTGAGACTCTCTTCAATCAGGATGAATAGTGGATAACTGGTAAACCGTGAAATATAAGACAGTATCATGCTACAGAAAAAAATGTAGATCTCGTTAAAACACACACAATTTTTCACATCCACTTTATGCGGAGTTAACCATTTTTAAGATGTTACTTTTTTTTATTGATTTTTAAACCTTCCAATACTTTACTCAAATTACAAGTCTTTATTCACTTTTTTATTATCCTGATCATGTTAAGAGATTGAAATTTCAATTGCAGTACGTAGAGACCAGTTTTTGAAAGATTGGACTATCTCTTAAGCATAGTGTATTTACTTCCCTTTTAATTACAAGGAACTAAGTAATAAGGTGATTTCTGCAAATGTTTATCTCGATTAGCATGATTTAGATATAATAATAACCTTTTTCGAATACTTTATTGTAGAAGAAGTAGAGAAAGTGATGTGAATGGATCACATCAGATTTTTTAAAATGTGAATTTGTTCAAATCGTTAGCTTCCATTGTGAATAATATTATTCGCTCATATGTTAGTTGCTTGAACTACAAGTTTAATATTTACCAAATTAATAAACGGTGTACCTTAAAAAGATCATTAGAAGCACTTCGAGATTTAATAAAATGCTCCTCATCACAGATACGCAATTATTGACGCGTGCTATCTTGAAGGCGCTGTCGCTGTACAGTGCCCCATTATGAGTTGTTAAAGTCCTTATAATGCTGCATAAATCATCGTTGACTCTGAGGTACATATGACATAATTATTAGCTAAGAGAGAAGATAGCTATCCACCACTGAAAAAGTCCTGAGATCAAGAGATATTCATCTGCTTGTCTATTGTCTTTCACTGGGTTGAACATTTCATGTGACTCTGTGTTATGTTCCAGAAGGTCACAAACGACTGTCGACTCAGCTTCCCACCAAGAATTCAGCAGTGTTTGTGAATTCCATAAAGAAAGTAAAAGATGTCGCACTTGTATATCAAGGTTATTTAAAATGATGCCATAATAATTTAAAATAAAAAAGTTTATATAAGGCAAATACGATGGTATTCTCGATAGAAGTTTTCGGCTATAAAAATAGGTAGCCACATCTTTATGAAGATAATTAGCAGTGATGTTAGCATTGTCAGAATATACCACCAAATTGGTGATGGCATAACTAAATAATAACGAAAGATGTCAACACAAGTCTTCATTTACAAAGTTACAGAAGCTTATTCTATGTCTCAACATAATCTCTATTATTATCATGGTATGTATTGTTTTTCTACCGCCAAAGCCCTGAGCCAAGATGTACTGCCGATTGAGGTTGGGAAACTTTTTCACCCAAAAAGTCATGTATGGTGTCCAAAGTGAAACACCGGTTTTTCTGAATTCTTTTATCATTTACTTTCAACTCCGCCATGACGATTGATGAACTTCCACTCCGGTCTTTGTCTTCCTTGATTACTCTAAATTATACGCCATTTCCTAACCGAAGACTCGTTCATTGCATTAAGACCATCCACTTGCGCTATCTGCCTATAACATTCGATTGACCGGACATCGTGTGCATTAAAAAAACGAAAAATCCTTTGGCGGTAGAAGAGTATAATATCGGCATTGAAAAACTGTTACCACGTGACAACAAATGTCTTGAAAGAATGGAGATTACGTTGATAAATAGAGTAAGGTACTGTAACTTCGTAAATAAAGTTTTGTGTTGATATCTTTTGTTATTATTTAGTTATGCCAAATCATCTGTTACTTTCTGGATTACCCTCGTTTGTCCTTTTGCTTTATATACTTCACTGAGAAAACATTGTAGTCTCTCTGAAAATTTCCTCCGGCGTTAAATTTATAATGCTTAATTTTAGATGTGATAATAGCCTCAGGAATACTTCTCACTCATCACCGAAATCGAAACTTAAGCAGTCGAGAAAATTGTACTCTATTTGCTTCTACAAAACAGAGGAAAAGCTACTGCGAAGTATTTACAATTTCACGGAGGATATATTTCAGCAATGCTGACGGTACATAATGGAATCGTTTTATCCCATGAATGGCAAGTTTGGAGATAGAATCTTGGGGGAATTCTTTCATATAACATTAACAACATAATGTGGCTATATTTTAAAATGTGTGATCCATTTCTGGTGATTCACACACAAATAATCAAAACATATAGCTGTATCAGAAAAATGTTTGGTTATGTTCGATTTTGGATGAATTCTGCTGCCAATATGTGTAATGTAGTACCCTGAAGAGAGAGAGAGAGAGAGAGAGAGAGAGAGAGAGAGTGAGCGCGTACCTACGTGTGTGTGTGAGTTCTAGCAAGAATGGTCAAACCAACTGTTGCGAAACTAGACTTATCTTAGGCCCTACCTAGAAAATAGGATGCATGTCATATCTTATTTATTTTCGCCAATGGTAATGGTTTCTAATGTTTTGCAAAGTAAAACTGTCGAAGCGTCTCATTTTTCCAGTTTTTAGCAAAGTTTTACATAACTTTTTATAAGAGTAATATGTTTGATAATATCTTATTTATAGCATGAATATTAAAGAAGTTACACTAATTGTTACGGTATACAAATAATGCCAAAGACAATTTTTGTTGATTAGGAACTTCAAATCACAATTCGTGACAGCATGAGAACAATACTGCCAAAATGTATGAAAATGCTGTAGTCTACTTAAGCTAGCAAAATCATGCATCTCTAATCGTATTATCGCTTTAAATGCAGAAACTCTTCCGTCTCTCTCACTTTCATACTGTTTCTCCCTTCTTCATTTTCTGTCTTCCCCTCTCTAAGTAAGTCTCACTCCACCTCCGCCTCTCTCCCTCCTCCTCTCTATCATCTGCATTGTTCCCTCTCTATCCCACACCATCGCCTTATCTCCTCTTCGGTTTCCTGTGTAGCTTATGTGATGCGCCATCGTTGGGAATTAGGAAAATAGCAATTTTCTGGGGAATTAAAACTTATTACACAAGCAAAGTTTTATCAGTACACAAAAGTTAAGCTTTTTTCATATACTCCCAGCGCAATTAGTTACGTAAAACTGTACATACTGTTTTTTTATTAAAGGTGGGTTGAAGGCCGAGTACATATTTTAGCTTGTTAAGGGAAGATAGGTGACTGAAATATGCAAAAGCGTAGCCTTTTACTAAAATACCAATTTCTCTTAAACTATTACAGATAAGCTCAAAATATTTCATGTACATTGGTGTCTGCTACATACCCAGTACAAATTTTGTATATATCTGATAAGCAAATTCCATGAATTAGCTGTTTTTAATCTGAACTTATCTATTATTTTTGCTAGAACTTGTGTTCACGTTTTGCAAAAACTAGCCATGATACAACTTCAAAATTTAGTACAGAGAATCTTAGTAATAAGTTCTGCAACGCGACCTACAATAAATCCAATAGCTTAATTACAGCTTCCAGAAAAAAGAATAATTCATGAAAAAAATGTGGTCGAAGAAAAAATACACCATTTTCTACTAATGATATCAACTAATGTCCATATTAAAAATAGTAATATGACTGTGTGTCACATTAAATAATTTATTACTAAGGGTCTCTGTACTAAATTTCAAAGTTGTATCATGGATAGTTTCTGCAAAAAAAGGAACACAAACTTCTAGTAAAAATAGTATATAGTATAAAAAACTGATACAGATACATGAAAGTTACTTATCAGTTAAGTATATACAACATTTCTACTGCGTATGTAGCTATGTACATGTACATGAAATTTGTTGAACTTACCTGTAATAGTTTAAGAGAATTTGGCATTTTAGTAAAAGGATACACTTTTGCATATTTGAGTCACCTATCTCCTCTTAAGAGGGCATATTGTTTGAAATATTTACAACTAATTCAGGAATTATTGTAGAGGAAATGAATAATACTCTTATGTTGTATCGTAGATCTTACTGAAACCTACATGCATGAGATGGAAACCACATTCCACCTAGCAGTTTTTTTTCTTTCTTTCCTTCTTTCTTCAAAATATCAAATGTAAATTATAGTTTAGGTGGGCAATGCTTCTTTATGCAGCTGTTTAGGCAGAGATTGTAGCTCTTACGTGTACTTTTCGACCTTTCATACTTCCAAATGCGCCAAGCACCGCACACTCAGGTTTGCTAGGACCAGAGTTCAAAGCCAAGCATTTTAAAAACTAGTGCATTACATAATGAGTATTAGAAGTGCTCAACATTCTTTCTTGCTGCATATAACACCATAGGTGGTGGAAACTGGTGGTAAATGAATTTTGTTCAGACCTTAACGTTCATATTCAATGAGGTTGTGAACTTGGTCTTCCTCTACTTGTAGTTCTAATGACTAGTTAAAGGTTTACTGAGAGGACCTTTCCTATTATGCTCAAGTCATTAGAACCACAAGAAAGATGGAGGTCAATTTTACAACATCATTAAATGAGGATGTTAAGATCTGAACACAATATAAATGAAATTGAGGGAGGAAGTTTGGGAATGAAACTTCCGGGCTTAGCGTAGGGCACCTCCTTGCATTTGCCAGTTATGAAGGCTGAGGAAAACTAGAGAAAACCTCAGTCTGTGATGACGGTCCCAGTGGGATTTGAACCACAACTCTCCAGTTCATGAGGCTTGCTTTAATATGCCTGGAATACCCGAGTGGTTAACTACTGAAATATCATTCTCTGTAGCAATACTGCTTTCCCAGTACCACCTCAAAATCTGAAGGAATGAGCAGTCGGCATGAGACTAACAAAATTGTTGTTGTTTTTATCACGCTTCTTTGGATGAGTATACTAATGCCACAAATTCTGATATAGGTAAATTTCATGCGCATCAAATTGTGGGTGTTTTCTTGCCATTAAAACTCAAATTACTGCGTACTATGGATAAGATAGCTATTATCCAGTTTGACTTCTTGATTAAATTGTTTTTCTCTCATTAACTGATCACAATACAATGAAGATTCCTATATCAAATCTGGTAACTGCGACATCGTCTGTCCCATCCTGGTATTCGAAGACGCCACTTAGTGTTTGTTCGGTTACACTGAGTATCGATATGCAAATTTGTTGGCAGTTTTGTGCTCACACTGTATGAAACGTTTTTCGCATATAAATAGTGTGTTTGCAGACCCAGCGAAGAATCCTCAAAAGACATTTAGACGAGTGTTAAACCTTCACCTACGCCCGATATGGACGTATGATAATGTCAGAGCTTCTTCGCAGTTAAGATGCAGATCTGCTCCATGACCACTTAATCATTGCAGTATGCTTCAGGTGTGCAGAAACTTCAGAGCTCTTGATGCATCTCAAGCAAAGAAAGAAAAAAAAAAAAGAAAAATAAATTGAATACACGTTAGCTTTCAAGGTCTGTCTGTATTACTCATGCAAATGCAATAAAAATAACAAAGGATATATATCTCTTGAATTATTGCTGACATTCACGCTATGTGTTTTATTTACATACAAGCATTAACTTGAAATATACCACCCTTGGGCAATTTAGTCTACTACATAGGGGAGTCTCATTTTTCGTTTGACTTCCTGTAATTGAATGACTTGCAGAAACAGCATCTTCGCTCGCGTTGTTGCGCGAGAATTATATTCAGTAAAATGTAGAGTATTCGTCACTGGGTTAACCGTTATGCTTATTAATTGTCATCGTAGTTCGTCATTTTCGTCAGTGTTCTGGAATGAAAATTACCTTGGCTGAAAAGCTAACTTGTTTTGGAAATAGATAAGTCAACAACATGCACACGTTAGGACTCAACTCGAGATGCGGAAAGCTATATCTACTAATACAATACCAATAAATGGTTTCAGTATTTCGAAAATGTCCAGGCTAGCTATACATAAAAAAAGGAGAAAGGAAAAGCGTCTGTTAGATCACTTCTAATGTTACGAATTGAATACCCAGTGAACGTGTACTCTAGTCAAGGGATTGTTCTGATGCCTTCAGCTGTGTGTTACTCAAGTTTACTGCCGCCATATAATGGTCATGTAAAAAGGCAGGGAAGAAGGAAGCTCTCTGTGGAAATTTATTCTGTCCCTCGGAATTGGGCTGTTTGCCGAGGTACACGGATTGCTCCCTTGTGGGAGGAGGTTAGGCCCTTTAGGTTGGGCGGGGTCCCAGGTCTGCTACCCCTGTCACAACCGTGTTTTCACTCCTGGTTCCGGCCATCCATTGTTTCCTCTGACCTCATCCCTTCACCCGGGTCGCCGCTTTGAGAATATCCTCACTGGATGTACTGATTCCCCTCCAAAAACGCCCTATTCATAATTTGTGTCCCAAAAAAAAAACAACACATATTTCAGCGTAAAACATACCGTCATATGTTCACGTTAAATTTTTTCAACTACGCTTCTGTGCTGCACGCTTTTATTTCTTCTTTTTTCTATCTTCGAGGCTATTCAGAGCACTTCTGGTAAGTTAATACGAATTTTCCGTATTGTATAGCTATAAAACAAAGAAGGACATATGATGCCAACTGTTTGCAATAGCTAGAGGTACACGTCCGTTGGTAGCAGAAGTAGAAAACGCTGCAAATATAGTGATCATTGTTATAGGCATCTAACTTAACTACATGGCACAACAGTCCGCAAGGGACCAAGGCCTACCGCTCGGTCGCTGCATCCCCCATCTCGGCCTGAAGGCGTCAAGAATAGGGTGCAGTGCTGGAGGGAGAGACGTAATCAGCTCCTTGAATCCCTCCCGGCCGGTTAATGCGGTCTTCTCGATCTGGAGTCGCTACTTCTCAATCAAATAGCTCCTCAATTGGCCCCCCAGGGACCCCACGAGGTCAGATCTCCAAGTGGGGGAAAATTCCCCACGCCGGTACCGGGAATCGAACCCAAGTCTCCCGCTTGGCTAGCAGCCGTGCCACCACCGCGCTACGGAGTCGACCGTTATAGGCATCTAGGTGCCAAAACATTAGTTACCTTTTAGCATACATATGTATTCTTAAGCAGTTGGCTTCAAGTTGTCTACAGTCGAACCATTATCACTACAAATAATGCAAAACAAGAGTGGCAAAGGGTCACTGACACGAAAACAACCGAGGAGGGGGTGGATATCGTTTTTTCCTTCTACCTGCAGTTCAGTAACAGTTCATATTTATTTCCTTCGGTTTTGGCTTTTATGATTATTAATTTCTATGCATGGTTATTACACATTCAGTTCATTCCTTTAATACTATTTTCGTAGCATGCAATACTGCTAGAAAGGCACAGTTTCACAGAAGAGTACTTAAAATGTATTTGGGTTGTTTGCTTGCTAAAAAGTTAAATTTATGTTTAGGATGGGATTCTGGGGAGCCATCTGTGAAAAATGAAAGCTTTAAAATGTTCATTGGATTTTGTAAGAATGTTATCCACTTATCTTATACAATAAACATAAATGACCAAATTCCAAGTTTTTGCCTTTTAAATTTAATACTTTTCTCAAAATTATTTTTTATGTCCCACATTCAAGCGATTTTGAAAATCTCCCATACGGTGCAGTTTTTAAAATGTGTGTGTGTCTATATATTTTTTCACTAATTTTTATTCACTAATTAAGTACACCAATGCTATTTTTTATTCCTCCCTTTTTAATGGAGGGAGAATATAGTACTTAAGAATTAACCTTTTTCTTATTTTAAAATCAAAAACGTTTTATTATTTTTCAAAATAATGAAGCAAAATGAAAGAAATGTAAATATATATCTAGTTATATTTCATGTTCATTAAATGTTTAAACATACTGGTAAAACATTGCATTATGTGTAACATTTTGAAGTTAGGAAAATGTCAGATAGTGAAATTAGGAAAACTAAGCTTAAAATTATATCAAACAGTTGGCATCTGTGTTTTCTGACCTGCAATCAAGCTAAAGTTTATAATGTCTTTTATAACATTTTCGAAACTCATATTACAGATATACGTGAATTCCTTTAAATAACAGTCGTATGAAAATATTAGAGGTTAATTAGGCGTTACTATGTACCTATTATAACAATTAGGGACTTATTTTGAGGACTAGGATCAACACCACATTCGTCATGCGATGATTTTTGTATTTATGCTAGAATACAACAAAGTCATGCTATTGAAGTAAAATTTTTTCTTTGATTTTCGTCAATTTTTTACTACCAATTTTCATAGATGTCGCCCTTAGTGGAAGCCTTTCAACGTTGTATATGTAATCTTCTTAAAACAATTAAATTTAACTATGAGGAAGATTTAAGACATATTTCAGCCCTGTTGTTATTTAAGTTAAAACTGCTAATTCCTTAAATGTGAACAGCAAATCAATAGTGCAATAGCAAAAAAACATCGGTTGAATCTTAGAATGATGATGCGTTCCTTTTGGTTATGGAGTGCTAATTGAAGTGGAATTTCCCTCTCGCTAGAATCCCGTTTGACAGCTGGTTACTTGAAACTTCTACCGATGCATTACATCAAGCGTGACTTTTTGGGCTTTCACTCATGTGATCTCTCATGTTCCCACGATAGTTGTTGAGTGTCATTATCAGTTTTGTATGAGTATCTATCCCAGTTGCATCATATAGTACTGTCTAAACGATATCTATGTAAGTCGCATTTATTATATCTGAAACCATCAAGACTTTGCTAGATGAGTCCAAGACGATCCATTTGGAAGTTCCAAACCATATCATCCCAAAAGTATGTTAATAAGAATAGCAACAGACTAATACATTTTCTTAAATCTTTAAGGTGACCTCAAATTCAATATTGACTGGGTACTAAGAATGATTACACTTATCAAAATATACGAGACCCGTTTTTCAACTTCCGATATGCTATAAATAAAAGACAAGTTCAAAGAAAATCATTTTATTACTAAAAGCTTTGTACACTTATGGTTACTTTTCAACATAATCACCGAAAAGATTGAGACATTAAGGTACCTGAGGTTTCCACCGGTTGCGAAATCTTTTCCAACTAAAAAGTCATGTATGGTGACCAAAGTGAAATGCCGGTTCTTCTGAATTCTTTATCAACATTTGCTTTCCATTCCTTCATAACGATTGATGAACCTCCCCTCTGGTCTTTGTCGGGCACATTGATTCTTCCTTGATTACTCGTAAATTATGCGACATTTCCTCACTGAAGACTCGTTCGCTGCATTATCGCTATACACTTGCGTTATATGCCTATAAAATTCGATTGGCTGAAAATTTGTTGTATTCAAAAAATGGAATAAGTTCTTGGAGGTAGAAAATTATAACATCGGTGGCATTGAAAAACTGGTATCACGTGACAATAAATATTTGGACGGATGGATATTGCGTTAACAAATGCAGTAAGTTGCTGTAACTTTGTAAATACAGTTTAGTTATTATTTAGTTAGACCAAATCGTCTGTCTCTTGCTGGAAAGCCCTCGTACATCAAACCGCTAATGAGATATTAATGTTTGTATCTGAGATTAAATAATTTGCGTTAAGGCAATACACAAGTTTTGTTTTAGCAATTGTGAGTTAAGGGAAATATGTTTAATTACGAATGCGGTTCTTCATATATTTTAATCTACTACGTAGTGATGTGTAACTAGTTAATATCTGAAGTTCCCCTGAAAATGTTTAAGTATGTGAATAAAGGAATCCGGTACATAGCAAAACATTCTGAATGCTGAAAAAAATTGCTAAGATAAATAGACGTGCAGTTTAACACTTTTGAAACTTTAAGACAATAATACCGTATCGCGAAGGTACAACGTGTAGACATTGTAAAATTGGAAAAGTCTTAAGTTGCCTAACTTTTGAATTTCAGCAAAAAGCGTGGTTATACCGCTCGCCTCTTTTCTAGGCGGTTTAGTTAGATCCCAGGGTACCGGATGTTGGATTTGTGGTGGTCAAATCGGTGTCTGGGAGGCTCGAATTCTCCGGTTACCACTACCATTCACTCCACCATCTGCCATCATTTCATATCATCTTCGTTACTCTATTAGCTGATCACCCATTCTGGCTGCTCTGATCCAGAGTCCATCTGGTCTTCAATAGGCCCCTTGGCATTGTTACTGTCTTTAAATCCTGGGTGTAAATCCTCCTTACGAGAAGGGTATAAGGGAATAATTTCGGCAATACCTTATGTTGAAAATGATTTTGATTCATACAGCCAAGGCATTTCCTCGACAAATTAGCTCAAATATTAAAGTGCCAATGCAATGGCCGAGATTAGGTAATTTCAACCAATCGCGGTCATCTGCTGGAGCATATTGTCGAAACATCTTATCGCAGCTAATGTTCATTTCTTTTAAATCTTGTCACACCTGACGTTCGTTTGTTTAATATCCTGTATTCAGGGGACAGTGAAGAAAGAAGAAGAAGAAAAATATTCGTCAAATAAGTATGGTCGAATGCGTCATCTGCCATTTGAGAACTAATATAAGTATTACAATCACAACCTGATAACATTTCCCTTCCTATATATTATAAATGAGTAATAGTCTATTTCGCTGAATTGTCTTATCAAATACAACTCCTATTTTCTTCTCCTAGGACAATTCACTCCCATCCCTTCGCTGCGGTCGTGAATTGTTGACGATATGTAAACATTCGTGATATTACTTATAAGAAGTTTGTTATTATATATTTTGTGTTAACATTTGAAGTAGCTTTACTTCGTTTAACTCTTGTTTGTTTTAATATACTCCCTTTATGCATTTATCTTTAGAACACTTTTGTTGCACTTCTGTGCTCTCCCCTTCATAATTTTTTTGTTAGAAAAATATTTTTCTTCGTGTTTTAATAGTTCAGTTTTCCAGAGATATGATTCTGACAATTAGACTGTAATAAACGTGGATACATCCTTACCATTCTTCTTGGAAATAAAGTTGCGCATATATATGGCTTAAAAGGATTTAATCAGGTTTCTAAGCCAGGGTCTTTTGCTGCTGCGGTCACACAGTGATTGTATTCCTGGAAAATCCCCTCGGGATTTTTAAGGTTGTTACAGTGGATCAGTTGATTCAGTGCTTGACCTGATTAAAATTTCGGTTTTTCCTGAGCCTGGTTGCTCACCTTCGTTTGTGTGGTAAAGGTTTTAGGACTGGGTTTGAGCGCACAGAAGCAGGTATAACGGAATTACGCCATGCGGTGTTGATTCAGCAGATAGTAGTGTGCGATGGGGAGCTTTACGTAATCAGTAATTAAATAATACTCCAACAATACATAACGGCACTTAAAATTTCGGTTTGTGTGCACATATTGCGAGGAAAGTGCAACTTTAGTTGACACTTGAACGGCACAAACAAAGACCAACGAGCAGATAACGCAACGAGAGGTGCATGTGTGCAACATTAACTAATGGATCTATAGTTAGTAATTCCGAAATCCTGCACAGTTATTTCCTCATCACTTTTCTTCTTTTGTAAAATACGGTTTACATTTGTTAATAAAAAAGTTGACTAGAGGGATATCACTTAATGCACTTCATCATATATAATGTTATTGTATACAAATAGGAATAAGTTGATATACACCTTATTCCTTAGAGAGAGAGTTTTAATATTTACTTTCTCTACACGTACTACGTACATAGTGTATAGAAAAGGTATTGTATTCCACCCAAGAATTCGATACCAAGATTTCACTGAAAGTAAATATTTTGGGGTATCCTGGCTTCAAAAACAAGCATTTTTAGAAAAAGGTCCGTGTGTATGTGTATGCCTAAGGACAGCATAGCTCAAGAACTAAAAGACCGATAAATACCAAACTTGGTATTTAAATTTGATATCTTCCAAGAATGCGGCACAAAGATTTGAAAGAAAACCCCTCCACCGCAAACTACCCTTTACATGGAAAATTTTTTGGAAATGTTTGTTTTTCTCAAAAATGGCTCCAACGATTTTGATTAAAATACCGTACATTAAAGCTACTTATATCGCAAATAAAATGTGTATCTTGAATTTTCTGGAAATAGCTTCTGAAGACCTGTTCATTTTGGATAAATATTGCTGAATTTTGCAAAGCTGTTAAACCTTAAGTGATTGACAAAAACTTAATACACAAAAATGTAGATCCCTTGAAAACACAATATATGTCATATACATTTTTATTTCGTGGAGTTGGCCGTTTTCGAGATATTTCTTGTTATTGGTTTCAGTTTTATAAAACTTAATTTTTCTTATACGGGAACTTGTCAACTCCTGGCCAAGCAAAGAAACGGATTTCAATCCCATAGCAACCACATTTTAAAATTTTTGACTGTCGATTTAGCTTAGTGTATCCCTTATATCCCTTCTGCATATAAGGAACTACTAAGCCCATTTCTACTAATGTTTATCTTGATTGGCATGAAGTAGATAGAGGAATGAGCTTACTAACAATAATTTGTAACAGAAATAGAGAGTCATGTGAATGGAACACATCTGATTTTTTGTAATTTAATTGGCAGAGTAGGGAACCTTCAAAATGAAATAAAAAAAAACAGTCAAATAAAAATTGCATGTTATTTATCATGACTAAGAATCATGATACTCTAATGGAATGAGTACTCTGAGAAGCAAGCAGCTGATGCGACGGAACTGGCTTATTCTAAAATGAAAGTCAATGGATTTCACCGGAAGCCAGAAACGCAAGAATTTCGCATGTGTATTGTTTATAGTGGGGCATTATTTTGCTGCAGGTAGCCATCTAGATGATAATTAAGATAAGAGTTAATTATTACCTTAGTGAAGATGCGGAAATCCAAAGCAGCAATTTACACTTCTCGTGCTACCTAATGTCATCTAGCGTGATGGTATGCTCTTAAGTTGTATTCTCAAAGTATTTAGAGTAATTGATAACAGATGAAAATGATTAAACATTTAATGCTCAAAACTACTGATATTCAGTACTTGATAAAGCAACACTTAAGCTGTATTAATAATATCACATTTACTTCATATATGACACCGCATGAGTGAAATTTCTTTAAGGGTTATGCATGACTGAAATTTCATGAAAAATCAAAAAACATCGATTTTTAAATTTTAATTCCATAAAATAATCTAAATTTTCCTGAATTCAAAAATGATATAATTAGCCACCAGGCTAGAGCTACAGCAAAGCATTAGAGGTGAAACTGGACTCGGCAAGAAAAACATAAATTCGACGAGATCTAACTCCCATCATGCAAAGTAAAGAACGAAGTTGTGCAGAAGCTAAGCAGCAGTGCAAGAAGAAAAGAACAGAAAAGACAGCAGCAGAGGAGAGGAAAAGGAACGCCGAGGGTTCTACTTACCAATCTGGTGGATTTTAATGTGAGTCATGCATTTAAATCTTTCTATGTATTCTCGCTATTGATATTTTCAATATTTTTCTTCCTGTAAAATGCTCCTTGCGGAGCAGTTTTTCTGTTGCCCAAATAAAATGTGCTGTTCATGTTCACAGAGGTACAATGAATAAGAATTGCCCCGGGGTTTACTGTCTTGTACACTTAAGCATATGTTTTCAATTTCCAAACATAAAAATTATATTTTATGACAAAAAAGCACATTCATAGCTTTAAAAAATGTTAGAGCCTAAACTAAAGGTGACACAGAGAAACCTAGGGCAATTTCAAAAAGTAGAGGCATTGTAAACTTCGATTTAAAATATAGACCAACATTAATTATTTTGCCGCAAGGGACTTTTTAGTGACGTGACAAAAACATTAATAAATGTTACCATAACTTCCAAACCATTAGAGTAAAACTGAGGAAAGTTACACTCTAACTCCTTTGCATTAAATTACATCTCTGTGGTATAAATTTCAGAACGCTTAGATTATTAGTTTGGAATTTCAAACGTTCAGTCACACATGCCCTTAACAGGTAAACGAAGTCTGATATTTCCCAAGTTTTGCTTTCGATTATCACTTACATATGCACTATTCATGTAAAATGTCTTCTATTTAATTTACGTCAATCACAATAAATGTTTGTCTAGCAGCGCTTTCGATCTAGGGAAAACAGGATTTGTTGCATACGCGAGGGGAAAACAAAACAGGGCTTATTACATCAATAGTAAATTTATATTGTCAATGAATTCATATGAAAGAACAATAATCGCTCTAAAGGCGGATCCTTAATGCATCATAAGTCAACCGCGAAAATCTCAAAAGGTGTATCAGCTTATATTTGTAAAAATCATATGTTACGAAAAGAACTTTCCTCATATAAATGTTATATTTAATAGCTGCGATTAAGTTTTCAAACCCAGTGGAGGGCGATGGATTTTTTTTCGGGTGAAAAACTTTTAGCATGACTTCCTTGGGAAGGGAAGTAAAGAACCTCAAACCTGATAAAGAGGTCTCTGAGGAAAATTTAGCGATCTTTCACGCCCAACATAGAAAGGGATAATGGGAACCAAGGTAGTTAAAAAAACGTCCATAAATAAAATTCCATTTCATTTCCGATTAAGTGATTTCCAAATTGCACAAACTTCAATGACAATAAAGAGGGCTCCACAGAAATGTCGAAGAAAGCTCAAAATGTAGACTTTATTTTTCGTACCAACACCTCATAATGCGTCTCAAGTATGAAATTAGATGTCTCTGACTTTTCTCTCCCCCTGTCTATAGTTGCGCTGTTCACATGCGCCGGACACACATTCACCATTTTCCAAACATGTTTCTAAGGAGCTCAAAACGTGCACTACAGTGAAACGTAGTTCTTGGGTGGAATGCAATATCTCTTCTATCACCAAGGATAAGCAATGGATCGATATAATAGTTTTAGTCTTTAAATTGAAAAATGCCAGAAAATGTGTTGTAAACGTTCACTTCAGTTTAGATGTTAGGAATAGTTAGTAGTTTTCCAAATAACTTCAAATAAGTTATCCACATGCTTTTTTTAGACTATTTTCATATGAAAGCATAGTGTATTTGTTTATATACGCTGTCTCGATAGTGTACTGCTGATTGAGATAACCCTGTGCAGTATTCCAAAAACAAATATCATCTGTATTGCGAAGCATTTTGTAAGTGACTTTCTTCAAATTGATGTAGCACATTATCAGCTGCTTTGTAGTGGCATAAATGGATATAAACAAAGAAATTTGGGGATTTTGGGACTTTTTTTGTTTATTTAGTTTAGAACGGTACTTAAAGATCTTAAAGCTGCCTACAGTTGTATGAAAACGTTTTTTATTTTCTGAAGACAATTAATTGCAGAAATTTACGAATTAGAAATGCAATAAGTGCAGTTATCTTCTCGAGTAAGTGTTCACGAGTCTGTAAATGTTGTGATTTAACAAACAAACATTGCCCTTACCAATAGTATGTCTGATTTTTCGGTGAGCTTATATTAATTTGACTTCTGGACTATCACTGTAAGCATATTTAGAATATTTACAGGTATTCGTCAACATTTGTAAACACTAAGTGCAAATCACATTTCCGAAATGCATTCTTCTCTACCGCTAGCTGACAGCATTAGTGCACAAGGAAAATAAATGTTAGCACCGCAAGTGTCACGATGCAAGTGTTACTTTACGGTTGCCGCAAGCACTTATGATTTCGAGCCAAGAGGTTAGGTAACGAAGGAAAACCTTACCGCATCACAGCCCTACAAGGCATGGTTACATCTCGAGTGTGAAACGAACGATTAAAACTAGTCAATATTTAAAAGCCGTAAAATTGTTTCTGCGAAATATACGCAAATGTTTATTCACTTGCGAATACGTTATTCCCCGGATAATATCCTAAATGCTTTCGCTGTAAGAAGCGGATGGTCTGCACAAATATTGTGCTAACCATTAGGAAGAGTATTTTTGAGTATGAGTTTATTTTCTAAAAATTGTTTCCTTGTTTATTCTCTCCGCAGCTAAGCCTTGAAGAAACTGTCTATTGAAACGCAATGTATAAGCTCTTAAAATGAAGGACCCGAACCTCAAATGGCAGGCTCTAATTGGTTGTATGCGGTAGTTTTCGTCTTTGAATGTGCCTAATATTCAAACAATCGGCGATTTTTTTAGTTGAACACACTAAATTGTTTAAAATGGCGCAAATTATTATTTAAATAATATATTTTTGGCCAGGATCATATCAGCGCTGTGGGTGTGTCTGGATTTCGTCCTGCAAGATGTTTTTTATATGAAAGTAAATCTACTGACATGAGCTGTCACTTTAAAGCACACTTAAGAACTATCAGTTCTGGTATGGTTTGAACCCGTGACCTTGGAATCCGAAGACCAGGGCCTAGCCAACCGAGCACCCCAGACCGACTTAAGGGTACCCATAGGTAAAAAATGAACGAAATCTTTGAAGAAGTCAATTTCCTGTTTATAGGTACACGTATTATTAGGAGAAAATCATCTAGTACCTATCATCAATTTTAATGTCTATTATTGAACATTGGAAATAATTTTACACCAGTTTCTAAACGCGCCTGCAAACAAGAAGAAATAGCCCTTTTGAATTTCAATGCTGTTTTTCTCGCTTTTGTGTTTTCTTTCTGTGTTTTACGTGTTCAAAATGTTCCATGAAATGCAATTTTTGTTCAATTTTCTTCAAATTTTAGAGACATGCTCCCAAATTTATAAGTATTAGAATATTAGGAATGATTTTTCTTATCGGGTATCATTGGAGAAATACTAATTATAATAAACAAAACACTAAAATTATTGACAAATTTGATTTTCATAGGTTAATAATTTTTTTTCTCAAAAACTAGAATATCAATAAAAATGCATTTCCAACATTTCTTCTTTAATATTTCTTAGTATCATTCTTTAGTAAAATTTTAATCTTTCTATCGTATGGGCTATTTTTTGTTTACCGATAAAATAATGAATTCAAATTAATAACCTGATAACCACTATTGATATTACATGCAAACACGTATACGTGCTTAAGATTTAGTGTGTTACTTGCGGTATATATTTCAAAAACATATATTCGTAAATATAGAATTTGTAAACTTCAGCTATGAGTAGTCTTAATATCGTGCAGCTATAATTTATGGAATATGGGATTACAAATTAATATAAATATTAATATGAAAATAAAATGATCGATATTGTTACACAGCATGTAAAACTTCCAGGGATACTGGAAATGATGGCGTTCTTCATTACAAAATAGAACTATCACAAAAGAGAAATCCACACCTAATAGACTACCTGTGGTCAAATCGCGGCTTCCGAGCCGCATGCGAAGAGCTGCGGAAATTATACTTCAGTACATATTATGTGCTCCTTGATTACTATGCAACACAGCTAACGGCACACGAAATTCCTTAGTGTACAATCGGGTGTGGAAGAACGTGCCGATGCTTTTGGGTACCTGTACTGTTTTGTTTTTTCTTCATTTAATGTTGGCAGAATCCCTATATCAGTTATGTTCCATACCTACCCGGTCGTACTAATTGGTTTTGAACAAAGTAAGCGGCGAAAGGGTTAGGATCGAAATATTTTACCTGACCGACTGAAAATTCTCCCCAGATGTGTCCATGTTCATTTGATTTGAACTCAAAAGTCTGGACTCAATTCCTAACCAAGGAACAGGGGTCGGCTTCCGGCCCAGAAACGAAGGGTAGGGGAAGAAAACATATTATGCTGAACGTTGGATGAAATTGTCTTGTAAGCGTTGTCCTCTTTATTATATATGTTATTTGAAAGGAACAAAGGACATGGGGAAAAAAAGTTCGAACATTGTTGCCTTTATTCAGCAAGGTTATAGCGCTACATGAGCTGTGGAACAATATGAAGTATCTCCAAGAACTTCTAAATGATAGAAGAAATACCACGAACGAGATTGTTCCACAATTTTGGTATTACAAATGATGATGATGATGATGATGATAATAATAATGATGATAATAATAATGATGATAATAATAATGATGATAATAATAATAATAATAATAAAGAATAATAATAATAATAATAAAGAATATTGTAAGGAACTGAGTTATACACCAATGAACCGTGCAAAAGGAAAGCGCATTTAAAAGAATCCGTATTACTTGAAAAGTGTGGCAACCTTCGCTATATGCATTATTTTGTAATACTCTGATAAGAAAAATTATTTAAGCTCATATTAATTCCGAATTAATTATGGATAGGTAGAATCAGAATAAACATTCAATGTTCTGGTCGAGATTTGAAGGACCAGTCTCCTGCTTCCCGCACCGCTGCTCTCCTATCTGAGCTACGATTACGATGTTAGCAAATCATAAAGTTCCACAACTCATGACTACCCAACTTCTCTTGAGATAACCTATTCCAAGGTGGACTTAGATACTTTTATTCGATTTTACCTCTCTAGCATACAGAAGAGAAATTAATAAAGCTTAATTTTTTTTCTAAACGAGTGTACGTTATCATCGCGAAAAAGAGCAATGGGAAGGCAACCAATACACTACTAGATAAGCGAAAGAATGGAATTAAAATTTTGGAAGGAACAGCTTTACTGATTCTCTTCCCAGCATAACACACAGCTTCTTGTATCGCCAGGTTTTGTTTTTTTGCTTGTATTTTTTCGCCCGACTGCACACAGATGTCAAAGTACCGTTGCCATATTTTTGGCAATTACTTAATGCCTCGCAGAGCCATTCTCTGGATATCTTAAGCCAACATTCATGGATAGCTGCCCTCACTTAATCAATGCTAATTTTCGAAATTGCAGCTATCTTTCATATTATGGAAAAGGTGTTACTCTGTCGGAGCTAGGTCTGTCAAATATGAGAAGAGGTGTCCCAGTAAACCCGAAGAAACCAACCTTGTGGTCATAGTGTTGCTGTTTTTTGACCACAAATTGTCGTGTTGGAGTAAAACTGCTGGTAGGTGCTTCTCTCCTTTGCCGTGACTGAATCAGACTTCTCACTTGTGGTATCATAATACGCCATTGGGATAGTATTTTGTCGGTAATAGTCTCCTACCAAGCTATCCCTGTATTTTCTTAAGTACACAATAACCGAGATCCATGTTCTTGCTACCCTATCATCTACGGCATTCATAGGTATAACTATTATGCTATGACCTTGAGAGCGGACGTGCCAATACATTGCCGGTAATTGCTCACGCCGCTATTGCGCGTAGATAGCATCTAATTGTCCCTACATAACGTATAGATGAAGTCAAGATCGCCGGTCCTAGCAGCCATGGCCGCTGGTGCGTTTGGCGCTCTGCCGCGAAATGGCCACGAATTCGAATCGCGCTATTGGCATGGATGTTTAGTATTGTGTGTTCTATGTAAGTCAGCCTCTCTTCCCTGATGGCCAATTAGGTTACGCCTGAAGGCCAGTATTTCAAGTCCATTATCGTCCCGCAAGCCTATCCTTCCAAAAAATTGGCTCTCGAAGGGCGCCAATTTGACCATCCCTTAGTTATGCGCGCGTATTGTCCACCGTGTATTCAAAAACAGAGCCAATAGGAATCATTTCAACAATTATTAGAGCTAACATATCTCCCATTAGATGTAAACGAGACAATATAATTCTGTAGTGTAAAACCTGTGGCAAGTATTCAGCAAAAACGAATTCAGCCCGCCTGGGTAGTGTGGTAGTAGCGTGTCTCCCTCACATTCAACAGGTCGTGTGAGTTACCCGGCCAAGATTTTTTTCTTCCGGGGTTTTCCTTTATCCTAAGAAGACGAATGCCGAGTAGTTTAAGCTCCATGGATCCCGAGATCATTTGAGCATCATTTCAACAA
Organism: Hymenopus coronatus; assembly: GCA_030762935.1. Taxonomy (NCBI): domain Eukaryota; kingdom Metazoa; phylum Arthropoda; class Insecta; order Mantodea; family Hymenopodidae; genus Hymenopus; species Hymenopus coronatus. The sequence goes on from CM060900.1 coordinate 506,287,039, forward strand.
TTTCATTCACCAGCTCATATGACCAACCAAGTTAAAAGAACGTAAGGCTAAAAAAAAAAAAAAAAAAAAAAAATATATATATATATACATGCTCTAAATGCATTCTGTTCATTCAATGACAATGCTGTTTAGCATTTCCTAACTTGAATCTATTGGTCCACGGAGACGCGAAGGGATTATGCCAAACTATGAAGTTTGCTTTCGAACCAAGCATTGAACTCTCCACGTTAAAATGTGCATAAAATGCTGGTTTTCTTCTTTCAAGGATTAGCCTTTAAGAAAAGAACAATCCTAGACATCTTCACTCTCTGTATCCATCCAGAGGCTCCTGATTGCAAGAACTCCGGAACCAGGTGTCATTACGCCAGTGTCGACGCTGCATTTGCTCAATAAATCACTGACGAAAAAGTATGTAAACAGTTACTTTCTCCCGGCAGCGAGACGAGCATTAGCAGTGTTTTTAAGGATGCGTATGTGACACGAATTCTTGATACCACTAACCGTACTATGTAAAAATAACAGCAAAATAGTCGTTGCGAAAGGGAACATTTTCCAGCTGATCATTTGAGTTGATTGCAATTTTAGTTGTTCGTTCTGAAAAACGTCAAGCTATTTTTAAGTTTATTTCCCAATTTGGAGGGCCAGAATGTAGTATAAAACCGCAGCTTACTCTTTGATTGTTTAAGAATATTTTATTGTTATTGAAATGAAGCTTAGTTGAGCAAGGGAGTTCCAACTTTCAGATATGTTTAGATTAATGATGATATTGTCTTGAGGAACATATAAACTGTATACATTCGATGGTTGTGTAAAATAATTAGCGCTTTTTATTTTGGTCTGGAATTCGGAATGTGTAAACCATAGTTTACGCAAATAGGCAGGGGAGATCTGTATTAAATTAGCCAAATTTTCCTAAAGAGTACAATTCTTACGGGAATAACTGTTTTAAAGGAAAAAGTGATATTCACAAACTACCGAAATTCTCTGAGGCGCCTATTATACTCGTACTGAAGTAATCTGTACATACCATACCAATAGGAGAATGACATAGGTCCTCTCAATGGCGAATCCTTAGCGGACGAATTTTGAAGTGAATGCCTTGTTTGTTATCGTCCCAATAAATAACAAAACTTTCATGTCGGTGAACAAGTACTTCGTCTATAAGTAGGTCTACACTAATTTTTGCTTGTCCAAAGACATAGTGAGAACACAAAAAATTGCTTGAAAATCTAAACAGAAACCTATGGTTCTTTTTCATCATCGCCTTACAAAATGCGAATAGAGCTTACTCCCTTCATGTGTTACTTCACTCCTAGCTTGTACTTCAACTAACACACAACTGGTTGATGCGTAGGCAAATAATGTCTTGCGAGTAGATATCCCTGTTTCCTTCATGATTATAAGTAACCACCGAGATGCATTAATAATATGTTCCAAACCAAACATAAAAAATGGCCAGGCGATTAAAGTCGGGATGTAAATGGAACAAAGGAGGGGGAGAAATAAACACAGAAATAGAAAACAAAGGTTATTGCTATAAATATATAGCATATGTGCTAATAACTAAATTATGAAAAATTTATAATTAAATACCTTTATCCAACAATGGTGTATTTTTATGAAAATATGTTTTTAGGTATATTCATGAGCTAGAATAATCGGCCATATTCCACAAGGTATAAGGTGAATGTGAGTAAAAGATGTCATTCCATGATAGAGGTGCTTGAAGAAGCCATTTCCACACCTACATAAATACCAGTCTCGTATAGACGGAACTACCAGCGGACGATCCATTAACATTGACCTCCTTTCTTCTCTTGGTGTGAAAAGGATGTCTAATGGGAAGACACCGCGGCAGAATAATTCCATGTTGTAATATCTGGAAGCTATTCCGGCCGCTATCGTGAACTTTTAACATCCTGCGTTCATTCATGCTGTGCTCTCCGGTTAATAACAAGGACAGATTTATCGATCAGCTCCTTCGGCATATCTCAAGAGAGGCAGAAACGTGCGGGAAGGGCACACTATATTGTACCAATAAATAAACACTGAAATTGCTCTAGTCTATTACAAAAATAAAACATATTAGAAATACTAAAATTCTGGTATATTTAATTACATGGTGCATGTAAATAGTATTACCATTACTTCATATGTTATCCAAAGGAAACCTCAAAGCATACGTTGATACTTATTTCATAACAAAAATATTTGCTTCCGGCTCCAAATTGCATTGACAGTGACATAATAACACGAGTGCTGTGTTTACTTTCAGTAGTTTTATTATTCTATAACCACGATATTAATCTTCCTAGCAAATGTTACATAATTATAACTGTGTGGATTAACCCTCCTTAAGGTTGTTGGATAACTATGCATTTTTCGAATTCGTTTACGTTAGCTATCATCATCATCATCATCATCATCATCATCATCATCATCCAGTGGCAATCTTTAAAGACATAAGAAATCTAAGTGGAAGACGTATTCCTCTACTTTTGAAGCCGTAAAGCAATTTTTAGACAGCATGGCCTAAAAATAAAACTTTTAACATATTGCACTCGAACTAAAAGCTTTAGATTACCGCATGGTGCGATAACATTCTTATATCACTTTATTGGCCAATTTTAGCAAGTCCGATCAGGTGTAAATTTGCTTTGTTTATTCACATGTATAATAATACGACTTGGTTTGATTGGATTTTACTCTTCAATGTTTCTTTTTTACTTTCCCTACCACGTATGCACAATCTGCACAGTAGATAGAGAAGATATTATATTGCACCCAAAAATTCGATAAGAGATTTCACCGAAACACATGTTTCGAGGACCTCTGAATAAATAAACGCATTTCTAGTAAAAGGGAATCGAACCCAGGATATCCTGAACGTGGCTGGGACCAGTTCGCTTGGGCATTTCCCTGGGATGCATTCCTTATTTACGATACGGGTGACTGAGATTATGTATCCTCTATTGTCAGTTACCTGAATGCTTGCTATTGCAATAAATGACCATTGCTAGTTAGTATGCATTTGTATTAATGACCCTCTGTACTCTAATAGATTTCTACCTGTCATTTAAATTTCATTGTTCGTTAATCGTCTTAAGTATGTGGTGTAACTCTACACCGATTACGTAACCTAGCAATACGCGGAGAAAAAATGTAAGCCCCTGATCTTTGTTACGCTGCCGGTCGAAGGACATGCATGCCCTACTTTAAATGCATATGAAGTTTGAAGAAGCATTACCATAAAAAAGAAAGAAAAAAAAAGTTGATTATGCTGAACATACTTGAAACTTGTAGAAGCAGAATAAGAAAAAGCTAAGGAAAGAGCTTTAATCCCGTATTTCTAAAACTGAGGGTAAGCATAAAAAATGGAGCCATCAATAGTGATGCATCATATTTTCGAAAAGAAAGAAAAAATCTCGCAACACTAGCTGTAACACAATGTTTACAGACGTTTCTGGCAGTGGAAGGGGGAACATACGGACATCGCGTCGCCATACGCCATACGCCCGAAAAAATCCATCGTCCTCCGCCGGATTTGAACCCGCGACCTTGGGTGTATAAAGTAAGCATGGTAACCATTACACCACGGAGGACGACTTTTATTCACCACAAATCTCGCATGTGGTCGCTTGGGATCGAACCCGGGTCGCCGTCTAGGTGAGAGGCGAATGGCCTAACCACTCGGCCACGGCGCGGCCGTTCTTGCTTCTTCCTCGGACATAATGCATCAAAGCTGAGAACGACTGGTGGCGCAACAATTTTAGTGAATATTAATGTTGGTACATCCGTTTACATTGTTTAATGAACTTCAGAAGTGTTACATAATTAGCTATATAAACCTGTGGAAACTTAGTCAAAATGAGAGCTAGAGATGAACTTAAAAACACAATTCTATACCCAATCCTTTGGTAAAAAGTTGCTTTATATGCATGTTCAGGTATTTGTACCCTAACATGTATATATACTTATTTTAGAGTATATTTATCTGGCTTTTAAATATATGTTTATCCCTCTCCTGAAGAAGACCATGGAGCATGAAGTGGCCATAAGCTCGAGCAATTTTTATTAATTTGACACATCTGATCATCCACGAAATTTCACTTAAATTTTAAAGTTTGATTAAAATATCTTAGGTAGAGTCAGACTGAAAAAATCAATGCCATAGCCGGGATTTGAACGACGGATCTCACGGCCTCTAGCCGGTTGCTTTTCCACTGAGCTACCATGGCAACATGCCGGCATAGCATTGAATTTCTCATTTGCCATGGTAGCTCAGTGGAAGAGCAACTGGCTAGAGACCGGGAGATCCGTGTTTCAAATCCCGGCTATGGCATTGAATTTTTCAGTCTGACTACCTATCCAACTCCTGTCCTACACACTGCTTGTGTGAAAAAACAATTAAACCAACATCTTACATTGATTATCAATGGGGCTATTATCATATTGATATTACAGATTGAGTTGGATATTTTATTAAAAGTATATCGAAAATAAAAATACATGTGTTTTGGTTTTCTCTTAAATAGAGCAAGTTTGACAAGCAAAAATCATTTATAAATTAGAGCAATTTAATGATACTTTCTCCGTAATAAGAACCGTACTTGCTCTAGACAAAGGGAGGAAAATTCACCGAAGTACATGGCCACCGGAACGCTCTGATTGGTTACTAAGCGAATCGCTCATCAAGAGGGTGGCAAAATAATTCCGCCCTTTCCTGACGTTACTTTGGTCTAGAGTATTTCAATGGAACGGAGTAATACAAAGGTGCGGTCCTTACAGCGGATATACATAGTATAATAATATGTATTTGATTCCGATGTTTAAACATATTATACGAGATAACCTTTAAACTTTTAAACGCCGATATATGCAAGAAATTTATATTATTAGTGATGCACAATTCTAATCTGCAAAAGAACTTTTCCTTGTCAAACTTGGGCTTATGGGAGACACGGGTATTTTTTATTTTCGACCCGCTTTCACCAAAAAAATTGCAGCTCGATCTGTAACGTTAATGACACAATGGTCCGTTTTAAGTGGGATAGAAAAATAGATAATGGAATTCTCCATGAACTCACCATAGATCAAGAAAACTGGAGGCAACATGCCAACAGAATTCGCAAGACAAGTTATCGACTAATAAGGAAAAAAAAAAAAAAAAAGCCTTAGAACACTCCCATTAAGGAATGGAAAAAAAAAAAAAACCCCTAAATAGACCTAACAGTTCTTTGAGGGCTACAAATTGTTGTTATTGTTATTATTAATAATTGTAATTATTATTGTTATTAAAACACCATCTTACTTTTACTCGTATCTTTGCTGGAGTAATGTTGATCAGGTGCATAGGTACATATAATTATATAACCCCATGGCACGACAGCTCACAAGGAACGTTTTCCTATCGCCTGGCCGCTGCGTCCCCCATCTCAGTCCAAGACAGTCGTCATGAATGGGGTAGAGTATTGGTGGGTGAGACGCGGTCAGCGCTTCGAACCCCCCGTCCGGTTAATGCGGTCCTCATGACCTGGAGCCGCTACTCCTCCATCAAGTAGCTCCTCAATTGGCCCCCCAGGGACCTCACGAGGCTGAGTGCACCCCGGACCAGGTCCCCACGCCGGTGCCGGGAATCTAACCCAGGTCTCCACTTGGTAAGCAGCTGATCTACCACCGCGCTAAGGAGACGACCGGTACGTATACTTGAGACTCGAAAATCTAATGTATAAATTGGCCTGATTGCTTTTTACTGAAGTAAAATCCGTAGTCCATTGATTTTACCTGAAGCAGTTATATCCGTTACCGTTAAATAAAACTTTGTGTATTACCGAAACTGCCATTAAAGTCATAATTTGTCAATGACATTGCTTCAGTGGCAATACTGGATATGGAATGCGATATTTACACGGTAAATTTATTACCTATTTGAGGCGCTTGTTTCACAAAAATACAAACAGTTAAATCTCTACCGCTTTTGTGAATACCAACAAAATGCTGAAAATAGGGAGGAAATGAAGATTGGGGAAACTGTTTTCCTTTTACCCTCATAAACATGCTCTAAATGTTTAGAAATCTACGTAGATGAATATTACCGATGCGGACAGGCTGGGAGACTAAATTCGAATCCTAGTTAGTGATCTTCTTGTCTAGCTTTGTAGTATTTATCGTTGGCGTTGCCGAAATCTGTGAATAAGATCAAATGCCTTTTCAAAAATGCTTTACTTTTGTGAATGAAGTTAAAATTTTGGAAATCTTAAATATATCTAGAAAATGTTGCAGAGAGGAGAGAGAACGAGAGAAGACGGGAGAGGAAGGAAAGTGTGGTTGTGAGAGGTTGGAACCGACTGTTAGAGTGAGGGGGGACACCCGCAACTATGGTGAACAGAACTGCCACTTCTGCTAATTCTTCAATATAAACGCCACTATTCATTTAGTCACACCTTAAACTTGTTTCCTTGTTTAATCTTATATTCTAATAGTAATTTGTTACAAAGATGAGTTCCATAAAATTCCTTATTTTATTTTCCTGAATCTAAAGGTCCCTAGTGCGGCAATTATGTTTACCAATGGTGTTACTATACACTTTAGTATTGGATTATTTTATATTATTCTAAATGTAAATAACAGTTCCATTCCTCCTAATGCTTTTCTCTTTTTATGATGTACGACGCCATGGCAGAGTGGTTAAATTGCTCAGCTCTCACCAAGGGTTCTATCCTGGGAGGGACTTGTGGTGGAAAAGGAGGGTTTTTTTCGGATCCTCCAGTTTCTCCCTGTATCGTCCTCACTCTATCAGGCATCGCGCTGATCACTCATCTTGGCTTCTGTCCCTGATCCAGAGACTGTGTGGTTCTCAATTTGATCTGACGTCAGGCGTAAAAAACAAGCAAAAAAAAAAAAAAACCATGGAAATGGAGTTTTATTTATGGACGCTCTTTAACTGCTGTGGTTCTCAGCGTCGTTTTCCATACTGGGCCCGAAATACCTGTTAATTTTGCTCAGGCTTACGTGCCGTAAATCTATGAAACAGGACCAACGGCTTTACTTCCCTTCCGAAGGAAGCCGCGTTAAGTATTTTTGCGCCCGAAAAAATGCATCGTCCTCCCGCCGGGTTTGAGTCCGCGACCTTGGGTATGGCCCCAGGCGCAGGCTTCTATGTCCTGGTGGTGTAAGTCCTGCATATGAGGAGGGTAAATAGCGGAGGGAAAAAAAGGACATGGTATTGATACAAAACATAGTTGCTGCTGAATAAAGCTGTTCCTTTGGGTTTGAATTTAAAACGTTTCATAAATTTGCTGATAAAGTAATTATATTCATCTTCAGGATCAACACTTTGGATTTCCAGGAGCAGTTTTAGGTTGACAAATTGTTGGCTTATGATGGTTTATTATTTTATTTCTCACTCGTGTTTTAACTTGATTACTAATAGCATTTGTTAAAAGTTACTATGCAATTTGAGCTTTAAACGCACCGATATTTTTGCCATTATTTTCAAATGTGTTTCTTGGGAATGAAAGTTATTTTCAATAACCGTAGAGAGGGTATGAGAATCAGAGCTTACAAAGAGGAATGACAATTTGGGAAATATTCTGGATTCACTGTTATAGCCAAATGCAAATAAGGAACAAGGTCTCAGGATACGGTGGGTGCGTTATTTGTATCTCGAGAGCGTTTCATGAAATACAACCTTGGCACAGTTATAAGGCATCGATTCAAATCCTGCCATGATCAAGTTACCTGTACGGTATGTTTTCTAGGGTTTTTCCTCAACTTGAATAGAAGTTCATGATTCAAGGTATTTCTTGTCTGCCTCATTTCCCATTTATCAATCTTCTTGAAGGTCTGAGAAGTCAACATTAAAGGTTAAGAAAATAAACAAGAAAACGCATAGGGGAGTCTAAGTATAAGGTTCTGCGTAGGTAAATAAATTTATGTAATATGTATAAGCGATCTCCGACTCAATGACTTGTTTGCCAGCATAGTGGTTTTTCATCTATTGCTAAAGGATTCGCGTCGAAAGCAGACGAGGTGGTGGTGGAATCTTTGTGAAGTAGAAAAGGCAAATTGTGAACTGCTTAAGGGAACTTGAGAGCTAGAACAAACGCGAAAGATCTATGAACTCAAGACGGAGTTGCGGATGTCCGTCAACCCGCGATTAGCCAGTGTGATTACCGCATTGTTGCCTACTTCAAGAGAAGCGCTTTTCTTTTTTCTTTACGCTAACAAATTTTATAAGTTTCGAATTTCTTTGCTGGCACCATGAAACATAAATTTTGAGACTGAATATCCAAATCCTAAGTTTGTGTGATGTTCCGCTGAAGAAATACAAAATTAGCAAAACCGCCTTTTCCTGTCAGAGTGATTTCACACATTCCAAGTCCTTTTCTACGTTTTCTACCGATACTGTGTACGTAAATAGAGGTACAGAAAGTATTGTATTCCACTCAAATATTCGATATCAAGATTTCACCGGAAATACATGTTTTGAGGATCACTGAATCCAAACAATTAGAAAAACGTCTGCGCGTGTGTCTGTGGACAACATTACAAAAAAACAAAACTCAGTTAAATACCAAAACTTGATATTTAAGTTCAGTATTTTTCAAGGATACAACAGGAAGGTTTTCGGAATAATCCCCATCCCAAAATACTATTTACTTGGAAGAATTTTCAAAGTGCTGGATTTTTTCAGAAATGACTAACAATTTTGATTAAAATGTCGTGTATCGTAGACATCTACTTGACAATTAAAATGATTTCATGGAAATAGCCTCTGAAGAGCTCTTTATTCTGAATGATTTTGGCGTAACCGACAAACTTTAGGAGGTAGACAAATACTTCCTGCTCACAAAATGTAGATATGATTAAAACATACAATTTATGTTATATACATTTTTAGTAGAGCTAATTACTTCTGAGATATTCATTTTTATTGTTTGGAGTTTTAAAATACTTAAACTTTTCTCATGCACGGATTTGTAACTCCTGTTTTATTACTTCTAGTCGTGCAAAGAGAACCAAATTTTTAAAATATTTAGCCTAGTGCATTTTCTTAACTCCCTTCTACTTATAAGGAACTAAGTAATAGAAACATTTCTGTTAATTCAAAATCTTCTCGGGCTTCTAGCCAGGTAAAAACTTGGCTTGACACCAACGTTTCGAAGAAGTGCATCTTCCTCGTCTTCAGGGTGAACTGATCAGGAAGATGCACTTCTTCGAAACGTTGGTGTCAAGCCAAGTTTTTACCTGGCTAGAAGCCCGAGAAGATTTTGAATTAACACGTCGCCAGGAAAGCTTCAGTTCTTATTTCTGTTAATGTTTATCTCGACTAGCATGCAGTAGATAGTATAAAATGTAATAATAGTTAGTTATAGGATAGTAGTGTAAGTGATGTGAATGGAACACATCATGTTCCACTATCTCAATTTATTTACATAAAATATAGTTTTCTTCTTCCTCTTTGGGAGGGAGATGTGGCCCTTGGTTGCAATTTATTGGATTGAACTAGACCTGTGAATAAGTTGAGTTTGACATAACTGCTATAGAGATAACCAACCAAGGTGTAAATCGCCTGACTGGTTGTGGCAATACTGGTTACAGCTGCGTTTGTGCATTATGACGGATATTGCCATACGGACGGTCAGACTGTGGACAACGCGAGAGCCGAATTGTGTCACCTCCCAAATTGCCTACTGAAGTGTGACACTCCAGAGCAGGTAAAAGTGACAGCTCCATTAAGTGTTACGTGTGGAATTCACTCTTCTGATACAATACTTTTTGAACTTCAGCTGATGACCTAGCCTCAAGTACTGAGGGGGGAATGACTAGCAATTTTACCGCATATGCAAATAGCTTGAAAACATTCGTGAAAGTCTAGTAATGTTTTGAAGACACAGGGGATAGTTTTAAAGCAATACAAACAATCCAAAAAAAGCTTTGGGGCATACTTCAAAACTAGAGAATTCCGATACCTCGTCAAGCCATGACGAAAAGGAATCCATTAGCAAAGAAAAAACACTTTACTCTCGCTGAATGTAATAATGAAATTGTCCGTCCTTTAAGGGAATTAGGAGTGAAATTTCGACTATAATCGGTCAAAAAAAATTATTACAAACAGTGTTTGAAAACTTTAAGCATCAATAGAAAATCAACATTTAACTGCCCTCTGTTTGCTATGGGCTCTACAGTCACTTAAAGATCGTACAATACACCTATCTCCTAGTATGTTATTTCGTTACACTGCGATTTTCTCAAAACTACATTTTCACACAGTCAAAATGTTCCACACGTCTCAGTTGTTTAAATACAAATAAAATTTTCCATAATGTGTATAAGGATCTATTGTAATATTACAAAGGGAAAATTGTCCCAACACCAATTGTAATTTTTCAAAAGATATAATTTTATGAAATAATAATTAATTTTAGAGATTGAAATGTCTAAATTCTTAAAAAGTTGTATTAATTCAGTAATAAAAGCTATTGAAAATCCTTTTAAAGTTATGTATGGTTCAATACTACAATTGAGGAAATGCCAAACAATTTTCTCCAGTTTTGAAGCGTGTGGACATTTTGATTATCTAACACCATAAAATCTATGAAATATTTTACGCCTTCCAAAGTATGCATTCAGTTTGAATGAAAGTTGGTGTTCGTATTATTATAACAATGCAATCACAGTAAAACCCTCAGGAAGATAAATAGAGAAGTTTGAAATTTCATTCCCAGTGTACCTTAAATAGCTCAAAGTCTTCGATAGTTCTCCAGTTTTAATATATGTGAAGTAATCACCTCAGTCAACTGCAGGTGTAACAGTCACAATATGGCAAGCAGGGAACGTAGCGCATAGGTAGAATGGCTCAAAAAGCGAAACGTAAATTGATAATGTAGATTACTGGAACAGATCGTAACACATCAGTTGTATTATTCTCCCTGAAGCTAAGATGTAGTGTCAATGTTTACAGACCCATTGTCATGGAATGTGTGGGCCCCAGTACGCCGATTCGTGCAATTAGATCACCATGGCATAAGACACCAGCACATTCGCTGCTTTTGAATCTATTAAACTGAATATGCACTAACTTCAGCACATTTTCACATCGCTGCTATAACTGCAGTGAGTGAAATATTTTATTAAAGTCTTGTTTGTCGTTGAAATGTGCAATACCGCCATATTTAAAGGGGTCGCTGAAGTTTGGTACCGCAGCCATAGCACTAACCTGCAGTCACCCATACTTTCAAACAATCGGATGAACAACAACCAGCATTGCAAAATCAGCGACTGTTTTATATAATATAACTTCAGATTATTTGTATGATCGAAATTTCAGTATTTTTATTTTGTTTCTTGACTTTTCTTAGAGACTTTCGTAGAGAATGTTTCAATCAAGGGCTGACATCATCGAGCTTTTCGTTCGTTAAAATCTTCCGCTTTCCTGTTTTTCCGATGCAACACTGATACAATATATGCAACTAATATATCTAAATATTCCTGTAAGATGTACTAATTTCACTAAATCCATTCATTGCTCCGCTTATGACTGCATTGATCTTTGGATTATGATCCAAATAATATATGTAATTTGTAGAAAACGCCGTAATTCTTTGTCTCTTCGGTCATAAATATTTGAGCACCTGTCGAATAAAGAGTCGTTAGGCATTAAAATGTAAAAACTACCTTACAAGCCCTAACTTTATCAGGATGCGTTCATTGGCGAAAACGGAGTTTTATTTTGGTTGGAAATTCTAACCTATACCGTTCTGCCATTTTACGACGCAAGTGAAGTGGAAGATAATCAATAAAAACCGGCCGTAAACAGCTGTTTTGGTTTAACTGCAGTAAAATCCTCCATAAAGTTTTAGCACCGTTGATGTACAACAAATGACCGTTTGCCGCAGTAAAGTCAGTATTTTACCACACAAAATCTGGATCGCGAATGATAGACACAGACATAAATAACAAGGGTCCAACTGCCCCTTATCTGGCGTGTGCAAATATCCCTGGATGCGTTAAAACAACTGCAGATCTCCACGGGGCTACTTCAAGTTAAAACCCTCCAGGAGAACTGGGAAGAGCGACATTTGTTTTACCCCTCGCAATGAGCGCGACCCGCTCACAGTCTCTGCTGTGAACAAGATGTATAAAGCAGTTGTTGCGCTCGCTCGTATTTCACTGGCAGGTTAAATAGCCCTGTTGAGTTCTGCAGCTCTTTTAGCGCACCAAGGGAAATCTGCACACGTCCAATTTGGGGTAGTTGGTCCACCTAGTCTTTTACTTACCGAGTAAGAAAGTAAATGGTTTGAAACCTCCAAGAATGAAGTTTTCACAGAATCGTTTTAGTTTTTCTTCGGTATATTTTAAAGTAATCATGTATGTATAGAACTATAACTTGAAGCAAATTTCGGACTGAGAAGCCAAGATTTGCTGAAAGCTTCCCATCCAGCAAGTTGCAGTTGTATATTTACCGAGGAGACTTGGCGCGAGCCACTGAAGATGTTAACAGCTGTTGGGCACCAAATCTTCAGCAGACCACGCTTTCTTAAATTGGTCACAATTCTGAGTTCATGTGCGACTAATGAGTATGCACAGACAAAGAATGGCATATCCAATCAAGATGCAAACTGAGTGCGATATCATGAATTCCTCAATTTGGTGCTAGCAAGTTTTAGAGTGAAAACAATTTAGTACAGGTGATGTCAACAACATTTACAGCCAGCATTCCAGTTTAGCAAAGTCGTAAAATCATTCAAGGAGACCACTTGGGTGGTAAGAAGTCGGGTGACCAATGCATACGTTAACGAAAAAGGAAAAGTAATGAACTCGCATTGGGCGATGAATTCATGCATATAAACCGGGGGTGCATTTGAAGGGCAAATATTCTTGTCCAGATTTCCCCCACCATTATATCCCAATTACCAAGGCCTCTTTGACTTAACGAGCAATGCCACACCGAATGGAGTCAGTGGCGTCACTGGATAGTATGTAAGAATCGAAATAATGTTGATAAACCATTTGTTTATTTTATTATGCGACTAATAAAATATAGACACTACAGCATATCAATCATCTCTGGTAATGATGTTGAGATCTTTGCAGGTGTCTGTCAATATTGGCCTATAAGTTAGTAGCATTTAAGCAAAAGTGGAAACTAGGTAGGCATCAGTTTCCTCCATTTGCCTTTGTTCTTAATACTGATCATAACTGAGAAGGACTCCTAAGTTCCTCCAAACATTGCTAACATATACGAGTAACGATTCTTCAAATTAAGACACAACTTTGTGTCTGCTACTTTCCATAATTCCATCCCTAGTTTCCCACTGCTCCGCATCCGTGCATTATTCTGCACGTCGAACTCCAGCTGACAGTTCAGAGGAGCCTCTTCTGGTTTGACTGCAAATGGATCTTCAAATATTACAATTCCCACGCTCATAGCCATTTAGATAATGAAATCTGTTTTAAGACTGCAGCAAAAGAGCTTCCAGAACATGTTGGTAGTTCGTAAAAATATTATCCTTTTGGTTTAATGATGACTGCAGGCGTGAAAAACAGTGTAATTCTGGGGCTTCTGTAGCTGAATCAGCCATGGCTTGAGTTTGGTCATAATGGCTTAATGGCATCAGCCATATTCACGATGGAATGATTTTTTCCCTTAAGAAAGGTGTTTAGCCGATATAAATGATCACATAAATATGTCAAACGGCAAGATTCAGAATTCACTGGGTATTGGATGTTTCGGGGATGGCAATATTATGTTCCTTTAAGAAGTTGTCTACTTCTGCACGAAGAGTAGAAGCGAGAAAGCATGTTACCTCTGTGTAGCCAGCGAGCTTGGGAGTAGTCGCTAAATCATCATAATCATGACATAGTTCTTGTAAATATTCTTGAAATTGTCGATGGCGCAGTAAATTTTTCTTAGTGGAATTAACAGCTTTAACCTCTACTGGCATTACGTTTTCTAGAGTTGCTGATTTTGCTCATAGTGCTTCTCTATGAATATGGCAGTGTGCTATTTTTATAGAAGTTCTTTATTGCCGATACAATTTCTCCCACGACAGCTCATATTTACAGGTAATATTATACAATGCCTCAAAAATATCTGCACTTGACGTGCGTCACTTTATTGATATTTGACTCAGGAGGTCCTCAATTACATTTAACTCAAAGTCTACTCCTGTAATATAGTTTATTGTGCTCTATGCTTAATATCACTACACTCTTATAAGACTAATGATTACCACATAAGACCTTTTATCATGGAAGTTAATTGATCTTCTTTGCCAGAGTTCACATCTCATATTTTGGAAGCCATTGAGGTTTTTCCTAAGTGTTGTAAATGAGTTTATCATACTGGGGCAAATCTCCTTTGCTACCGTTACTAGAAAATCATTTGCAAATTCCCCATCTGATTAAGGCTTGCTCTTTTTCGCTAATCGCCTGTGGTGCCCTGTGTAGTAAAAGGTGGCGTTAAAACACTATCATAATCATCATCTTCATTATCATCTTTTTCGCTATCAGTTTAGGAACTTTATAGCTAGTATGCAGAATATTGATGGGTAATAGTTCACGCTGGCCACGCCTGTTGCTACTCTAGAAGGTCTTCTTTAGTTCATGGAGTTTTCTTTGACGTTCTATGCCTGACAGACAACGAATACCACATTGCTCAGAGCGGCTATTTCTATAATGTCTGTCGCCCTCCTGGTCTAATGGTTACCATGCTAGCTTCATATACCCAAGGTCGCTGGTTCAAACCCGGCGGAGAACGATGACTTTTTTTTCGGGTGTAAAAACCCTTAGCATGGCTTCGTTCAGAAGGAAAGTAAAGCCGTTGGTACCCTGTCGTAGATTTACGGCACATAGAAGAATCTCAAGTCTGATAAATGGACTTTCACGCCCAATATAGAACCACTGAGAACCACAGTAGTTAAAGAGCGTCCATAAATAAAACTCCATTTCCATTTCTGAAATATCTGTTGATATTGCACCTTAATAGTAAAGTCAGCTTCTTGGTTTCATGGAGCACGAAAAGTAATTCTTCCTACCATTCAATTCTAAACTGAGTACTGGTCATATTTACGAAACACCACTGAAAGTTTATCGCTGAACGCATCCTGGTGGCTTACCAGAAGACAAACACATGTTGCAAATCTGCTCCTATTTACGTCACGTTGCATGGAAGAGATATGCAGAATGTGCTGAACGGCATGTCTGATATAAACACACGACTTACATAACATTTCTATACATATTGAAAAGGTCGAGTTAAGGTTAGACAAGAAATAAAAGCAAAACGAAGACTGCTAAGTTGAGTGAGACCTAGATCAGGAAGCGCGGCCTCGTGCAATATCTTATAAATCTGACACACTTACAAAAAAGGACGACATACTTCCGTCACTTGACATGAGTATAGGGAGTAGGGCTACAAATAAAACAAAGCACTAACGCAATCTTTCATCAATGTTAATGGGTATATCTACTGAGCTGAGGACCTACAGCTGGAGTCCCATATTATATTTTTCACCATGCTTTGTCGCGTACTTGCTCACGATAAGATATCTAACAACCTTTCAAAGAAAAGGTAAAGTGGAAGTAAACATACCAAAATGAATTACTCTACTGCTGCATGGATACCATTTCGTTGTGAACTGTAGTTGGTGATTAATAATTATGACGGCATAACGGAGATGAATAATAAAATGCAATGATTTAAAGCTTGTTTGCGTTGTTCATGAGTTAATTACTTGAGCATGAACGAGAATAAAGCATTGCTTACGTCAGTTAGAATCCATTTAAAGAAACATCATTAGATATTAGACTTAAATTCTAGTTCTCATTTGTAAAGTGTTGTCCTTTCATGAGGCATAGCAAATACTCATTGGGGATCAAAAGAAAATATTAGTTACAAAAATGGATACAATAATATCGGCTAGAAAATAAAGATTGGTAAAAAATAAACATCAAGAAAATAAAGGAAATTATGGGAGAAGCGCAAGAACCGAATATATTGCCCAACTGCCCCGTATTTGATATGTGCAGTTTTCCCTTGGTGCACCAAAAGAATTGCAGAACTCGACGGAGCTATTTCAAGATAAAACCTGCCAGTGGAGCACCGGTGAGAGTGACCTTCGCTTTACACGTTTTGCTATTAGCGACGACTGTAAGCGAATCGTGCTCATTCAGAGAGGTAAAACGAACATCGCTCTTGCCCAGTTCTCCATTGGAGGATTTTAAATTGAAATGCCCCGTTGAGTTCTGCAATTCTTTTAACGCATCAAGGGATATCTACACACGCCAAATACGGGGCAGATGGGCCATCTGGCGAAAATAAAGTCGTCCTCCGTGGGTAGAGGTTACCATGCCAGCCTCCATTATCCAAGGTTGCGGGTTCAAATCTGCCTTTTGTCGGACGTAAAAATCCTTATTATGGCTTCCTTAGGAAGGTAATCAAACCTGTTTGTCCCGTGTAATTCTTACTTCCACGTAAAAAATCCTCTTGGGTTCAAAGAGCAGGTTACTGGGCAAATTTCCAGCATGTTCACGTCCCCAAGTCGTTATTTCTTCCTATGATGCCATCTATGGGCGAAGAATTAATATAAAGCCATTCCGCCAAGAAAACGCCGTTAGGTGTCCCATTACGCCAACACGACGTGACGGAACTTGAATTGTAAACATGGCACAGACTAAAAGGCTACCCAGGTATGGGTCTGTAAGAAGAATGCCTGACGAACGACTAAATCTCTATTTTCGTGAGCTGGGGCCTGACAGTTAGACGGCAAACGCCCAACCACAGCGCAATGCTGCGAATATGAGCAATGCCAGTTCACTTGAAATGCGCATACATCAGGATGTGATCATTATGAAACAAACCTCGTAGAGACAGAAGACACGAGCAAATTATTAATTATATTTATGGAAACTCTGAATAATTAACAGCATTTAGTTTAAGGGACACTGAAGATAAGTAAAAAATTCGGATGTTTTACATTCACATGAAAGTCTCTACATATTCTCAACAAACTAGTTTTACAAAAGCTTATCCTTCTATCTCCTTCATGCTAATCAAGTTAAACATTAGCAGAAATGGTTTTATTACAAATTTCCTTATAGGTTCAAAAGAAATAAGAGAATTATACAATGGGGGGGGGGGTAAAACGATGGTAAACTCCTTTAAGAGCTGGTCGCTATTTTTATTTGAGAAACGTATAAATATTGCAACAAGTACTAAACTAAAAACAAAGAATATCTCAGAAATGGTTAACTCAAAAAAGTGTATATTTGGTATAAAGTGTGTTTTAACCAGCAATACTTTTTTGTGCAGTAAGATTTAGTGTGTCTCTTACGGTTTAACAGCTACGCAAAAGTCATTCAGAATGAAGAAGGCTTTTGGGGATATTTCCAGAAGATTCAAAATATAGGTTTTATGTTTAATGTAAACATATAATTTCAATATATGGTATTTTAATCACGGTCATTTAAGAGTCATTTTTAAGAAAATTGAAAATGTTGAATCATCTTCCATGTAAGGAGTAAATCGGTGAGTGAGGATTTTTCTAAAAAAAATTGTGTCGCCTTACTGAGAGATACTGACCTTAAATACGAAGTTTGGTACATAATCTACTTTTCGTTTTTGCGTTATGCTGTTCACAGAAACACACATGGACTTTGTTTCTAAAAATTCCTTTTTTGAATTATGGAGTCCTCAAAATTTATATTGCCAATGAAATACTCGGTAGTGAAGTTTTGGGTTCTCTACCTACTGTGTATATTGTACGTGGTAGAGAAGTTGATAAGAAAATGCAGAAGCAAATGTCTAGTACTTTGAGCCGGTCTTGCATGCGTTTAGGAGAACCGAGAAAGGTTAAGATTAAGGCATGGAAGAATGACCATATGGAATTGTAATTATGCTTCACCTTTAGTTTTTCATCTCGGCACAAATTAAATAATAAGGAAAACAAATTAGTGTGTAAGAGATATATGCAGATATTATATACTTTAGGTGTTCTCTTCTGCTACACGTCTCCACACAGTTTCGTGTATTTACGAAAATGGAGAGCTAGGTAACATCACGACCTCATGTACCACATTTGAATTCAGCGAGTACATTACTTACAGCTCTGATAGAAGAATCATTTTATTGGCAACACTTTTCTTAGACGAATAGATTTTATATCCCCCCTACACGCGCGCACACACACACACACACACACACACATTTTTGGCTGCGCCGTGGCCGAGTCATTAGACAACTCGCCTTCACCTAGACGGCCTGGGTTTAATCCCAAGCGACCGCATGTGATATTTCTGGTGGACAAAGCGGCGCAGGTGTGGATTTTCTCCGGGTTCTCCGGTTTTCCCCGCTATCACATTCCACCGGTGCTCCATCTTCATTCCATATAACATCAGTGTCATCGCCTGTGGGCGGTAAACCCTATCCAAAAATAAAAATGACACATTAGTCTTCAAACGTGACATAATTGACCATCAGGGGAGAGAGAATGACTCGGAACACAATCACAGAAACAAACCGCAAACACCCATGCCCAGGTGCGACTCGAACCCGCGATCCCCTGCGCCACGAAGCACCACAGCTAGATATTTTTGCGAGCGCGTCCATTAGGACCAGCTAAGTTAGATTACGTGTTATGAGCACACTGTGTACGTTTTATTGCACTCTTCTATCCTGGATCCACGTCTGTGACACGCACTCTGGAGGTCGTGGGTTCGCTTCCCTTGGCCGGCCTACACGACATACGGGTTTTTTTTTCGGGGTTACAGGATCGCCAGGGGAATGCTTGGTAGGTTTCTTTCATCCCCCTAATTTCTGTTCCTACATGTCGTTTCCATTTTCATTTCATTCATCCTTCAGCCCATTGGCTTCTTTGAGAATTTGAAGTGTCGGCGACGGTTCTCAGTGCAGCGTAGTAGGGAAAAAGGACGCTCAAAGTGACTATCTCCGTCCGCCGACTTCGGCTGCTTGCCGTGATGGGGCCGCTTCTGTAACTATTTGCTGTATTTTAGTAAATATTTGTAAATATTCTATAAATAGATCCTGTATTTTATGTGTAATAAATTTAAATTTGTGTCCCTTAAAACTCCACTACCTAGTAACAAATTGGGCATAGGAATTCTTAAGCAGTTGGTCTCAAGTTTTCTATATTTGAAATATGATTATAAAGGATGCAAAACAACATGAGTCACGGTTTACTGACAGGCAGATAAAATGTGGGCAGAGTGCTATCTGCAAACGTCAGAACAGCGGTGGTTTATGACCTGCGAAGTCCCTACCTATACTCTAGTAACAGTTCCGTTTTCCTTCCGGCCTGGCATTAATGCTTCGAAATGTCTGTCCTGGTAATGAAACTAAAATTTATTAAAGACCGGTATTATATTCGCACCTTATAAAATTAGCTATATGGTTTTATTTCGGACCCCTCTGTGTTGCATCACGCCTTTATTCTGAAACAGCAAGATGAAAATCGCAGTTGATGAACATGCTATCCACCTGTACACTCATGAAAACATAACAAATGGACTATGATGTTTTTGCAGGCTGCGATATCTTATGCGTCAGGTTGTTCACATAATCTCATGACGTAATCTGCTTGTTGTACGTTCCTGACACAACAATGCGCCTGATACAGGAAACCTAGACAGTATCTGCATCACGAACTGTATGCAGGCTACGTTAGCCATATTTACACCATATCTGTTTTGCAAACAGTGAACAGTGGCTTAGTGTTCAGTGGTCAGAAACCTAATGGATTATTATTAGATGAAAACCTGTATATGAATCACATTTGTAGCGATTCGTCTTTTTACTTAGGAGTAAGATATTGTAACGGATGGAGACACTATAATGAATCTATAGTGGCTACATCCACAGGAGGCACGTCGAAGAGAATGAATCAAGAAGGCTTTAGGCCGTAGACATACACGCCACAGAAACGCGCATTTCCCTTACATTTCTAAGCTTGAAAACCTGGCACCTTTAGGGAGCAATGCGGACGCACCATGGCCGAGTGTTGTTATACCACTCGCCTCTAATCTGGGTTCGGTCACAGTTGACCACGTGTGAGATTTGTGGTGGACAAAGTGGCGAAGGAGCGGGGTTTCTCCTGAAACCGTCACCATCGCATTCTACCAGTGCTCCAATTTAATTCTATCATCACTCATCGCCTGCGGTGCCATATGCAGTAAAAGCGGGCGTTAAACACTATTAAAAATAGGGGGGCATTTCCAAGAGGGCGGCGCGGCGGACCTAGCAGCTGAGACAGCTCACTGGCGTTCACGTGGAGATCTATAAAAAGTTAAAACATATTACAAAAGTAAAATGTTTGGTTGTAATGAATTGTATAAATTTACAATTTCAGGACTAAGTACACTTGAACAAATATTTTAAAGATTAAGGACAGATTCTGTTGAGCGTGGTCAAACGCTTATATTTGTTGCACATAGCTTATCCCACTTTTAAGTATTCTTTCTTGGTTTGTTAAATTACCTGTTGAAGTGATGATAATATTGTTGGCCACATGCAATAAATAAAGGGCAGTTTTGCTGTGGAGTAATTAGGAAGTTTTAGTCATGCCATTCTTCCGCGACAAGAACGAGTTCACTCAGTAAACCAGTTGCCGCCTGTGTCTGCAAATGCAGGTTATAGCCGAGACATCGTGATAGCTTTCCTCTACTGATGTTGAAATGTTTCTTTACGTAATTCGACAAACTTTATAATAAACGCTAAAGCGATGACCGAAATGGTGTGAAGTCCATTAGAAATATTAATCGCATAGGAGTAGTTCTTGGAACTCGCCCAACAACGTTAAGATGTTATTTACGTTCATTATTCTGAGTCTTCTGGCGCCGTACACTGCGTCCATTTTTAAGTAATGGTTGAAGTCTGCAATAAAGTGCAGTGCAACCGTTACTCTGCTGTTAAATAAGAAACTCGACTTGACTTAGTGGTTTAAGTTTTATCCAAAAACACAACTCCGTGTCCAGATGTTGTGCAGGTACATCTTCCCAGTCTGGACTTATCGTGAACTACTGAAGAAAATGCTTGGGTACGATTGCGTTTACCGCACGAAATAATAGTGACGTGTCTCATATTGAAGCAAACAGCAATATTGTGCATACTCCAAATCTGCAATGACACTGGTGGCAACGTTTTGACATACAGTGGGTGAGAAAACGTCTACCTATCTGAGAATTTTCCAAAATCTGAAGTACTCATCTGATCCTTTCCAAAACATGTAATGTATCCGTAAAGTTTGGTGCACATGCATCAATTGGTTTCTGAATTATGCACCTTTTAAGAAGAAAATATAAGTATATTATGTAGAATGTTCAAATTTTTATACAAAATGGCAGATTTGTGTTCGCTGATGAACTAAAAAATAAGTTTGGTTATAAACAAACGTTTAAACTTATAGATTTTTCTTAAATAAACCGTTAAATTTTTTCGCAAAAATGTAGAAAATCTCCACAACTGAGGAAAGCATAATTGAAAACTGGTCCGCATATATTACTCCCTGTAAATGGGTATCTGATTTGCGGGATTACTCGCTCGATTTTAATCCGACAGGAGTGATTTGCGGACGATTCGGTATATCCATATATTTGTTTAGCCACCGTCGTTTAGTTTTATTTATTATGTACAAACTACTCTTTAGAAAACGAATATTTTGATCTAGGAACATAAGAGGCTGCAGCTGCTGTTTTTTTTATTTGTTTTGTTTTCTTGTTTTTTGTTCTTTGTGTTTTTATATATATCTTTTGATTCTCTAACATCCTTTAACCTAGTTGGTCATATAAGATGGTGAATGAAATCGGTGAAATGATGCTCAAATGATCTATGGGTCCATGGAGCCTATAGTTACTCAACATTCGTCTTCTCAAGGTAAGGGAAACCCTGAAAAAAGAAATTACCTGGGTAATTCGCCCTAAGTGGGATTCAAAGATTCAAACTCGCGACATCTTAAATGTAAAACAAACACGCTGCAGCTTTTGTCATATCTTTACAAAGCCGATAGCTGGTTCTAAAATCCCATGTGATTTCCAGGATATCACGAAACACAAAACGATGTTGACTCACGACATGTAAACTGTATCATCAGTAGAGTGGTGGGTAAAGTGTCTGCGTCACATTCAAGAGGTCGCGAGTTCAGTACCGGAGTTTTTTTTGCGGCCGCAATCTGGATTACCTTCCCGAGCGCTGCGGGTGTTTAACCTCGAGTTACATCACCCGTATCGCACCCGGTGTTTCCTGGGACTTTGCAAAATAATGCCATAACAAAGGAGCATGGTGCAGTAAATTATTAGAGGTTTATGTAAGTAGAATTACAGACGATATATAGAAGAGCTGGATTGGGAAGCAAGAGAAGAATGTGTAATGAAGTTAAAGGGTATAAACTCTTTGGTTAAAAGAAAATGTGATTTTACCTTGCAACCCTGTTGAATAAAATAGACATTAGTGTTTTAGTGTGGGTGAGTGGTTAGACCGCTCTCCTCCCATCTAGGCGGCCCGGGTTCGATCCCAAGCGCCTACATATGGGATTCGAGGTGGACGAAGCGGCGTCTGCGCGGGTCCTCCGGTTTCCCCCGCCACTCATTCCACCAATTACTCCATCATCACCTTTCCAATCGTCAATTTCGCTTACATTTCATATCATCCACATCCTCGTGTTCGTGCCGTCAACGGGCCGACCCCTCGTAATAGGTTCTCCATTCTGTGAATTCGTGTTGTAGGCTCCTCGACAGGCTTCTGACCTCTAAGCATTGGCTTGTAAGTCCTAGGGGGGGGCTGTCAGCCCTACAGTTACGGGGAAGGTAAGCCGATTACGAAACGAAACTAACCATACTTGGTTAATAGCAAAATATATATTTTTAAGCCATACATTGTTAACATTACTTCTAATGGATTTAGAAAATAACATCACGGAACGAGCAGTTATTTAACTAATAACTCGTTATACTCCTTACAATTTAGTTTTAAAGCTGGAAACCGAAGAGGAATTTCCTGATAATTTAAGGAAAATAACTACTCAGTAGATAGAAATAAAAACCTGACTATTTTAACCGGCACACTATCCGAAAAATATTCAGAATTACTAGCCCAGAGCTTCATTTAGAGCGTATATTCATATTTACTACATAAACAAATGTAAGCTTTTGAACATGCATTAACATATTGTTAAGGATTATTCGATATGTCCTTTGCCCGCATGGGTAGTGTGGTGGTAGCGTGTATGCCTCATATTCAACAGGTTGCGAGTTCGAATCTCGCTTAGGGTAAGTTACCCGGATAAGACTTTTTACGGGGTTTTCCAATATCCTGAGAAGACGATTGTCGAGTAACTTAAAAAGTTCCATGGCCCCGAGATCCTTTGAGCATCATATCACCTTCATTCATCGCCCTATATGACCAACCAGGTTAAAGGACGTTAAACTAAAAAAAAATTACTTATATATATATATATATATATATATATATACATGCACAGGCTATTTCAAAACGACACCAAACAGATAGCATCGATTAACCTACACTTTGGCTTGTCCGAAACTTGATGTCGCAACTTTCAAACTCTTCTATTTAAAGTTTTATGTGTGTTTAAAAATCACACACATTTGGGATTAGGCAGCGAAGGAACAACGGTTGTCATACGCTACGTAAACAACCTCAGAACGTGTTATAGGAAACACATAACAAAACCCACATGCTACGTTTTCCATTACTAAGGTGATCTGTGCCGCGCCGGCGTGTCTATCAAACCACCCCTATACCACGCGACTGGGACCTTCGCTACCAATCAGCATCTCTCTTGGTGTGGGCCAGGCACGAACCATTTGGCTATGTACGACTGCCTAATCCATGTTGATTTTATGGCAGTTTTTGTATGTGCCGAATTTAGAGCTGAAAATTATATTCACGTATTATGTGCGGTATGACCAACAAGGTCCACATCTTCGTTTGGTGTCGCCCTCCGTGGAGTAATGGTTACCATGCTAACTTCATATACCCAAGGTCGCGGGTTTAAACCCGGCGGCGGACGATAGATTTTTTCGGGCGTAAAAATCCTTAGCATGGCTTCCTTCAGAAGGAAGTAAGGCCGTGGGTCCCGTGTTGTAGATTTACGGTACGTAAAAGAACCTCAAGCCTGATAGAGAGGCCTCTGAGCAAAATTAGGTGGTCTTTCACGCCCAGTGTAGAATGGGACGCTGAGAACCACAGCAGTTAAAGAGTGTCCATAAATAAAACACCATTTCATTTCTTCGTTTGGTGTCGTTGTGAAACACCCTGGATATAAAATGTCGTGTTATTTATGGACGCTCTTTAACTGCTGTGGTTCTCAGCGTCCCATTCCTGGATATAAATATGTATATGTACTGTTACGCCGATACTCAAAGAAAGCTCAAAGCTCAAGATGATGAAACAAACACAGAGCGCAATATCGTAAATTTCTGCTGAAATGTAAATGGGGATGATAAAAGGAGTAATATACAACAGAACTGTATATCAACGGAATGGAAAGATTACAATGGGCGACTACCATCTTGGCAAATTAGCAATAATGGTTTGAATATATTATTGGCTGGAGAAGATTTGTGCAGCTCTTAAAAGGAATTTCTGCAGCCGTAAGCTGCTTGCATTAATGACTGATCATCAAAACCTGGCAGGGAAGTCGCTTTCTAAAGCAACTCGCAGCAATAGGGAATGGCTTTACAACTGTCTAGGGCCCTTAGAAGCCCATTTCAAGCCTTAAAACGCTGTTAAGTAGCAGTGTTTTGCGGCAGTAAAGAAGTAAATGTATTACTGTGTTTCAAAGCACTGGAATTGTTGTTGCACAAAATAGCGAGAATACCACTGCACTAGATCATACCAAGATAACTTGAAATTTGCATATTTGAGAGAAGAAAATTTAAACATTTACTTTTTTGCTGTAATTCGGCGGATTAATCGAATAAACTGACTTTTTAATTTCTTTACAGTACCATGCACAGTTTATATAGGAGGTACTGTATTCCACCTAAAAATTCGATACCAAGATTTCACCGGAAATATATGTTTTTAGGTCCCCTAAGTTCGAAAAAAACATTTTTAGAAACAAAGATCCGAGTGTGTGCCTTTGGACAATATAGCTCAAAAGCGAAGAATCTATTAAATACCAAACTTGGTATTTAGGTTTAACATATTCTAAGGGGTGCGACACGAAGATTTTCAAGAAAATCCCCCTCCTCCAACTACCCTTTACATGGAACATTTTGCGAAAATTTTGATTTTCTCAAAAATGGCTCTAAACATTTTGGTTAAACTACCGCATATAAAAGATATTTACATCATAAATAAAATGTATATCTTGAATTTTCTAGGAATGGCGTCTGAAGACCTGTTCGTTCTGGATGAATTTTATTGAATTTTGCATAATGACTACACAAAAAATGTAGATCTCGTTAAAACACACAATGTATGTAATATGTATGTAATATACATTTTTTTTCGAGGAGTTGGCCGTTTTAGAGAAAATCTTTGTTATTGGTTTCAGTTTTAAAGTTTAACAGGAACTTGTCAACACCTGGCCACGTAAAGAACCGGATTCAGTTCCATAGCAACTACATTTTAAAACATTTGACTGTCGGTTTGGCCTATAGTATTTCCCTTCTACTTATAAGGAACTAAGTAATAAGACCGTTTCTGCTAATGTTTATCTCGATTAGCATGAATAGATAGAGAAATAAGCTTATTAAAATAATTTGTTACTGAGATGTACAGAAAGTCATGTGAATGGAACACATCAGATTTTTTATACAAGTAAATAAGTTACTTACAAACTGTCATGTGCTGGATTATTTGGAATTATTCGGATATAAAGTATATTAATTTTTTATGATGTCCAAGTAATTTCATTAGATATTTGAAATAATGTTACTGTTGCCTTGATCATTCTTATCATTTGGGATATTACATTTGTAGGCGTTAAACATATAAAATACGTTTAAGTTTCTATGTTTTTATTCTCAAAATATTGTTTCTTAATCATAAATTGCAAAAAATAATTATTTTACAAAAAACTTTAATTTATTTTCGTAATAATAGACGACATACGAAATCATATCTGTGACAGATAGGTCGAAAATTTTTCGGAAACGTTAAAGGTTTTCACATTTATAATTAAGTTAACCAAACTCATAATAATTCAGTTTCAAGTTGCATACTCCTGTGCTCCAAAACTAAGAACATATGAATACTTCAGAAAAGCGATGATAAGATTTTGAAATTTAGTTGCTCCTATAGAGTGAAATAAGAACTTTTTTTCTTTCTTCTCCGTAATGCGTGGAGTACTTTTGTACAGTAAAGATAATTAAAGAGTTTCAGGTTCCCTCATTGTTTGCGTATTACCTACAGAGTTTGAAATTACCGTGACCAAGAATGAGGTGTTCTAAATTACACGAAGTACTTGTATTTATGTCCAGTAAATTCTTTCCTCTTTTTCATTGATGTTATGATTGAACGCCGGTCCCCATGGTCGCGCTCGCCAAAGCGCCTCGCTTTGGTGTTTCGCAGCGCAGGGGATCGTGGGTTCGAGTCCCGCCTTGGGCATGGGTGTTATATGTTTGTGTATGTGTGTGTAAAAAGTAAAACAGAAATTCAGTAATCATAGAGTAATCCAAGTAAACAAATTAGGTAAATAAAAAGTAGGGTATACAGCGCCGGAGTCCCGACCAGACTCCGGAGCTGTATTTAAAAAAAAAAATGTGTTTCACAAGCGCTCAGAAACGTCTTTCAAATTTAAAAAGACTTCTGCACCCACTTCTTAAACGGAATGTGGGGACGTACATTTTTTATGCAGATTTTAGAATTGTTGTTAAGTGGGTAGGGATGTAGATAGGGCCTCTTCTCAAAATTCTGCCCGCGTTCCTTTCTATGGCAGAGTGCATACCATGTGCATCTTAACTGGTGATTAGCCTAAACAAAATTTCTATTTAAGCTAGGTGCTGTAATAACTTTCGATTAGAATGAACGATAATGCAACACTATTAGTAAATCTACTAATTCGGAGTCAGAGTTTATTTATAGAGTATCTGGAACTGGAAATTACAATTAGTGGAATCAGTTTAGAAACTTTAAAATGATAGATAACATTTTGTGCTAAATAAGTGGAAATTAACTCTTAAAATTCCTCGAGCTTCTAGCCAGGTAAACACATGGATTGACTTCAACGTTTCGAAGATGTGCATCAACTTCATCTTCAGGGTAAACTAATGAATTGGAAGTCCTGCGAAGTGTTGGAGTTACTGTGAAAGAAGAGCAAACGAAGCTTTGACATCTCATCTGAAACAAATAATCTAAATGGTCATCAGAGTCGTAAGTTTTCACGGCCGGAGTCCAAATTATAACTAGAAGAATTTTCCGGGCTGAGAAGCCGTGGTCTGCTGGAGTTTTCAGGTCGAGACGTTTCGTTCAAATCTAAATGGTGATTCAGGCCTACAACCATTACTACAACTATCATATTATTCCCGTGCTTAATAATGAAAATGCTTGGTTATCGATACCCTTCACTAACATGAACATCATCTTTTCGTTCAGATCGATAGCAATAGTTACTGTTGCAACAGCTAGTTTATATAATCCTATCCCAGGTGAAGTGAACATTAAGTTTACAGTATGAGTGGGCACAAACTGTATTGCAAATTGAAGCTGGAGTTAAAACCAAATGTATACCTGTCCTAAGTGTTGAAATGGGTGTGTTATTGTAATTTTTAGAATGTATTACCATTTAGATTTTGAGAAGTGGTAGTTTGTTGAGTATTGTCACTGCATGCTGCACAACTACGGTGACAGCACAAACATACTAGGATAATTTAAGATGTGTTGAACAACAAAGAACATATTCATGGCCTCATGATTGCATACATGGGAATTGTTGATATAGCTTTCTCACAAGCTCTATTGCTCTTTACGGAAATAAAGAATAACGAGCCGTCAATCAACTACAAATTTATAGGGCTTTAAGGTCCTTGGATGACCTAGACCTCCATCGGCAATGGCTCAGTTGTATCACCAGTAGGCATCCCCGTCTCTTCAGCTGCGGTTTCCTTCTCTCACATTCTCGCAAGTAACCATGCGCTTGCACGTGTTGATGTGTCAGTTTTGTTCAGCCTATGTTTACTTTCTCTAGCACGCTTGTACAGTACACATATGGATAGAGAAAGTATTGTATTCCACCCAAAAAATCAATACCGAGATTGCACCGGAAATATGTTTTTGAGATCCCCTGAATAATAATAATAATATTAATAATAATAATACTAATAATAATAATACTAATAATAATAATACTAATAATAATAATAATAATAAAAATAACAATAACGAGAAATGCTAAATATCTATCCTATCAATAGTTTAGATTATAGGTTACACAACGGATGGGAACACCTGGTGCACTACGACCTCATAGCTCTATTGTGGATAACACCACCCATGAGGATGGGGTCAAGTGAAGGAATTGCAGGAGGCTGCAGGTCGCAGATGGGCCTCTGAGAGGCGCAGATGTCCCAACATTTCAGGCTGGAAGATCCGTCCCACTGTTGTAGCTGACTATAGAGGGCTATGAAATACCTGTCGATCAAACAACCCTCTAGTATCTATAAAGAGTACTCTTTCCTTTGACCAAACACTCGCGCCATCTCCTGGACGGCCATACACCACAAATATAAGAAGTATACCTGAAGGATGAGAAGGAAGCGGTAGGAAAGGGAATGAAGGAGAGAAAGTCGTGGTAGAAGAGAAGCCGCCACGGTATTCGCCTATTGATCAGGAAAAAACATGAAAACCCCAAGGCCAGTGTAGGCGGTCAACGGAAATCGAACCTGGGACCTAATACCTTACCACGGAGTCATTTCCAGCGACTTTTATGTAGCATAACTTGTCAGAAATGTGATACGTATACACTTATTGTTATGTAATATTTTATTCTTACTATATATTAGTTACACCACATGGCATTACTTCAATATGTGATCTGGATTTGGTACTTTGTTATTTTTCCGTTAGGGTCGTTTTGTAGTTGCTGGTATGTTAAAAAGGTTTAGGACCCTAAGCCGCAAAGCCTAGCCGAGGGATATTTTTAACAAGTAGAAGGTGGAGTTCTTGCGGCCGAAGGGCGCGACTGCAGATCGACGACAGGGCGTAGCCAAGGGATCTATGAAGCTAAAACACCAATGATTCCAAGAAGAAGTAAAAACTTTGGCGATCTGGCGAACTTCATATCTGAAAAACTTAAATGTTTTCAACAGTTTCAAATATGGATCGCTAATAGAAGTTTTAGGCACCACTTAAGCTACCTTTAAAAGTCTTTTGTGTGTGTATGTGTGTATGTCTATAGCTTTACCAATATTTTTCCGTGGTTACTTTATCTACCATCTACTTATAGTAGATAGAATACATATTTTATTCCAGGCAAAAATTGAACATTGAGATAAATGCTTTTAGGTCTTCTGAATCAAAAAATAAAAAAGAAACGAGAGGAGAAAAAATTCAAACATGGTATTTGATTGGTATGGCAAACCCATAGTCCATTCTTGAGGCATACTCATACTGCATTCATTCGTTATTCTCTCAATTTATGTATAAGCGCTGATTTTTCTCGCTTTGATAACCAGAGAAATTTATTTGAATAAGTACGATATTAATGTGAAGTGAGTGGGACGCTCATTGCAAGACCGCTAAATTACCAATATACCTCGTTAGATGGAATGCTGGTTTTTTCCGGAACAAGCGTTGACTCTGAATGATACGTGAATTCTGCAGCTATCACTTTATTTTTATTCACTGGATGCATGACCTTCCATGTGGTTTGTCTTGCTTCACGATTTTCATTTGTGGATTAAAATGTTGGACAATCATTAGATTTTCTTTTCAGAAACGGATGTGTGCCTAACACAATTGTAGAAAAGCAATGCGATGTTTTGGAAAATAAGTAAACAAGAATCCGTGCGTCAAGACGAAATTCACTTAGGAAACAATGACAACAAAATTTAATTCTTAGGAATTTAGCACCAATCAACGTGTTATCTACCTACTATTTACACAGAGGAAACACATAACAAGTGATCTGCGTTTTACAGTATTGTATTTATTTATTTTTACATACTTACGTATTAATGTACAGACAACTAGAAAAACTGAACTCGAACAATGATACTGAAAGCATTATTATTTACTGATAGCGTTCTTTGTTAGGAAAGAATCTCATACTGCTGCGTTTTCGTTGTACCCAGATAATATTAGTGACGATGAATTCATTCCTGTCTTTCGTTTGAAGTAAACCCACATTGTAAAAGGCCTACAAGTATTAATTTGTTATCAAATGATTAATCAATGTTAGAAATAGGAGCTCTCTATTAGAGACTTGAAATCCGGTAATCAACGGCATACTCCCACCGAAGTGCTGAAGTCGCTTCGCCGGTTACACAACCTCAAAATTCTAAATTGGTAATTTTCGCAGTGACACGATAATTAACAGTTGTGGCACTTATTTACATGTTTGAATAACGTTAATAGCATATTTAATAATATTTCGGAGACTTTTCTTCAGTTACTAATCCTCAGTAAATGCTTTGATTGCATCTCAAGTCCACACCAAACTTCACTAGAAAAATAATCAAATTTCTCTCAATTTTCAGTCATTCCCCACTCATTTTTTCAGTTTATTTTTGTTTCTGAAGATGATATTGGCGCTCAAGTTAGTTTTGAGTTTTCCTTAGTAATGACTATGGATTTGTTTATAAGTTTAGAACCATCCAAATACTATGTGGTGAAAAGGTTTTCAAGGAAATTTTGCAAAGCTCAAAATACTGAAAAAAAATCTTTCGTTAATTTTTTTTTTTACTGGCTTTAACGAAATGGTTAAAATCGCATATTTTTACAAGAAGAACTGGGGTTTTCATGGCAAATACTTACTTGTCTGGGCTTAGAGACAAATCTTGAAAGTCCGGAACAATTTGAAGCATATTTAAAGTTATCAGTATAATCAATTAAAAACAATTTTTGGGCTTTCTGTGATAGCCTTGGAAGGAAGCCCTCTTTATTTTGAAAATATCTTTGACTGGCAATCCACAAGATATACATAAAAGCCTACCACATGCACAGTTTATGCCAAACAAGTATTTGTGGAATTAACCATTTATTAAATATTTGTTGTTGTTTCGAACTTCCAGTGTTTAGTATATTTTAAGTGATTTATTGCAATTTCCTTTATTTACCCCTCCAGCCTTGAGCTTCTCTCTGGTCCCTAAACTGAAATATGCAGTAATAAAAAAGGCGTTTCTGCAAACGTTTGTCTAGATTAAAATGAAACATGTAAAAGTAAACTTCTGTAAGAATAATTTGCCGACAAGAGGTAAATCTAGACGATAACGAGTAGAAATGGTAATGTGCACATATTACATAAGTTTTTTTAATTATTTTGGGTCATAGTAGTACCACACTCGTTTAGGGCAAATAATTAAGATGCTTATTATCCTATTTGCTAAGTGAGAATGCAAAGTATGTTGTATACCAAATTTCGTTAAAGTCAATTTGATTATTATTGAGTAAGTGGTGACAACACACACGCACACACAAGAATTTTAAATATTATTTTTAGTTCAACTATGCCCTACGTCTCTATTAATCATTCACCCCAAATCTAAAATTATACAAATATTTCGTATTTGTGCAGATAGATTTTAATTATTTATATTAAGTTTTATATAAGCATAAAAGTCATGTTCTTATCATTCATTATTCCCACTAATAGTCTTTAGTAATACTTCTTTGTCTAACGTTGACTTGCATATTAATTCCTTTTTTGTTTCACCTAATTTCTCCTCTATGTCACGTAAACATGCAACCTTTGTTCTCTTCACTTTTCTCATGCTGTTTATTTTTCATCTGGAGGATGTGATTATGTCTTCTTTGCTTATCGAGGTCTGTGTTTTTAGACACGATTTTTTATTTTACTTTTTATATTTTTAATTTAGAGACTATTGCTTTCCGCCGTATTAACCACGCCTCTATACAAGGTCAACTGGATCAGCTTGCTTACCTCGCGAGCTAAATAAGAGCTCGGTTGCTCGTGGACACTTTTTACACCCCGTATATACGCAATATCTGCATGCAATGACGTAATATGCAGCTTGGGCTTTACAATCAAGCTCTTTAGCATCTTCAAATGCTGGTTTGCTTTTTTCTCATGCCTTTGTACCATATATTTTCTGTCTTTAAAGCACAGTTGTTTACTTCCGACAGCTTTGTTTTTGAACAAATTTCTCTCAAAGGTTTGCCCTATAAACACAATGACAATATTGATTTATTTATTTTGCTGTTCTTTCTCTAACTCGTCCTAAAATAATGGCCGAACTACTTTGGGTAATATACAGCTTAAGGTGAGGCATCTGTTAAATCAGACGTATGAGAAAGAAGTTTCATAATAAAATAATATGAATTCTAAACCTTAATAAAACATATAGTATTTTCCACTTGGCCTATTTGAACTACCAACTAACCGAACCAAAAATGGGTAGGGGCATGCTTATTAATGAATACGCACAACTTGAAACTTTATTTTATTGCAGTTTTTTTCAACAATTTTCCATACTCAGAATGTACCACGATACAACAGTTTACTAATTTTTACTTTCTCTACACGTACTATGCACATAGTGTATAGAGAAGGTATTGTATTTCACCCAAAAATTCGATACCGAGATATCACAGGAAATATATGTTTTGAGACCCCCTGATTCCAAAAACAGCGTTTTTAGAAAAATGTCCTTATGTGTCTATGTGTATAGCTCAAAAACGAAAAGTCCACTAAATACTAAACTTGGTATTTAAGTTCAGTATCTTCCAGGGATGCGACACGAAGATTTCAAGAAAATGTCCCCACTCCCAACTACCCTTTACATGGAAATATTTCCTCAAAAATGACTCTAACGATTTTGATTAAAATATCGTATATTAAAGATATTAACATGACAAATGAAATGTATATCTTGAATCTTCTGGAAATGGCCTCTGAAGATATCTTTATTCTGGATGCATTTTGCGGAATTTGGCATTAACTGGTAAACCGTAAGAAATAGACAAAACCTTTCTTAACGAAAAATGTAGAGCTTGTTAAAACTAACAATTTTTGTACCATACATTTTTCCGTGGAGTTGGCCGTTTTTGAGATATTCCTTGTTATTAGTTTCAGTTTTAAAATACTTATCTTTTCTCATATGGGAATTTGTCAACTCCTGGCCATAGAAACAAAGGAATTTCAGTCACATAGCAATCAGTTTTTAAAACATTTGACTATCGCTTTAGCATATGGCACTCTCTTATATACCTTCTACTAACAAGGAAGCAATACTTATATCATTTATGCTATATTTTTTTTCGATTATCACGAATTAAATAGAAGAATAAGCTTTTAAAAATGATTTGTTGCAGGGATGTAGAGAAAGGCATTTGAATGGAAACATAAGATTTTTTCAAGTAAATAATACATTAGAAAATCTATTAGATTTGCAAAATACAATAACATAGTGATGGATGTAATAAAATGACGCATTAGTTGTGTTGGTATTATTTGAATGACGAAACAGCGAGTGAAGGTGTTATATGAAGAATGTTAGCAAACGTTATGCGAATATTCACAATATAATTCTTTTTCAATCAATAAAGTAGTTTGTCGGAATCTGCAAAAAAATTATCGATTTGCTGAACTTTTTCTTAAAATGGGTACTAAATATCACAACGCAAGACAAAATGTAATGCTATGGATCACAATCACCAGTTAACGGAGGGGACACACATGGCCCCAGCCCATCTTGTATACCTACATCCTCGGAAGGAACGGAAGAGTTGAAGGACCATGGGCGTGGGTGTTTGTGTTCTTGTAAACGTGTGTATATCTATAAAACGGAAAACTAATCGGAAAAAATAGCAAAACGTAGGGAAAACAGGAGGGGAAAAAAGGAGCGATAAACAGACGGCAGAGTTCCCTAATAGTTCCAGGTTACGAGAGGGTCACTTTGGCGTCCCTCTAGAGGTGCCGTGGATCACGACCCTGCAGTAGAGACTCGATAGGCTTCCCTCTAGCATGGTAGCATGACTGTAAAGAAAATCCCAAGTATTATCTGCGCCATCTGCCCGCCACCAACCGAATACACCACATAGTCAACTTGAAAGATGAAAGAGAAATGAGACGAGAGGAAGGGGAATCGTGGTAGAATACACCACCCCAGCACTCGCCATGGCTATTAGGGGAAAACCATGGTCAAAGTAAGCCGTCGCCGAGACCTCCATAAAAAGAAACCTCACACGTGACCTCGGAACAATCTCGTTTGGTAAATGTAACGCTATGTATACCTTTATAATCATTTGCATTTTACGAGAGCAATTTTTGTGGATATTATAATTTTAAAAAGAAAGATTGTTTTGCAGAAACAGAAGTTATTTTATTCTACTTAGTCGGCTTAGCCTCCTCGTATGGAGGACTTCCTCGTAGGTGACTAGGACCAGTAGCCTGTCGAAGAGCCAAGGACATTTAATCATAGAATGAAAAATCCGGACCTAGGGATCGGCCCGTAGCCAGGCACGAGGGACAGTAAGCTTATGATATGAAGCGAAGGTGAAATGGCTAATTGGAAGGTGAAGATGGAGCAAATGATAGAATGTATGGCGAAGGAAACCGGAAAACTCGTCCAGACACCGCTTTTTCCACCAAAAATCCCACTTGTGAGCGTAGTAGGAGAAGAGGGGTCTAAACTCTCGGCCACGGCGCCGTCGGTTAATTCGTATGGAATACCTATATATATATATATATATATATATATATATATATATATATATATATATATATATATATATATATATATATTGTTTCTTAACGTCCTTTGACCTGGTTGATCATATCGGACGATGAATGAAATTGGTGAAATGATGCTCAAATGATCTCGGAGTCCATGGAGTTTAAAATTACTCGACATTCGTCTTCCCGAAAAAACCTTACCCGGGTAACTAACTCTAAGCGAGATTCGAACTCACGACCTGTTGAATGTGAAAGACCTATATTGCGCACATGGTTAAGATAAAATTATTGGTTGTACACATGAAATATTTGTCGTCAAAAGGATATAGTCGAATTGCGCACACATGAAATATTTGTCGTCAAAAGGGTATGGTCGCATTGCGCACACATGAAATATTTGTCGTCAAAAGGGTATGGTCGCATTGCGCACACATGAAATATTTGTCATCAATAGGATATAGTCGCATTGCGCAACATGAAATATTTGTCGTCTAAAGTGTATAGTCGCATTGGGCACAAGTAAAACATATATTCAAGTTTCCTGGAATAAACATATACAATTTCCCTTCACACTTTGAGATTTCTAGGCATAGGAACTAGGGAGTTAATACCAGAACATACCACTGACATGTTTTCATATTACTTCGGTGGCTTAAAAATGCTTCATTAGTATTTTGAAATGACAAATTCAACAATAAAAATAATTTCAGGTTATTGAGCAGTGAATTACTGTTGTCTGTAATGGTATGCAGCCCGGTTAAGAAAATTAAAGCGGGTTATTTGCTCCAGCTGGTATTGTATAATTTCACTATGATACTCATGATTCCTCAGGTGTTTGTGGTTTTTTTATTGTCTTTCTTGGAGTTGATTGTTATGTATACCTCTGCATGGATACTCTTTAAAACGCCAATAAAAACAAATATGTTTGGATATATATGGATATATAAAGCCGATGACACCAGTGTATGATTTTCAGCATTAATTTTTCCTTGGCTATTCGTTAATACAAAGGCGTGCCCTACGATTAGTAATTTTCATGAGAAAAAAAAACAATTTTCTTATGTCGTCTGCTAATCTACTAAATCAACACTTGGTTTCCTGCACTATTCTTTTCACTGTAATTTAAAAGCGCATTGTTTTAGCAGTATTCATGTCAAAATATAGTGGTGCGGCGGGTAATACTTATTGTGCATTTATACAGCGTAAACAGCGAGTTGGCTTGAGAACATTTGAACTGCGCTGTCAAGGGCGTTGCCTCTTGTTTTTATAACTTCGTTCATTTAAACTTCATTTAATTATTATAATTATTACCAAGTAATCTGCAGAGCCATTTTAAATATAATGGAGCGAAGTACAGTGTTGTGCTCAATTTTAAGATTTGTACAACTTCCTATTAATCTAAGAGAGAGAGAGAGAGAGAGAGATATTTAATGTGTGAGATAACATTCGGGAGGTCCCAAACCTTCACTACCCACTCTGACCTTGAGTTTTTCGTGGTTTTCTCTGGTCGGTGGGCAAATGTTGGAATGCTTCTCATTCTCTAAGAATTATTTTCAATGATTTCCCTTTCATTCTGTTTCTTTCTTATTTTTCAGGTGTGCCTCTAGGTTTCGTGGTGCATGTTCGTGCCGGACAAATGTCGCGGGTGCTTGCTCAAAGGAAAGAATACTCCTTGGACACTAGAAGGCTGCGTGCTTGACTGTCGCTCAGCGCCTTCGCTAGACGTTTCAGCAGTGGGACGGATCTTTGAGCTTAGAACTGTTAGATATTTAAACTACTCTCTGTAGTCTGTCTGCCTGCGACCTGTAGTCTCCTGTGATTATTTCATTTGACCTTTTCCTCTTGGGGGTGGTAGTCACAATGGGTCCATATGCTTCGCAGTGCGCGATATATCCAGTTTAATTTTCTAACCTAAACATATGCCTATACTATTAATATTGTGACTGCCTTGCCGGCCCGTAAATGCCGCACGTGTTTGCCGCCGTTTTCACGTTCACAGAAGTCTTGGTATGCAAGGCGGCGGAGCTGGAGGCCTTGGAATGCGAAATATCGGCGCAACAGACACGTGCCAGTAACTTCTGTTGACATCATTCACGGCTATAATAAGGAGGAGCTGCAAACCAAGTTAGTCTTCAGTCAGTTTTCGACTGCGGGTGTTAGCGTGCAATGGCGTTAGAGAGCAGTTCACTGTATATGCATCGAAGCATTGAGTGAATTTTGTGCATCAGTGAATTAGAAACTTATTTTTTACCAATTTTGAGTTACAATATTTTTAAAGCACACATGGTCATAACTAAGGAGCGGATCAGCGTGATTGGTTTTATGAGGTTGGCTTACACGGTATTATAGACTTTCTACGCCGCTTTTACTACACATGGCACCGCAGGCGATGACACTGATGATACATGAAATAAAGGAGCACCGGTGGAATGCTATGGCGAGGGAAACCGGAGAAAATCCCCACCTGCGCTGCTTTGTCCACCACAAATTCCACATGCGGTCTCCTGGGAGTGAACCCGCGCCTTCTGGGTTAGAGGCAAGTGGTCTAACCATTCGACCACGGCGCGGCCTTACACTTCCCTTCTAGAGGAAACCATGCTAAGAACTTTTACGCCCGTAAAAATCTGTCAACCCCCCCCCCAGCCCGGCTTGAACAATACATGACAGACCACTCACTCTTTTCTTCATTCTTACATTAGGGCAATTTCTGTCAGGGTTGTAGCAACGTCCTCCGTAAGCTTGAATTTTATTCGTGGCAGATCTTTTACATATCGGCAATTTTTTTAGAACTAAAAATAAATAATGCATCTTAAAACATACCTGGATCGTTATAGGCAAAATATGTATTTAATTATAAGTATATTTTTCAAATGGCACTGGATCTGCCATTTGTACTGTAAATTCTGCACCGCCTTACACAAAGGTGATAGTAACTCCTACATACTTTGGAGTTGAGTTCCAAATTTTAGTCCACCTTTTAGGCAAAGATTTGCTGTAAAATTGGACTACTTCTCTAAGTATGGCAGCTTCTGTATCCTCATGTAATGCGGCTTATTTCTTAAATAATATATACGAGTTTATATTACGATAAAAAGAAGCATAATTAAAGGTGAATATTTCATTATTGATGTCGATGAAACGGCAGTTTACTGACGCATCTGCTGGACACTTTAAGGCTCTTATGCAGATAGACAGTTTCAATCAACCGTCCAAAATAACGGAAAAGAAGCTGAGGATGAGAAAGACTGTCAAAAATCGAAAAAGTTTGCGAATTTGTTTTCTCATTTTTGATTTTGTCAGGCTCTTTTATTAATGATATTTTCTTATACAAACTAATAGTTTACACAGAAACTATGGAATATAGCTAAATTAAAGTTTATGGTGATAAAAGCAATCTCTCAAGTGCATTTGTATATCTTCTTTAATATTAAAGACATAGTTGATAATTTCTAAAAATGTGATAATTTTAATATGGTCTAATTCAAAAAATGCTTCTTGTTTTTTTTTAGCTTAACGTTCTTTAACCTGGTTAGTCATGTTGGACAATGAATGAAATCGTTGAAATAATACTCCAATGATCTCGGGGTCCATGGATCTTAAAGTTACTCGAAATTCGTCTTCTTAGGACAAGGAAAACACCCAGTAAAAGTCCCATCTGGGTTAGTCATCCTAAACGAGATTCGAGCTTGCGACCTTTTGTTTGTGAGGCAGATACTTTATCCCTACAATGCCGAGGTGGGATTATCTGTGTTAATAAACACACCTCTGTTTATAAGTAGATCGAAGAAAATAGAAAAGACAGATCTACAAGCCTGTAGATGTTTCAGTCTTGCTGCCTGTGGCATGTGTATCTAGGTTCGTCATTTCGGTTTGGATATACTGTGCTGTGTTTCAATCACGTTCAAATTGGAATTGTAGACAGGCATCTGTTTCAGTGAAATCCGCCTCTACTCACGAAGTGATAACAATTGGACTCTTGAGAAAGGAATCGGAGAAAGCGCATTTTTACAGTCGTATGTAGTCATCTTCCAAATATTAGAATATTTGAGGCATCAACAAGCGCCTCAAGGAAACACATTATGTGGGCAGGTCCATGCATGCTACAATCAGCACACTTTCTTCACAAGGAAACAAAGCAAATCGCTCCGCATACCTCTTATGTCATGGACATCTGATCACATACAATGCAATTACAAGATTATATTTTCGACGCACCTTGCTGTTAGCACACCTTTGTGGCTTTGTCTTCTTTTGGGCAGCGAAACCTTCACCAGGTTCTGTTTTATTCCTATTTGGTGTCCTAAAATGTTTATAAGTGTTTCAGTAGCGCTACTTAAACAGGTGTTGTCGCCTATTTCGTATTTCTCAATTTTATGCAAACCGCAGTTTACAGTGTCTGAAAGTCTCCAGAAAGTATAAATATTTCAATGTACATATCTTTACTCAAATACACATTGGTAAAACATTTTCAAGTGCTGCAGCTTAAACAAAAACAACGATGAATTATGTGCTAACAGTTAACAATGATAAACATATGCAGCATACTAACAGTACCTAAAAATGACAAAATAGCACACAAATAATCACGAATTCCCAGT
This sequence comes from Hymenopus coronatus, assembly GCA_030762935.1. Taxonomy (NCBI): domain Eukaryota; kingdom Metazoa; phylum Arthropoda; class Insecta; order Mantodea; family Hymenopodidae; genus Hymenopus; species Hymenopus coronatus. Next base: position 506,326,475 of record CM060900.1, read on the forward strand.
GGGCACGTCTAGCTCTGTTTTCACTCTCCTTTGCGATTACCCTTCTCAGCCCCCTTCGGCTTCTCAGATTCCAGCTATCGCCTTAAGTAGAAACTTACTTGCGCCCACTACATCTTCCCTGCCCACCAGTAACATCCAACATGCCCCTAACCCTCCGAGGAGGTAAGTAATCGTAGTAAATGTATTCCCTTCACTCCTACCTAACCTACAACTTGCCAAGATATAGACCCAGAACTCCTCCTCGCAAATAGAACATATCACATAATTGTCATCAGCAATTCTCTATTTCATCCCCATGTATGAAGTTTGTCAGTCTATTGAATTGAGTATCCATTTTGATATATTGTTTCAAACCCTACTCAGATTTAAGACCCGATTGCACAAACGAAACCTCTCCGAGCATTTAAAACTGTTTGTTGCCCGTCGGTATCGCAAATGCGGTTCTTAATATTTCTTCACACACACACACACACGCGCGCACACGCACACGCACACGCACACCGCCAACGAAATACACCATCCCGTTCCAAACCTTTACCTATCGATCATGTCAAAATTAATCCCGAACACAACTGTTCTCGATAGCAGATCACCCGAGTTATGCAGGTCTCCAGGAACAAATTCTCCTCCTATATTTAACTGCTGATTTTGCACTCTCAATCTCGCTCTGCGCCACGTATTCCCTTATTATTCCGACGTAGCCTTATCTACTCAAAGAATTCCTTTCAACAATTCAGCTCCATTTTGGTCCAGATTTCCAGCACATTTTCCATTTAAATCTTCCTTAAGGAACTAGCACGAACAAAGAATTTGTACAATAGAAAATTAACTATAACTACATATTGGTAAACCATCTACCATCTAATTTCGCAAATCACTTGAACGCCCTTAGAAAGCTGAAACGTTAATTCACACGTCATCTGGCTTTTAAATGTTTTTTTTTTTTTCTTTGCAACTTCCACCTCTGTTCATTGTTTCAGTGGACCATGAGTTTTGGTATTCTAGTGAAGTTAACGCAAGGAGTGACAAGGATTATATAACAGAAGATCTGATACATACTGGAACATCAGTGTAGCTGTGAATCAAACAGATTGATATATTTGCTTCGTTTACTAGAAAACTCATTTCTTAATTTCATAATAGTTTTTACCTCCTCAATTCATAGTTCGTATACGTCAAATTCTAGAATAATTGCAGCAACATCTCTTACAGTTGCCAACATTTATTTTCAGTTCTTCGTACACTGTACATGGAGAAGGTTCTCGAAAAGGTTCCTCTGATCAGTTGAAGTGCCTAAGTCTGTGATAAATGTATTGTATATTGTTCGGGAAATTACGAAGTACCTGTGTTAATGTTTGTTATGGAATATTATTAAGTCCATGACCCTGTGTCAAGCTCATCACCACTCCCGAGAACTAATATATCGTTTATTGCTTTTTCAATTATATCCGGAAAGTTTCGCCATATTTTGTATAAACATAAAACTTCTATTGTGAAGAAGACGCGACCTCCTGTCAACAATCATAAATCGGAAGGGTGGATTGTCGATGACTGGGAGATATCCTCGCATAAATTCAAATTAATTGGATCTTTCGAAGTCAAATCACAATGCGCTCCCTCATGCATACATAAAATAATCAATTTTATCTTTGTCAATTAAAATGCTTTATTAAAGACGGCTATGTTTTTCTCACCTTGTCCTTGAGTAAAGTACTAATGTTTTATACGCCTACTCTGTATTTATTATCACGTCGCTTGGTAAATATTCTCTCCCACACATCGCAAGCTTCACATTTTAAAATCTATTGAATGAAATCCACATAACATTAATTTTATGCATCTAGAGGTAAATTTTTATTTCCAAATAAAGGTAGCGCTTATAAACTATGAGTACTTGATGATGATGGTGATGATGATTGCCTTTAATTCCTAGATGGAATATACGGCCGCAACAAATCTTCGCCATCGAACTCTATTTCTTGACAAAACTTGTATCTCCTTCCATGATCTATTCATTTCTCTTAATTCCGCTTCAACTATTCTTCTGCAAGTTACCCTAGGTTTTCCCATCCTCATTTCTCCCTTTGGATTCCATTCCAATACATGTTTAGCTATATTTCCACGATCCTTTCTCAGTATATGTCCAATCCATGTCCACTTACGCTTATTTATTTCTCTTATCAATTGGTAACTGGTTTGTTATTTCCCATAATACAATGTTGCTAATGAATTTTGGCCACCAAATTCTCAGTATGTGTTTTGGACATCGATAAATAAAAGTCTGCAATGTTTTATTTATCTCTTGTGTCGTTTTCTAGGTTTCACATCCGCACAACAATACAGATAATGCATTTGATTTAAAATTTCTTACATTCTTAAAATCTACTATTGTCGCAATGGAAACTAGAAGCATTCTAAACCATGCCATTCTGAAAGCATAAGTTTAAACAGAGGTACCTGCGGTTATTTTATTCAATAAATCAATATTAGCGCATATTAAATTTATTCCTACAAGATCACATTGAGCATAGAGAAGCGAAAACCTTCCAAGACTGCCTTCAGGAGCTAATTGGAACCACTTCTGAGGAAATCGTAGTGTTTTAAGGGTTATTTCAAGAATGCTGCATTGTATTAACATTAAAGCTCTTGAGGTTATAAATAATAATTACAGCATTAACTGCATTTTTTATTAAACTATGAAGCCCGAGACTTGTAATTTCGACATTGTCAAGTGATATTGAGGTACTTCAGCTCAAAATAATATGATACCTCCTTGTGGTCTGCCGGAAAAAGTGCGACTCAGTTGTGGCATTTATGTATTGCCTTGATACCATGGAAACTGGGAGATGACTGAATGTTTCGTCAGACTATACCTTTCGAATTAGTTATATCTCTTTCCAATATAGCGGACTTATGTTTAAATATTTTGAGTGGATTACTCGACTGTTTTATGTATTTTAAATTTTTTTTCTCGCGGCTAGATTGTTCTCAAGTTTTTAGTCAGCTTGCCGCATTTTAATACTCGTTTGATTTTGCCACCCCCCTCCCAATCGTTGAATTCATATACGACGTTGAAGCTTTTACGAATTGTCTTAAAGCACTGTAATTTTAATGTGTCAGGAAAGTTGACTCCGCTTTCGACTGATGGACGTGCTGAATTTTGACTCCGAAGATTTTGGATACACTCTGTGGGGCAGGGGCTTGGAATTAGAATCGCCACTACATTGTCTGGAAGTGTAAAACCAATTGTTTGTTTAACATTTATAAACAGCTGAAACTTACTGTTTAGAAACATGTGTTACATTCGTGTGACTTTACATACCCTGTTTGGTGTATTAATTGATATAGAAACCAAGAAAGCTTATTTTTATTTTGGATGTTATATGCTGACGTAAAATTCCTTTACTTTTTCTATGCAATCGCGTAAAACAACTGCAAATCTACAGGGCAATAAAAGTAGGCAAAGTATCAAACAATTCGAACCATTAATTTTATTTCATTTGCTAGTGTTGTTTCATTATACAGTCCGATTCAATTTCCTGACGGAGATGTCCATTGATCTTCTGTAGACGTCTTTCCAAATAGTTTTGTCATTTATTTCCCCTCTTTACTGTAACGACACTATGACTGTTCTCCTCAAAGTTCTTTCCAGTTGAGCTTGCCCAAAATTTAGGAAACAGGTTTTCTCATTGGTATTTGGAGCGTAATGTGGGATTATCTTCCTGTATCTGCCTCAGCCAGTACTTCACTGTTTTTATTTTACAGTGTACTATTGCCATCAGTAGGTGGCGTCGTGGCCGAGTGGTTAGACCGTTCGCCTCCCACACTCAATCCCAAGCGCCCACATACTAGATTTGTGGTGGACGAAGCTGCGTCTGGGCGGGTTTTCGCCGGGTCCTCCGGTTCCCCCGCTACTCATTCCACTAATTGCGCCACCATCACTTTTCTTATCATACATTTCGCATGCATTTCATATCATACACTTCCTCATGCTTATGTATGGCTGCGGGTCGACCACTCGTTTCAGGTTCTCCAATTTGTGGTTCCGTGCCGTTGGCTCCCCGACAGATTTCTGGCCCCTAATGCCGGTCCCCATGGCCACGCTCGCTAAAGTCTCTCGCTTTGGTGCTTCGTGGGCAGGGGATCGTGGGTTCGAGTCCCGCCTTGGGCATGGATGTTATATGTTTGTGCAATATGTATATGTTTGTAAAAGAAACAGTAAAAACCAGTAAACCAGTAATCAGTAAAACCTACGGGGGGAAATGTAAATAGGGATACAGTACCGGAACCCTGATCAGACTCCGTTACTGTTTAAATAAAAAAAAAAAAAAAAAAAGTCATCAGCTTTTAGTGCTAGGGAGGTGTCAGTCCTACATAAGGTACTACTATTGTAATCAGTAAGGTAAGCCTTGGCACATTTACATTACCTGCAGTTCTCTTTGAATCCCTTTACTTCCTAGGAATGCACGATTTTGAAATTTGCTTCCATTTACATAGCAACCGAAATAAAAATTGCGTATTATTTATGGACGCTATTTAACTACTGTGGTTCTCAGCGTCCCGTTCTAAATTGGGCGTGAAAGACCGCTTAATTTTGCTCAGAGGCCTCTCTATCAGGCTTGAGGTTCTTTTACGTGCCGTAAATCTACGACACGGGACCAACAGCTTTACTTCCCTTCCGAAGGAAGCTATGATAAGGATTTTTACTCCCGAAAAAATCCATCCTCCGCCGGGTTTGAACCCGCGACCTTGAGTATGTGAAGTTAGCACGGTAACTATTACACCACGAGGGCGACCATAGCAACCGAGAGACCTAACGTGACAGATGTTAGATACACGTTACCAGACCCAGTAAACAAGTTGTAAAGACATTCCTTTGGCCACTGCTTTCTAATGAAACTTTTGGCGAATCTTGATTACCTACAAATAGGCTGGACCATGGGTCATACCTTACGTAACAAAGCAGACTGCCGCATCTCAGCTACTGGAAGGTTGCAAGTTTCTCCTCGAACGTGTGCCCAAGCTCTATAATTTAACTCGCCTTGCCGTCAGTGACGTAGTGATTGATATTGCAATACAGAGGCCAAGCATTCGCCTCCATTTCTTCGGACGTTCTGAGGAAAATGTATCGCTTGCCAACCGCATAGATATGCGTGATTTGGCTACATATTGCACGGAATTTACTGCAATCCTGAATTGACGTCAGATCTTCGGCGAAAGAGCACCTCACTTTTGGGTTTTTACCAAAATAACCTTATACTTTGGGAAGACGCCGTTATATGCGTGTACCGTTATGGTTAAAAAGCGAACACACTTGAACAAGCAGCCGTGAATTTAACCATTGTGCTGACATCCGAATTTATATAAGTCAAGAAGTACGCTCAAACAACAAAAAACTCATTATAGCTTCTCAACCCAGAGATCCCGGGCTCAAATCCCGAGAAAAGACCAGTTGAAGAACTTAACATCTATGTAAACAAAATATTAATGCATTATTTATTTGTTCCAAGTTATTTAAACTCTCGGGTCTGTTGGGATTGGCCGTGGCCATTGTTTCCCAGACCTGTAATTCTCATTCTGAATTTTTAAATTCTACAGTCTTCCTCACTCTCCCTTTTTCCCTTAATTTTAACTCTTGTCAGCCCCCATCCCATTTCCTTCTACATTCCACAAAACTTCTAAATCTCGGGACTTAACTAAAACTTTCCTTCGTTCTTTTTTTTAAATCTTTTCCTCCATTCATTTACTCACGTACATACTATCAGAATGTGTATTTCATCTTCGGTTTCACCGCATAGCAGACATTTTCTCTGAAACCTTCAAAGTTTCCATAGTTCTAGCTTAAATCATGCTATTGCTTCCCTCTCACGTTTTATTATAAATGCTCATGTAGTTTTTTTTTTTTTTTACTCATTCCAAATTTATCATTTTATAAAATACCACTTTTCATGCATTTTGCCCTCAACTCTTGCTTATCCATGGTCGTATTTTTCTTTGGAATTTTACAGAAATCCTGTCCCATTCCATGCCTTTGCTCACATGTTATCTAGTGCAACCTATACTATGAATTCCTTAATTTTACTTAGGGAGGCTCCTGGTTCAAAAACGAAAACAATGAACAATACTCTTGAAAATTGATTTATTCTTAATATGCTTTCCATTTCTATTCTCTCATTTTAACATACCCTATTTCAAGTAATAGCTCTACATTCAGCTGTATTTTGAGGTGCTGTCAACATTATCCCGTAAAATGGTGCTTATGAAATTTGACCTAAATTGTGAAAAAATGGAAAACTATTTTCCTTCTGAATAAAATAATATGAATTCTAAGCTTTATAAATATGCGCTTTTTCCACTTGCCACTACCAATTAATTGATACTACGACAAAAATGAACAGTCACGTGATTATTAATGGGCACATTCAAATATAAGCATGCTTATTCGGCATTTTCCCTACTCAAAATGCATCAAACGATGTCATTTTATATTAATCTGTTTATTTCTTCTTTTTTACTGCTTCTCAAAAGTAAATTAAATACCATATACTTTGATGTTCCAATTTTCAGAAATAAATTGCAAACTTTTGAAAAATAAAGAGTTTTGAAGTGTGTAAAATGTAGTACTTTTCTACAATAATTAGTTAATATAAAAATTATTTTTATTGTAAAGCTGTACTTTTTATGTGAATGTTTTAAAAAGTGCATCATGGAAACATTTTATTAAATAGCTAATTTAGGCAGTAAAAGCATGTCAGCTAAATAACATGCAAGCTAGAATTTTGAAACATCCAAAAATATCACTTTTCTGTGTAATAACTGGTATAGTATCAACAAGATAAGTTCATATTGTGGATATGCCAAATTTCGCAAATGTATTTCCTTAAGGTGAAGCATCTGTGAAACTTGGAAAAATCCGCAGTATGTAAGGTATCTTATTGAAATGTATACCAGTTGATATACATAATAATAGTAACATTTTTGACATGTATCAAAATTATAGCTTGCATGGTTATTTAAATAATAATTTGTATTGTCTAAATTCATTGTTTTAATATCTAAAAATGAGCCACGTGATGCATTTTAAAAATGTTCGCGTAACGAATTAAAGTCTTAAACTAAGTGAGTTTACAACTTGATTTGTCATATCATAATTTGTATATTAATCCTAATTTTTGTAGAAACGTTTTTTTTTCATATCTCCAAAACTTTTAATTTTTGAAAATGTAATAATTTATATCACAAAACTGGAGTATTAGTTCGAAAAAATAATATGACAATTTTCTCTAATGTATTTTCGAAACAATGTAGTAAAAATTGCATCGTATGAGCATTTTGAGTATGGAAAATGTTGGGAATAGATTTGCGAGAGTATAAGGTTTAAAAGTTCGGTCTGCCTATTAATAAGCATCTGTCTGTCCACGTATAACTTAAGTTAATTGGTAGTTAAAGTGCGCCATGTGAGAAACGCGATATATTTTCTTAAAGTTTAGAATTCATATCACTTTATTATGAAGAAGGGATGAGTTTTTCGCTTTTGAAAATGTTTAGTAAAATTTCACAGGAGCATCACCTTAATATCATGCCAAATTTTTTCCCAGCCTTCTTCTACTCCCCATATTACTATTCTATACCTCCATCTTGATTCTACGAGTACTGCGTACAACCTCCCAAACTACTCCACCTTCATTATGTGTGCAATATTAAACTATTCTATCACTAATTCCATTGTCGCATTCCCTTTCCTTAATGCCTATTTCTACTTTCTGTAGCACGTATGCACAGTGTACATAGTGAATAAAAAAGGTGTTGCAATCCACCTGAAAGTTTGATACCGAGTTTTCACTGAAAATACATGTTTTGAAGCCCCCTGAATCTAACGCTTTTTTAGAAAAAGGTTGATATTCAAGTTTAATATCGTCCAAGGATGCGACATAGGTTTTTCAGAAGAATCCTCCCACCCCAAACTACCTTTGTATGGAACAATTTTCGAAATTTTCGATTTTCTTAAACCTGGCTAACAATTTGGATTAATATGACAGATGTTTACATGGTAAATATTCTGAGTTCCCTGGGAATAGTCCCTGAAGTCCTCTTCGCTCTTAGTTGATAAACCGTAAGAGACAGACAGTAACGCACTATACAAAAATGTACATCTCCTTAATACACAAAATCATCTCATATACCTACATTTTTGTAGCTAGCAATTTTAACTCTGTTGTTAGTTTTAAGCTTAAAATAATTACACTTTTCAAACATCGTCCGTTTCATACCTCTTTGGTTTTACTCCTGGCCAGGGAAAGAGAGCCGAATTTCAATAATAATCGCATTACGACAGCTTTTAAAAGGTTTGACAATCGTTTTAGCCTCATATATTCTTTTATTTCCCTTCTACTTATAAGGAGCTAGGCAATAATAGCATTTTGGCAATGCTTATCTTTATTATTAAGATAAAACAAGAGATTGCTTGTAGAATAGACAGAGAAATTCATGTGAATAGAACACATACGATTTTTCTGTTTATCTCACACCCCTTTCCTATTTAATTTAACTGCCACTATCGATGGCGCTTCTATCAAGCATGTTCCTAGCTAATACGCCCATATTTACATAACAGCTAGAAATGCACCTATTAAGTTGTGCAGTCACGTACTATCCTCGTTGGCTATGGATGTGTTGCAGTAATGATGCTTTCGTCACCTTCACGGAAACTTCAACTTGACATAGACCGAATTAACACGCCCTGATCTTCATGGCATTTGCGCGTCAAAATGGGCTCTTTTATGTTTAAGGAAATCCCGATGGGGAAATTCGAAAAGTGGCATAAAGCTGTAACATTCAGGTTAAGGTTGTGGGTAAAGGAAAGAACTTTTCTCGGTGGTTCCCCCCTGGAATTCCAGTGTAGGTCAGTGCTCCGATTGTGTATTGCCATCCTTCTGGCACGACTGTCACTGTATCCTGGTTAATGCCACTAGGTTTGCCAGATGTCCCATATTTGTAGACATGTAACATATTGGCTCTTTTCATAATAACATTCAGGTTAAGGTTGTGGGTAAAGGAAAGAACTTTTCTCGGTGGTTCCCCCCTGGAATTCCAGTGTAGGTCAGTGCTCCGATTGTGTATTGCCATCCTTCTGGCACGACTGTCACTGTATCCTGGTTAATGCCACTAGGTTTGCCAGATGTCCCATATTTGTAGACATGTAACATATTGGCTCTTTTCATAATATTTAACGAGTTTTTCATAACCAACATACGAATTGTCAAGCAGTTGGCTTCAAGTTATCTAGAGTCAAGCCATTGTCGGTACAAATAAGGTAAAGATTAACCCAGAGTCACGACGGGCAGATAGGCACGGTATGTTTGGAGTAGTGTCTGCAAATGCAATAGACTCTATGGAATTTTTTTGTAGCCTGCCATGTCACTGCATAAGTTCAATCACATTCATTTCCTTTCTTTTAGCACTTGAGCAAATCTTATGCAGGCCATAAATGCACCATGTTATGTTAGATGAAGCTAACTAGGTCAACTGTAAAAAAGTCCACGTTTTATGTTGTGCTCTGGGAGTATTTTGCTAGTTGCAGTGAATACATACCAAACTGTAATAATTGCTTTATCAAATTATTGTATTACAATGAAAAAATGTCCACTATCACTAATGCAACATTTGATTATACAGAGAGTCCAGAAAACATTCGTCCTTACTTAAAAATTATAGTAGCCAAATTCAGGAGAAAAAAAAATAAAACGATATTATAGTTTACGTATTCTTTTTTTTTTTTTTCATGATTTTCCATATTCTTTATGCTGTAATTAATTGAAAATTGAACTGAATATAGTACCGAAAATTGCTTTGAAAATGTGTTTTGATCTTATGGAGGATAAAAGAAAAGTCTGTAATGTGCAAGATTTTCAACAAGCTTCCTCAAAAACGTCGCGATGTCACAGTAATTTTTCCTGTCACATTAAATCATATAATGGGTGTTATACAAAACAATACCCCTTCTAAACGTACATAATAGTTATTAAGATACAGTGTTAAAATTGGAGTTTTATTTGGTGAGCAGAATATTTGCGAAAATCGACTGCAGATATCTTACGAGAAAATTAATGTATGTTGCGTGACCACATACTACGGAGTGTCCGAGTCATGCTTGAACCATGATAGCGGGCGGGGGAAAACCGGTAGAGTGCGAGGTCTCTAGTTGCTGTAATGTTCCTTCAATGCTGTGCGGGCCCATGTGGTTCCAGTGAATGCTTAGCACAAGTAGCTTACAAAAACACGTGTTTGGGTTGGCTATATGTTACCGGTCGTTGCTTTGTACAGTTTGATGTGTTAGAAAACGTGTTTTCTTGTGTGTACTTACGAATTGCTTTTAAAGCGCGTGTGCTGCGTGTGCATTTAATTAATTGTTTGGATTACTAAAATGCCGGAACTGTATAATCTTCAACAAATATTTATGTACCATATTTGCATTGAAAATAATCCATGCCGACAGGTGTTTAGGAAATTCATAAACATATTCTCTGGTAGGAAGCTGAAGGACACCGCTTTGAGTAACTACTGTAACTTGTTGGTGAAATAAAACGTTATTGTGTGCACGCCATATGCTAATGAAAGTTTGTGAGTAGAATACTCGGGAAATTGCTCATCTACAATACCACTGTTTACCTCGCACCCTCCCGGTCTCATCCCACTCGCGTTCTCGGCTGAAGCGTGACGCGTACTCTGAATTTTTTACGCATCTCAGAATGGTGAATATTAATGTATCCAGGTGAAATGTATCGAACTAGCAGTTTATATTGCACAGGCGCAATGGTAAACTCTAGTCTATTGTTTGACATTCGTTGTTGTTTGATATTCATTGCACTAATATTGACACATTGTAACGTTTAGTCGGGCAAAGATAAATCAACAGAATCACCCATAATTAAATCTGTTGCATGAAATACTTACTATTTCCTTGACTTCTTTCGTTACAATTCCAACGTTACCCTCTGCGCTGCCGAATCCAATACTCAAATAATCCGCCATTACATTAATCAATAGGTCTCCATTTAATAGTGTACATATCATTTTCAGTGCAAAATGGAAGGGTAGTAACAATGGAGTGTTACAATAAATATATTCTACTGAGTGTTATAATCTTAAATTTCTAGTCTTAAGTGGCTCGAGTTAAAGTTCCGCTCGCAGTGTCATTGCACTGGAGATTCCTTAAGCACTTAATACAGGGTTACTACAAAAGAAATAGACAACTTCAACTGCCTGTAAAACAAAAACTATTAGAGATAGCAACCTAATTATTTTGGAGGTATGTTGAGAAACGTTCAAAGTTTCGTTTGTTACTATTGGTAACGCTGTAGTGCTTTGTTTGTTGTTGCAGAAGCTGAAATGGCGGAAAATCCTGTGGAATAGGCATATTGCGTGTTGGAATTTGCTAGAACGCAATCATCAACTGTTGTCCAACGACATTTTAGAACACGTTACCACAAAACGCCACCGACTAGACAGTCAATCTACGACTGGTATAGAAAATTCGAGACAACGGGATGTTTGTGCAAACGGAAGAGCTCGGGAAGACCAAGAGTTTCGGAAGAAAACGTTGAACGTGTTCGTTCTGCCTACATAAGAAGTCCACAGAAATCGACATCTAGGGCAAGCATGCAATTACAAATTCCACAGCAAACTGTATGGAAAATCTTGCGGAAGCGATTGCACATGATGCCTTACAGATTACAGATGTTGCAGTTTCTGAGTGAAGAAGAAAAGGTCATACGGCGTGACTTTTGCATCGACATGTTGCGACATGATGAAGACGATGCTGGTTTTTGTGAGCGCATCATTTCATTTTTGTGGTAACGTGTTCTAAAATGTCGGACAACAGTTGCTGATTGCGTTCTAGCAAATTCCAACACGCAATATGCCTTTTCCACAGTATTTTCCGCCATTTCAGCTTCTGCAACAACAAACAAAACACTACAGCGTTACCAATAGTAACAAACGAAACTTTGAAAGTTTCTCAACATACCTCCAAAATAATTAGGTTGCTATCTCTAATAGTTTTTGTTTTACAGGCAGTTGAAGTTGTCTATTTCTTTTGTAGTAACCCTGTACATTGTGCTGCATATTACTTTTTCGGCTTTAGTTAATAACGTAAATAGTACTTAAAGGAATGTAACATTAATTACTAACGCCTGCTTAACATAGTAGTTCCAGTAACAAGATTGCCAACATTAATCTTGTTGGCAATTTGGATCTTTTCTCCACAACTGGTTATTGATCTTATATCCGAGTATAAATAACTTGCAACTGACGTCGGGGATCAATATTAAGACGTGATGTATTAAATAATAAGTAAATATTAACAAATAAAAAGGAAATAAAAGACGTATTTAATTAGTAAAATACAACTAGGTATGAATTAATATAGTTATATTTGAGGTGTACATTAATGTATTAAAATGAAGAAGACTTAGTATAGGTACTTATTACACATATGTGCAGCAAAATAGATAAAACACACAGGTAGGTTAGATTACCAGCATTGACCAGGACATCTAAACCTTCACCATTGGTTCAAAGAACAGTTATCGTCGAAAAATTACACAGAAATGAACTATGTTAATTAAACACACTAAGGAATTTTCCAGGCTTTCCAAATTACTTGTTACTTATATAAATTTCTACCTGTCTGAGAATATGTACAGACGATAGAGGAAGCTCGCACAGAAATATGTCAGGCCGTATTATGTTACCGTTCCCGGTGCGGGACACTCATTCTGGTAATCTCACTTCTATCTAAACCTAACCATGGGACAATAGCGACCTTATTTGGAAATTGCACTCTTTCGTGAGGCAGAAATTAGTACTCTGAAGTAAGTAAACTCCTGATACATAAATCAACAATACTGACATCTGAAACAATAGCATTTTTCGTAACTGCGCCTAGACATCCTTCATGGATTTCTTGACTCCCGTCACATTTGTGAAAGCTACACACTTTCTCATTAAGTGCCTCATCCTACCAGTAATTCCAATGCAAATTTCGATGACTACACAAGGAGTCGTCCACATGTCCCTCTGCAACAGTTACGCACATTATCTTCAACCACCAATAAGGAATTGAATAATGGGTTACTATGGAGAGCATATTACTAATCGATTCGAAATTCTAGATATCGATATTTTGATCTTTCCAAAAAAAATCGATTGTAATAAATAAGTATTGAACTGTATCACGATATGGAAGTATAGAAAGAAAAATGGACCATACATTTTGAAAGGTTCGTTTCTATCCACGATAAACCTTGGGTTGCAACCAGCCACACTTGGATTCGCAATAAGTATCTTGCAATATTTAGATTATAATCAAACATTGCCCTGTTGCATGTAAAAATCTGGCATTTTATCTGTTAATTTGATTGCTTAAATTGTTTCAAGTGGAGACTAATACCTTCTGGAGTTACTGTATGCCTTTTTTCTTTTCTTTGTTCGTGTTTCTACTTTCATTTTCTCCCGAGGTATTTAATTGATTGACCACATTTCTTGTGATTTTATTTTGTGTGTATTACACTGGTCTTTCCTGTTTCAGTTAGTTTTTTATTTTTATTTTTACACTAGGATAACCGCATCTGTGCTGGTGTTACTGCGTTAAATACGGAGATTCCTCACATCTTCTTTCCTTTCTCATCCTCTCACTCACTCTTTACCTTCTTTCTCCCTTCCCTTTCCCCCTTCCCCCCCCCATGTCTGCAACTTACTTGTTAATCGTAATATGATGTTTTAAAAACCATTAATAAAATAGTTTCTTCTGGGGGTGTTAACAAAAGATAAAAGCGTAGCAAAATATTTAAAAGTACAGCAAGCCCAGACTTGAGCCTATTCGATCACATTGTGTATGTGTGTGTGTGTTTGTGTCATCAGCACAATATGTAAACAGTCTTACGCATTACATTCACAGATTTTTTTCTACATTCTATCATTGGTTAGCGGCTATACAAGCTATTCTTACGAAAGCTTACTCTCCTTCACTTTAGTCGAGGTAAGCATTTGAAAAAGTAGCTATTTTACACAACGCTATAGATATGAAGGAAAACATTTAAGAATTGGACGCTGTACATCAGCATTAAAATTCTACATCTTTCCATGTAAACGCGAGAAACAATTGAAAATCAACAGGACTTGAAAAGAATTACAGAAGTATGGAACAACAGGAACAATTAATGACGGATATCTCACAAAGGGCTTGGATCACAAAAAGGATCATTTGGAATAAATTGTTTGTTTTAAACACATTCACATTTTTTGTGCAGCACGTTTTCGCCTATGGCTTAACGTATGCGGTATACATAATTATATAAAACTCTTTCCGAATGAAGGGGACTTCCCAGAAAATTCAAGGTGTATATTTCATTCATTATGTAAATATATTTACTATTTGGTATTTTAATAAAATCGTCAGAGCTATTTTGAGGTAATCAACATTTTTTAAATTTTTTCTATGACAGGGTTAGTTTGCGGTGCAGGAATTTCTGTGTCTGTGAACAGCATAGATCAAAAAGGAAAAGTTGGTTAAATACGCAACTTGATATTTAAGTTTAGTACCTTCCAAGGATGCGACAGGAACATCTTCATGAAAATTCGCCCACCCCAAACTACCCTTTACATGGAAGAGTTTTCGAAAAATTTTAATTTCTTAAAAATAGCTCTAACGATTTCGATTAAAATACCAAAAGTTTAAGACGTTTTCTTGAGAAATGGAATGTATATCATGATTTTTCTGAGAATAGCCTCTTGAAGATATCGTCATTCTGGATTAATTTTGTATAACTGTAGACCGTAAGAAATATACTAAACCTTACTACTGAAAACGTAGATCTCGTTAAAACACACGGTTTATGTCATATACATTTTTTTTTGTAGAAAATGGAAATGGAGTGTTGTTTATGGACGCTGTTTATGTACTGTGGTTCTGAGCATCCGATTCTATATTGGGTGTGAAGGATCGCTTATTTTTGCTCAGAGGCCTGTTTATCAAGGCTTGAGGTTCTTTGCATGCCGTGTATCTACGACACGAGACCAACGGCTTTACTTCCCTTCCGAAGGAAACCATGCTAAGGATTTTTACGCCCGACAAAATCCAGTCCTCCTCCGCGACCATGGGTATAATGGTAACCATTACACCACGGAGTAGTACTTTTTTAGAGTTAACCATTTCCGAGATATTCATTCTTAGAGGTATCAATTTTAAAATACGTATACTTTTCTCAAGCTGAAGTCCTCATTCGTTTCACATCCCTTGTTTTACCCTTCTCACGTAAAGAGAACAAGAGTTTTCAATTTTCCACATAGCGAAGGATTTGACTATCGCTTTAGGCTAATATATGCCCTTATTGTCCTATTTACAAGGAGGCAAGTAATAAGACAACTTCTGCTAATGTTTTATTATTATTATTATTATTATTATTATTATTAGCAGCACGATGTTGATAAAATAATAATCTTTTGTAGGAATAGCTTGTTTGCACACAGGTAGAGAAAGTCATGTGAATAGAACACGTCAGAACCTTTTAATAGAAATCCCTCAACAAAAATTACGCTTTTCTGGAAAACGCTTCGTTACATTTTGTTTATTTTCACGAGTTCCTTAAGAAAAAACAAATAAAAAGTGCTATGTTTTCTATAAGAAAGTCTATCGGTTTGATTTACATTCAGTTTGTATAATCTGATTTAGCAAGAAGATTAAAAGTTTTCCGAGTTTGATAAATGAAATTTGTATTGGGTTTTTATAACCTGAATGCTGGATTACTGAGTATCTTGAACCCGTCTCTACAACTGAATCGCTAAGTCACATAATAGTCGTTTGTTGGTTTGTGGTTTTATCTCCGAACTAAATCACGCTTTGGAGCGATTTAGAGCTGCAAAGTGACTTGCAGTCATAAATGGGCTGAATGACCTTGCGGTTGCAACGTGAAGTTCAGTGTCTCTACAAATATCCCACATACGACACGGCGTCATTTGTGGTAATGGCGGCGAGTTCTGAAGGAACTCCACAGGATGCTAAATGTATGTTGCAAAACTAAACGTGCCCGCCTAGGTAGTGTGGTGGTAGCGTGTCTGCGTCACATTCTAAAGGTCGTGAGTTCAAATCTCACTTAGGTGAGTTACCCGGATAAGGTTTTTTTCGGGGTTTTCCCTTATCCTGAGAAGACGCATGTCGAGTAACTTTAAGGTCTATGGACCCGGAGATCATTTGAGCATCATTTCACCAATTTCGTGCATCGTCCGATATGACCAACTAGGTTAAAGGGCATTAAGCAAAAAAAGAGCAACAAAAAAGCAAACAAACAAACAAAAGAAAACGTGATACAGAATGAGGCTAGTTTGCTTCACTATACTGATCACCCGAAATATGACTACTAAAAGTGTAAATTCTACAACGAGAACATATGATTTTAATGTCACGTCAAACGTAATCACCAGGAGTATTAAATATTGTTAATTATTTTAATAGTATATAAGACATCTCCATATGATAAACAGTAGACATTTATTTTGATGTAAATGCTCATTAAAATGGGAAATATAATTTGTTTTATTCTTCCGCTTATTGAGAAACATTTTAAACCTAATTTTCCCTTACTTTAGTATGCTAATATTGCATTATACTGAATAATGAATTAATTTAACCATTGCAAATGAAATTGCGTTTTATTTATGGACGCTCTTTAACTGTTGTGGTTCTCAGCGTCCTATTCTATACTGGGCGTGAAAAATCGCTTAATTTTGCTCAGAGGCCTCTCTATCAGGCTTGAGGTTTTTTAAATGTTGCAAGGATTAAAAGTCGCCCTCCGTGGTGTACTGGTTACCATGCTAACTTCATATACCCAAGGTCGTGGGTTCAAACCCGGCGGAGGGCGATGGGCTTTTTAAGGCGCAAAAAATCCTCGTGGATTTACGGCACGTAAAAGAACCTCAAGCCTGATAAAGAGGCTTCTGAGCAAAATTAAGCGATCTTTCACGCCCTGAGCAAAATGGAAAGCTGAGAACTGCTGAAGTTAAAGTGCGTCCATTAAAAAAAATTAAAACAAATAAAAAATACTAAATTCACTGCATGTAAGTATCCTTAAATTTGTAGGGTTATTGTAGTGACACTTAAGAGATAAAATTATCTAATATTTATTACTTACACTTAAAGCATTAAATAATTATTTTTCTTTGGGATTTAAATGTTCAATGCTTATGTGTAATTTTTTTTAAAGTTCGTTACTTTTAAAACTAATTCATTCACTTTGAACACATATTTATTTGCAGATGTTCAAATTGTCTGCATTGAAAATGAACATACGTTACAGATAGCCAGCCGCCACTAAACTTCTAGAAAAAAAATGACACTTTATAGCCTAGATATATCAACTGCAAAAACAAAGGCTATAGGCCTTCTTAGGGAAAAACCACAAGAGTAGTAAAGTTGTATTGAGAAGAAAAATAATGAAACAGGTACAAAATGTTACCTATTTTATTATTGTTTATAAAACACAATGTGTACAATTTAATTTTAAATGTTTTACCAGACTTTACTTATCATAATAAATGAAATCCGCTTTCCCTCTTCGTCAGATGGTACTTAGGCACGATTTATTGCAATTCTTGCAGACATCCCTCCTTGGGTTCATGATATGACTTGTTCTGGCAGATCCTCCCGTGAAACCCCTGGGCAGCGATTCGAGCATACAGATGGCGAAACTCGAAGTTTGGTCCCTTCCTAATTTCTGTCTTCATAGTTTCGGTCTCCATTATTTCCTCCGGTATCTCGCTAGTTTTTTTCTCTCTTCGAGAGCGGTTTTATTTGTTTGTTTTCCGATAATTCGAAGGTTTATCTTATGCCCCCGATGAAGAAGAGCTCTTGTGCTATTTTATAGGCATAGCTACTTCTCGTAAATTTTGAGATTGAGATTGATGTTAACTATTTAGGATGTAAAATTACTTTCAATTATGATAAAGGCCCTCAAAATAAAACCCATACATTTCAAGGTATATGTGTAGCAATTAAACGGAATTAAAAGTAACAAAACAATACAAAAAATAAGGCCAACATTTTTAAAACTATTTCTGTTCCTGTTGTGATGTACGATGCAGAAAATTGGGCTCTAAAACGAGCAGATAGTCGAATGGTAAACAAATCAGGTAAAATAAGTTGGTATGTTATGCATGTCCTCACATAGACAAAATGATGGAAACGAACGAGCTGATAAACTTCCCGCGAGGCAATCAGATTACCTTCTGTAGAAATGGGCATATCAGGTACATTAAACACCTCATTAAAGTAAATTGGGATCATTAGTGGCATAACAACTCAAACAGCAAATTGCGCGATATAATGAGGAATGGAGTATCAGGACTTCCGAGATAATCAGGAACAGAATATTGTATGGTACCCGATGGTCATTTAGAGTAACTTATATTTCGATTAGGAAGAGACAAGGTTACACCAATCGATATCAATATCGATATCTTTAATTGAGGACGGAACAGGTCGACAGCCTTGTGGGTGAAACAGTTTCTGTATAGTTTGTGTTCCTGATTATTGTAGGCGCTCTTTGGTTTTAGATTTGGTAGTTTTAATTGCCTATTTATACACTAGATAAGTGTTTGACCCTCACAAATACATCTCTTACATTCTCACACGTAAACTGAACCAATAGAGGTGAAAGGGCTCCTTATCTCTGATTCTGTCACTCAGAAAAAATGCCTGGCATAGAAAGGTAAGGACGGATACCTGTTGTCCTAGACATGCTGCTGAAACAGTCAGTCAGTTTCTAGTTCTGAAACTTGCATATAATTACTGGGAATCATCCAAGCATTGTGTCAAGGGAGCCGTCTTGTAGGTAATTTGTTTTGACATATTGATCCGCCTGGACCTCGGGCCTCCAAATCGGGCATATAAATGTTTTCGGGAACTTGGCGCCCTTGTCACATTAATGTTTGAAGTTTGATGTAATTACGTCCCAAAAGTTACAAGTAAATACCCTTCAAGTTATTCAAGCCAGAGGTTAATTATTGGTGAAGTCATACATATCATATTTTGATCCTATCTTCAAGGAGGAGCGCAATTAGCCTTGACATCCTGCAGTCTTTACCTTCAACTCGTGACCTGCGTCTCATTCTGTGCTGATCTTAAATTTTATCATGCTTACAGTTATTGATCAGTATATTGCACAGTAATCCTAACTTATGAAACTTCAGAACTTTATTTCATCAATTATTCTACATCTTCATATCTTTGCATTTCTACAACATTTTCCTGGATTTCCATAAAATACTAAGTCTGTCTTATCCAAGATAGACAAGTAATATATATTTACAAAACGAAACGTGCCAAAGTCCCGCAACACACACTATTCTCAGCTTATATCAATTTCAGATGCCATTCCTGTAAAAATTATTTGTTAACATTTCAACGAGTACTGGGTTCCCCGTACGATTTGTGAACAAAGGCATTTGAACCAACTAACAGCTAAAAAGCTGAATTTAAGTGCTTCCCCTCACAACAGGAATGGTCATCAAAATTACGTCACCTATTAAAGTAAGATACCAGCGGAGAACAGGCAAGAATGCACAATAGCGCTACCTCCTTAAGAGAATGCATCTGTGAAATTTGTCTAAAATTGTGAAAAATAAAAAAAAAAAATTATGTTTGATGATAAAATATTTTTAATTTTAACTTTAAGAAAATGTATAGTTTTTCCCATTTGGCGCACTTGAAATCCAAATTAATTGAAGCTATAAATGGCTACGCGTAAGCTTTATTAATAGGCACTCCCAGCTTTAAACCTTATTTTCTCACAAACTTTCACCCAAAACAATTTTCCATACTCAAAATGTTCCGCACAATGTAATTTTCACTAATAAGTTTCAAAGTTATATGCTGCCTCTCAAGGGGACTATAGAAAATGGTCAGATTATATGTTTTTAATAATTCTCCAAGTTTTATAAGTACATCATTAAAATTTGAAAAACCATAATTTTTGGAAAGTACGAGAAGTAATAATTGTTCTCCATTAATTAGGACTGAAACATAATATGACAGATCTATTTGTAAACTCATTTTCTGTAAAACTGGATGTTTGTATGTGAACATTTTTAAAAACGCATCACATGGCCCATATTTATTAAGACAATGAATTTTGAGAGTAAAAGATTGTTATTTAAATGACCATGTAAGGTATAATTTTGATACAGGGTAAAAATATTACTATTATTGTGTTTAATAAGTGGTATAAATTTCAACAACTTACATTACATAATGTGGATTTTCCAAATTTCACAGATGCATCACATTAACACCCTCTATCTTAAACCCATACACATCAAACCTAAAACCATCACAAATGTTTTACCTGTGGCAAAGCCCTAACAAGAGCAGGTATTACCGTACTACTCAAAAGGTTAACATGGGCCTTTTCTTTTTTAATACAAACCTCTCAGATAACGCACTGATTATTCTGGGAAGTCGCCGACGTTTTGCAGTGCACCATTGAGCGCTGAAGCCAACAGAAGTCGCAAATGACAGAAAGACGTGGAGTACGCGCGGAGTAAAACACAACGTGTTATCGCAGCCTTTGATGCCGGCATGTTAACTTTTTGAGTAGCACGGTAATACACAGCTGCCACATCTAGGCTCACAACGAGCCCAACAGACTATCGTCGTCGTTATCGAAAATATTTGTTGATGTAGAAAGTAATGTGTGACCGATAGCACACAGTGTATATTCAGGATGAGTCTAGTCTATAAGAAAATAATTCCAGTCGTGAAATAAGCTTAGAAATCACACGATGTCGTACCTGACAGGCGCGTTTCGGCAGAGGAAAGAACAAAGTACGCTATGTTGGCGGAGTATATACACGGTAAACGTTATACCGGGTGGCAAATCTACGCCGGCGATTGCTGAATTGCACTTTCGCCGTTGGTTGCTCAATTCCAAGGCATAATGGGTTTATCGACTTCTTTTTCTGGAAGAGGTGCAACAAAATCAACATCAATGTAATAACAAAACGCATCAAAAGCTAGAGCATTATGGTAGAAACAAGGATATAAATTGAAATGCATAAAAGTAACAAACAATATAAAACTGGCACTTCAAACTTAAGTGTTGCCTTAAATAGAGATTTTATGGTTAATTAAATCCATTAGTTTCTCTCACATTATTTTTCTGAACATTTTTAGAAAATAACATGGACCAAATTTTTTGGGACCATATTTTTTCAGTTTCAGGATCCATTCATTGCTATCTTATGATCAATTTCTTTGGTACTCTGAATATCAGTGGAGATAACTTTGGTTTTGATAGTGTTTAACGCCCACTTTTACTACCATGGATAGCAGGCGTAGACGCTGAGGATACATGGAATGAAGATGGACCACCGGTGGAATGTGATGCCGGGGGGGAGGAAATCGGAGAACCCGGAGAAAACCCGTCCGTGCGTCCGTTTGTCCACCACAAATCTCGCAGACGGTCGCTTGGGATCGAACCCGGACCGCCTAGGTGAGAGGCGAGTGGTCTACCACTCGGCCACGGCGCAGCCTAACATTGCTTATTTATTTAATTATGCAGTTATTCTCATTTATGAAAGTTGTATCCCATTCTTGAAAGAGAAAAACAAATATCAATTTGCAAATCTTCATTTCCAATTTCAAGATCTCTTATTTGGTGCCCGTGGAACCATTCACAATGATGCACAAATTAGGTATATATAAACAGCATAGGTTACCTATAACGCTCAGCATAATTAGTGATTCGATATCAATTATTCATCATCACATATATAAAACATAAACCTATATCAAGAGTAATTCATCACCTTTGTGGGTGTGTTTTGTTTCTTATAATGAATCTGTATAAAATTCATGAAATGTATTTTATGTAAATTATATATAAAGTGCTGAAGTGGTAAACTGTTGTCATTTGTCACCTTGCTAAAGCAAACAACAACGTTTTACTTTCTCTACTGTATGCAAGTAGGGGAAATATTGTATTCTATTACAAAATTGATGTCGAGATTTCACCAGAACTATACATTTTGAGGTCCCTAAACCCCCCAAAAAACATCTATTTGAAACGTATCCCTTTTGCCTATAAGTGTGTGTATGAGTATGTGTGTGTCAAATAAGTACCAAACTTGATATTTAATTTTTGTATAACTTTCCAAGATGCGACACGAAGTTTTTTCACGAAAATCGCTCACTCCAAACCACCCTTTCACTACTGGTTAAATTAAGCGATAGATGAAGACATTTCCATATGTTTAAAAGACATAGTTTATTACAAAAAACTTTTTGTGGCATCAGCCATTTCCGACATCCGTTATAAATGGTTCGCGTTCAGTACTTTGGCCCCGTGAATCCAAACAAAAGAATTTTCAGAAAAAGGTTGTGTGTGTCTGTCTGTGTGTGTGTGTGTGTGCTGGGATAGAGAGAGAAAGAGAGAGAGAGAGATTTATTTTTCTCAAAATAGCTCTAATAATTTTGATTAAAATACTACACATATAAAATATTTACATAAGAAATAGAATGTTGCCTTAAATTTTCTGAAAATAGCTTTCGAAATCGTCTTCATTCGGAACGAAAACTATATAATCTTGCACAACTGGTTAAAGTAAGCGATGGATGACGAAATTTACATATGTTTAAAGCATATTACAAGTAACTTTTTGTGGCACCGACCATTTCCGACATCCAGTATTAATGGTTCGTGTTCACTAACTTAGTCCCTGAATCCAAGCAAAGTGTTTTTAGAAAAAAGGTCGTGTATGTGTGTGAGAGAAGAGAGAGAGAGAGAGAGAGAGAGAGAGCAGTATAACTCAAAAATTAAATGACGGGTTAATACCAAAATTGTTACATGAGTAACTTCCAAAGATGTGAAAAGAAGATTTTCAAGAAAATCGCCAATCCCCAAGTACCCTTTACCTGGAATATTTTAAAGCGCGTTTACATGACAAATAAAACATATAAATTGAATTTGGATTAACACACGGAGTCCCCTTCATTCAAAGGTAAATTATATCATCTTGCATAACTACAAAGCGTTAAGTCATATACGAGAACTTACTGGACAAAAACAATATATAGGTATATATTTGAACCACACAATTTATTTCAGGTAACTTCTTTTGTGGCATTAGCCATATCCGAGGTATCGGTATTACTGACTCGAATTATTCAACACAGTCATTCTTTTAAAGCCATTTTTAAGAAAATCAAAATTTTCAACAACAACAAAATCCATATGAAGGGTAGTTTGTGGTGGGGATATTGTCTTGAAAATCTTCGTGGCGCATTCTTGAAAGTACTAAACCTAAATACCAAGTTTGGTATTTAACGTTATTTTCGGTTTTGAGCTATGCTATCCACAAACACAGACGGACCTTTTTCTAAAAACACTTTCTTCGGACTCAATGTACCCCAAAATATATATTTCCGGTGAAATCTCGACATCAATTTTTGGGTGGAGTACAATACCTTCCCTAGCTACTATGTGCATTGTATGTACATACGGGCTAGAGGAAGTAAAAATAACCTTTGGTAAGAATAGTTTATTTGCAGTCATATGAATGGAACGCATCAGCTTTTTAGTACTTTGAAATACAATTCTGCAGGCATAAAATATATAGAAAATATGGAGATTATAAAATGATAAATGCTTTAATTTTGTAGGGCAACATCATTGTTTATTCTTGACATAATTATTGTTGTTTATTGTATGAAGGTCCGAGTGTGAAGAAAAGTGGTCGGCTTCTATACCGTCATGATGCGCTCCAACAAAGCGGCAGAAGCTTCAACAACATATACACGTGTAGTTTATCAAGGATATCCTTGAAGAGACGGGAGACCAGCTTGATCTCATTTCCATTAAAAAAAAAAGTTTTATTTTTAGTGTCCTATAATGTCGAAGTAAATCATTACGAAATGTTTAAAGCATGCATTAAATATAATACTTAACGCTGAGAGGTTCGTTTCAGAACACTACTAAAATCAATCTAAATACTTAAATAGGAAAATGATATATTGTGCAGAGCTACTATAATATCTGGTTCATTAAACCAAATCAAATACGTTATCGTGGCTAATGTAACGGTTATTATACAGGGTGTTAATGAACTAACTCCATGGCACGACAGCTCACGGGGAACCTTGGCCTACCGCCCGGCCGCTGCGTCCCCCATCTCGGTCCACTACAGACGTCATGGATGGGGTATTGGAGGGTGAGACGTGGTCAGCTCCTCGAGTCCCTCCCGGCCGGATAATGCGGTCCTCATGACCTGGATCCGCTACTTCTCCATCAAGTAGATCCTCAATTGACCCCCAGGGACCTTACGAGGCTGAGTGCAGCCCGGGCCAGGTCTCCCACCGGGGGAAAAATCCCCACGCCGGTACCGGGGATCGAACCCAGGTCTCCCGCTTGGTAAGCATCTGCTCTACCACCGCGCTAAGGAGACGACCGTGTTAATGAACTATACCCAAATATTTTCACAGACTATGTAGATTACTTAAATAAGTAATTTGAGATAGGAGTCTTATGGCCTATTTATTGAAATTTCGATATAACGGATATAAGTTTCTGAAATGCCAGTACGCCACGTATTGCGGCATTTCGTCTGGAATGAAAAAAAAAAATAATAAAAAACATTTACTCTATGACAGCTTCCGGTGTTACGCATTGCCTCCAGAGTAGGAAGAACGTAGCTAATGAATGCTCATTGTCACACTGTCAAGTGATTAGTTCGAGATATTACAGATTTTTGCAACATTGAATCTTGAGAATGCTTGTAACGAACTGCTAAAAATCGATATTTCTATACTCGGGCAGCAGTTTTCAAGATATTCTAAACAATTTTTTCAACCTGCTTTGCTTTAACACCGACTTATCAGCACCTGATACCCACACGTTTAACGCTATGTAGTTGCGTTATGTTTATCCGGGGACCATGTATCGCCGATCTCAAATTACCTATATCGGACACGTGCACAATTTCGCAAATTATTTCGGTGTAGTTCATTAACAGCCTGTATATTATATGATTTAAATATCACAATTATGAGAAAATAGGATAACATTAGTTGGATTTAGCACAGTTCTTTTAAAATTTTTATTTATTTATTTTTTTAAATTTTTAGCTCTCCCTGATAAAATTGCGCGTCCTCTATACCGTATTTAAAAGTAATGTATTCAGTACATTATAGAAGCAATCTCCATAATTCACGTCTCAGAGCTTTGCTAAAACACATAAATCTAAGTAATATATAACACATATGTTGACATTTAACAATATCTACCCAGTAATAATAACAATTACATAGAGCCGGTTTAAAGGTCCTATATAAATTGCAGCTTTATATGGCCCCTGCAAAAGATATAATACATTTTTTTTTTTTTTTAAATTTACACTCCAGAGCAGGAAAGTGTTCCATATTAAGAGTAGTGTGTTAAGTCCTAGTAAGAAATTTGATTGGTATTGGTATATCGTCTTTACATTCTCTACACGTACTATGTACATAGTGTATTGGGAAGGTATTGTCTTGTACTTAAATTCGCTACCGATATTTCACCGGAAATACATGTTTTGAGACTCCCTGAATCGGAAAAAATGCATTTTTAGAAAAATATCAGTGTGTGTGTGTGTGTGTGTGTGTCTGTGGGCAGCATAGCTCTCAAAAACGAAAAGTCAGTTAAAAACCAAACTTGGTATTTAAGTTTATCATCTTCCAAGGATGCGACACGAGGATTTGAAAGGAAATATGCCACCCCAAACTGCCCTTTACATGGAAAAAGTTTTGAACATTTTATTTTTCTCAAAAATGGCTCTAACGATTTTGAATAAAATACTGTATATTAAAATTATTCACAACACAAATAAAATGTATATTAATAGTTTGCAATTAATAGTTAGAATATTACTGGATACTGCAATGGACATTTTATATATGCTAATAATTTGTGTTATTTACGGTAACAATTTCAAAAACATGTCCCCATAAATGCAGAATGTATAAATTTCACTTATTTGTACCCTTAAACATACTGAGTATGCACCTATGCTATATAGTTTTCTCCAAAACATCATGGCTCTCAAACGGGATTGCTACCCCTACCACTGAGCAATAACCATTAGCAAACAAAAGACGAACCTGTACTGTGGGCGAGAGGTAACGTATTAAAATCTGTTTGCTGGAGACGCTGCTTGCAAGTTGAGAATCGCGCCTCAGTTAAGGCACCAGTAAGTGGAAGACTTGGCAGCAGTGAGGGTTGGTTTCCAACCGCACACACCCTAAACCCAACTTTAAATTCAGGCCGACTTTGGAAGAAGAGTGGGACAGGGTCATCATATTCTGAAAAATACTATACTTACTAAGCATGAAATGCTCATTTCTCAGGCACAGCTTCCGGACAATAAACTGCGTCATGCTCGATTAGCTCTCCAAGCTCGGTGAAGACCTTTCTCTCTCAAACAATAGGCAATCTAAACAGAGTCCACGGCCAAGGCTGTTTACGTTCCCGATAAATATATCTGTCGCATTGTGAGAAATAAGTTGCAGTTCATCCACGAGTCCGGTTGTTAGACCGGTGAATGAACGCAAACTTTACATGACAGTGCTTCTTCGGTGTCGTGGGAATTCTCTGTCGAAAATCCCTGTTTACAAATTAGGTTTAGTCCAGTTTGTGGGTTAGTACAACCAAGGTTACGGGAGTTACGAAACCTGTCTTTGGGTCCAAGCAGGCGAGGGTAATAGCCGACCTTGTACATACTTGACCACACAGTCCCTCTTCTGAAGGTATATTTAGATCCTTTCACTGTCCTCTACAGCCTCTTCATCTGTCAACCCAAGTCAGGCAGGTGAGCGAGGTGATGCCACGCGCTTAAAAATCAAGGCTATCAAAAGTAGTTTCTATATTTCCACCGCGGCTCACACAGAAGGTCTATCAAATTTGTGTAATCCTGTACTACATACGAGACACGTGTGAATGCTTCTTATTTATATATTCAATACACGAACATTTATTTGCAGGACCCAATTTTTTACCTAAAGTTAAAAAATTACATAACTAAAAAAATGACTAAAACTGAGATGTACTGAGTTTATTAAAATTACAGCACAGAAAGTTACAAATAAACTTATACACGAGTACATCCGCTATAAAGGCAGAAAAAATAGGGATGAAAATAACGATGTGATGGAGGATTTAGGATTTTGCAACGGAATGGCACTTCACTCACTGCGACACCATGCTCCATTGTGGCTGTACCCCTGACAAGCAAGGATGAGGTGAAGGAGCTGTAGGAGATCCAGGGCCAGCAGAAAAGCGCAGTAGTCCCTAACATTTCCAGTGTAAACACCCGCGCAACATTAGAGAGCAATTCCCAGACGGCGACGCAGCAATCCGGAGGTTGGTTCTCCATAACGTTGCCCCTTATCTCTTAACGTTCACGTGAGCTAGTCACCTCTCATTAGCTGTCGTCCTAGAATTGGGTGTTTTGTGATAAAAAAATTAGTTCCGTATATAACATGATTATTTATCTTAATCTATGAGAATTTTCAGATGCACATTCTCATAACCGTATGAATCAAATATATTACATCGAGAGTTAATGCATCTAGAATACATGTGAAATAGATGGGAGGATCTTTTGCTTTAGATCTGCCTCTCAGGATGACAGCATATGCGCCTACCATGAATAACAGTATGTTTGTGTTGCATTATCGACTATCCTTTTCTGACACATGACTTTATTTTCATCATTCAAAGGTATGCATTAGCCAATCAAGGGAAAGGTAACACAGCGCGGATGAATACATCTCTACGAGGTAAGCTTGTAAGAAACGAAGATTAGCAGGCGAGACAGTTCACTCTGGCGTTCACGGGGAGAAATCTTTCCATAGCACAAGAAGCTGCGCCATCTACAGGACCTGAAAGCATACCAAAACATGAAACGGAAATGAAAATGAGAAGAAATGAGAGAAACGAAATCGCGGTAGAATACACCATCCCTCCTTGGCAACCACCAGAAAACCACGCAAACCACTTGGTTAGAGTGAGAAGCCACTGGGAATCGAACTTGGCGCCTTCCGAATGCGCGCTTCACACGTTACACCGGAGCCATTTCCCAAGATAAGAAAACCACTAAAAACACCAAGCTCAGGATGGCTAATGCAAGGGAAATTGAATTGTAAGCTTCACATGCCATCAAAATCGTTACAACAGTTTTTGAGACACCAAAATATTAAAAATTCATACAAGAAGTAGTTTGTTGTCGGAAAAATTTCACTAAAACCTTCATGTCGCATCATTGGAAGATTTTTGACTGAAGTTCCAGGATTGGTATTTCTTCGACTTTCTGTTTTGTAGTTATGCTATGTGGGTGCACACGCACATACACCACACATACACATAAACGGAACTTTTTCTTACATTTTACTTATTTTAGAGATCTCTGCACGAAAATTTTGGATGGAATTCAATAGTTACTTTAATCACTTGGATAAGGAGGGGTTAGATCACTCGCTTCTCGTCTAGATGGACCGGATTCGATCACAAGCAACCGCATGTGGGATTTTGATGGACAAAGCTGCGCAGGGCGGGTTTTCTCCGGCTCTCCGGTTTCCCCTGCCATCGATTTCCACCCGTACTGCATTTTAATTCCATGTATCATCAGTGTCATCAATGTGGTACTACTTATAATAAAAGCGGGCGTTAAACGCTATACAAAAAGAAACTCATTTAGATAAGCGGCAGAGAAGGCAAATTTGCTGATCAGTGCAAAAAATTGAGTTAAAACTTAACAAAGTGTGTTTAAATGAGTCTAATGAACTGGTCTTCTTGAACATACATGAACTTGGGCTTTCATCAAGCGACTTTTGTTGCTTTTCTCTTCCGAAAGTAAAAGTGTGTACAAAATTATGTCATCTACGACAAAACATAGGTGCGCGAGAAGAAAGAATATTACATCAAAGTTGAGAGAGATTCACTTTCCCTTTCACTAAACAAGAGCTCGTGACCCTCTTAGCGCCGTGGTATTTTCTGTTTTAGCGGTTCCATGGCACATTTTCCTCCACGGCCGCGGTCAACCGCCTAGGGGCATTAGAATTCTTTGAACCAGTCCCACCTCTGAGCTCCAAGGAATAAAAACCTTGATAGAACCACCCCGTAATTAGATAATGCTGCAAGACATGTCTTGCTGTTGTAACGGGAATGTACTCTACCTATTTATAGCAATGACACAATCAGCATTTTTAAAGGCGGCTTTGCTATCAACGAGAACGGAAACCAGAACGAGAACAACACGTGTATTATAATGTAAGTGTTCACAAATAACGGTAAAGAAACTGGTCTCAGGCGGTTTCGTTTGTGGGTCGCATTCGGGAGGTCGCGGTTTCGTTCCCCAAAATGAAATGGAGTTATATTTATGGACGCTCTTTAACTGCCTTGGTTCTCAACGTCCCATTGTATATTGGGCGCGAAAGCCCGATTAATTTTGCTTAGAGACCTCTTTTATCAGACTTGAGGTTCTTTTACGTGCCATAAATCTACATCAACGGCTTTACTTCCCTTCCGATGGAAGTCATACTAAGAATTTTGCGCCCAAAAAATCCGTCTCCCTCTGCCGGCTTTGAACCCGCGACCTTGGGTATATGAAGTTAGCTAGCATGGTAACTATTACACCACGGAGGGCAACGGATTGGTTGCCCGTCGACTGCCCACAGTGACATAGGTTTTTTTCATTGCTTGCCCTTGTCTCAGGTTCCTCACTCCCCATCATTTCATTTCATATCAACTTTCGGGGCTCTTGGATGGACTGGATAGTTTATTGTTTTGTGGTGCCCAGTGGATATGCTACATGTAACTGGTTCCTCGGCCTCTGGTACGGCACCACAGCAGTTCGGACTATTTCAGCAGGAGGAGCGCTGGAGGGTGCCTGCAGGAGTGTCTCTATCTCTGAACTCTAGGAACCCCGCAATATCCGCACCTGCTACTGCTTAGTCCGCGCAACAGCCTTGGGATCTTTCATCTAATCCCTTTCTCCGGGGGTTTAAATTTAAAATATAAATTATTTGTTTAGCTAACGACACTGTTAATTGCTAGGATCATGTCAGCACCACCGGTATGCCGGAATTTTGTCTAACAGGAGTTCCTTTACATGCCAATAAATCTACTAATATAGGACTGTCGCTTATAAGAACACTTAAAAACCATCTCTGGGCAGGCAGGATTTGAACCCGTGACTTTGAGATCAAAAGGCCATCGCCTAAGTAACTGACCTACCAAGACCCACTCTCACGGTGTTGCATGCAACACAATAGGCCTCCAGCCGGAATACTTAAAATTCTCCTCTGTCCCTTGCTAAGGTAAAAGAAAAGCGAAAGGAAGTCAGGTTTTTGAGTTTCTCGTTCCCGGAGACGGTCCATTAAATCCCTGCTGTGCATCACTTAACTTTTAGAACTATATCAGTCAGTCGTGACACATTTAAGTAGCTGTTAGAGCTCTCTGCAGTCGCAAGGTGGGAAAATGAAACGGGAAGAAATTTCAGCAAACGTGCATTCCCTCAGATTGATTGAGAGTTGTTTCTTCTAGCAAAAGTGTAGACAGGTGTAATTTGTTTACATGGAAGCCTCAAGGAACAGCAGCAAAAGAAGAAGGTATTAACACAGAATGACACTTTTTTATGTGCGTTAATAATAAACAAATTACTCTCGGTAAAAGAAGAATCGGAAGTGGTAACTTTTGAGCTGCGTGTATAAAATGTTTATTCTGTCGAGTTCTAACATTGACTAACTGCATTATGTTGGCTGAATTTGAAACAGTTGAAAAAATATGTCCCACTCGCATAACTTTCTCTACCAATTCCGCAACAATATATAAAATCTTTTCTTATATCTACATCATGCCAATCGAGAAAATATTCGCAAAAACGGTCCTAATATCTATTTCCATGTAGGTATAAAGCAAATAAGAGAATACACTGACCTAAAGAGGTTATCTTTTATTATTATTATTATTATTATTATTATTATTATTATTATTATTATTATTTTATTTCAATAGTAAGATTTAGCATATATCTTACGGTTTAGCAGCTTTCTTCCGGAAAGAAGAGGAATTCTGAGGCTATTCCCAGAAAAGCCAAGATTATAATTCGTCGTTAGAAAATCTTAAAACACATATTTTATTAAGAATCCTTATTCAAAATAGTTGGTGTTGTCTATCTCTTACGGGTTACCAGTTATGCAAACGTAAGTCAGAATGAAGAGGACTTCAGTGGCTATTTCTGTGAAATGCAAGGTATACATTTTATTTGCCATATAAATATCTTTAATGTGCGGCATTTTAATTAAAATCGTTAAAGAGGGATTTTCAGAAAATAACAATTTTAGAAAATTGTTCCAAGTAAAGTTTAGTTTAGGGTCGGGGAATTTTCTTGAAAATCTTTGTGTCGCATTTTTGGGAGATACTAAACTTAAATACCAGGCTTGGTATTTAACGAAATGTTTGTGTTTGAGCTATGCTGTCCACACACACAAACACTAACCTTTTTCTAATACTGCTTTTTTATTCAAGGGGTCTGAAAGTCTCGGTATCGAACCTTTGGGTGGAATACAATACAATACCTTCTATACTTACTATGCACATTGTAAATACATGTTAGATAAAGTAAAAATATAGAACTCGTAAAAACACACATTTTTGTTTGTTTGTAGAATTAATCATTTCTGAGATAGTCTTTGTTATTGGCTTCAATTTTAAACTTTTCTGAAACGGAAAGACATCCTTCGCTTCATGTCTTTTCTTTTACTCTTGGTCATGCAAGAGAACCGAATATCAATTGTTTCACATAGCGACCAGGTTATAAAAGATTTAACTATGGTTTTGGCCTAGGGTATTTCCTTATTTCCCTTCTACTTACAAGGCAATAAGATCAGTTCTACTGATATTTAGCATGACGCAGATTATTGATGTAGATAAAAATAATGTTTTTCTAAGAATAGTTTGTTTTTTGGAACAGGTACAGTAAATCATGTAAACATCAGATTTTTCCTTCGCGTATTTGCGAGGCGAGAAAAACAAACTGCTGCAACTTCTCTGCAGTACAGAGTACTTAGGCTGAGTTTAATTTTCTGTTCCTCACCTAGGGCATAGGTCTCTGAATCCCAAAAATACGAAATAACCTTATAATTTCTATACAACATATCAGTTTGAAAAAATAAGTTATATATAAAAGCAGTTGTACTGTAGCATATTTTGATAGCTGATTCTTTTGTTTCAGGTAAGTAGAGACCTAGCATTTACTATCATTAGTACCTTAACAAGATGTAAGTAAACGCATTTATAATCAAAGAACACAATGTTTCTAGATTACATTTTAAGTTGCACACCTTTGGTATTTTTAAGTTATACATCCGTTGCATCAAGCCCATAAGCCAGATATTTTGGGGCTGCTAATGTCTAAACCATCAATATAATAATTATACTCTTTTAAATAAAGCTTATTCGTACCAAGCTCTTTACAGCGTTTACAGTTTGGGAGCACCGCCTAATGTTTAAATAATCCAAATATATCTCAATTATTTTTTTTTTCACACAAAACGTGTGTAGGGCAGGAGCTGGATAGATAGAGTCAGACTGAAAAATCTGATGTGTTCCAATCACACAGACTTTCTCTACATCTCTGCATCAAATTATTGTTATAAAGCCTATGCTTCTATTTACTTCATGCTAATCGAGAAAAAATTAGCAGAAATTGTCTTATTACTTGCTTCCTTGTAAGTAGAAGCGAAATAAGGGAGTACCATAGGTTAAAGTGATAGTAAAAAGCTGGTTGCTATGTGTCTGAAGTTCCTTTGTTTGTATGGACAGGAGTTGACAAATTTCCGTACGAGAAAAATATCAGTTTTTCAAAGCTGAAAACAAAAACAAGGGATATCTCAAAAACGACCAACTCCATGAAAAATATGTATATTACATAAATTGTGTGTATAAATGTGCTCAACATTTTTTGTGTGGTAAGTTTTTGTCCATCTCTTACGGTTAAGAAGTTATACAAAATTCCGTAAAATTCATCCAGAATAAAGTAGTCTTCAGAGGCTATTCCCAGAATATTCAAGATATACACTTTATTTGTGAGGTAAACATCTTTAATATACGATATTTTAATCAAAATCGTTAGAGAAAATCAAAATTTTCGAAAAAAGTTCCATGTAAAGGGTAGTTGGGAGTGGGGGGATTTTCTTGAAAATCTTCGTGTCGCACCCATGGAAGATACCAAACATAAATACTAAGTTTGATATTTAACGGTATTTTCGTTTTTGAGCTATGCTGTCCGTAGACACAGACACACACATACACAAACACACACACACGCACACACAGGACCTTTTTCCAAAAATGTTTTTTTTTATTCAGGGGCACCAAAACATATATTTCCAGTGAAATCTCGGTATCGAATTTTTGGGTGGAATACAATACCTTCTCTATACACTATGTACTAGTACGTGTAGAGAAAGTAAAATGTAATGTCATAGCCGGAAGTTGAACCATGGATCTCCCGGTCTCTATTCGTTAGCTCTATTACTGAACTACCATGGCAACATACCGGAACGTCATTAAATTTCTCAACTGACTCGCATGTTTCCTGGTAAACCACGAGGTGATCTCAAATTATTTTGAGATGACATACCCCAATGGCGACTAACAATGTCGTAAGTACTTTAAGTCCCAAGCCCCGAAAAAACCCATGGGTCAGAGTAGGCCGTCGCGGGGTTCAAACTCAGTCCATTTTACCGCGGGGCCACCTCGCTCGACATTACAATGTTGCCCTCCATACCGCTTCTTCCCTGGCCAGCATTTCCACGTGTTTTTATCTAGTGCTCGATAGTGTTCTTCTCGTTGCTTGGTCTGTCACTCGAAAAGGGATCAATTTACATCTCCTTTAATGTTAAAGGTCCGTGTGTGTCTGTGGACAACATAGCTAAAATACCGTTAAATTCCAAACTTGGTATTTAAGTTTACTATCTTCCAAGAGTGCGACACGAGGATCTTCAAAATAATTCAAATTCTCCCGCTCCAAACTACTCTTTACGTGGACAACTTTTTCAAAATGTTGTTTTTCACAAAAATGACTCTCCGATTTTCATTAAAGTACTGTATATTATACATATTTGCAAGAAAAATAAAATGTATATCTTGGATTTTCTGGAAATAGCTTCTAAAGACCAGTTTGTTCTGGACAAATTTGTCAAAATTTAGAATAATTAGTAAACCGTAAGGGATAGACAAAAATTTACTACACAGAAAATGTAAACCTCGTTAAACACACGATTTATATCACATGCATAGTTATTGTAGAGTTGACCGTTTCCAAGATATTCCTTGTTATAAGTTTCAATTTTAAAATACTTTTTCAGACAGGAAGTGTCCATTTGTCTTTTGCTCTACTCTTGGTCAAGCAAAGAAGCGAATTGCATTGACAAACGTAGCCTCCTGCATTCCTTTAGTTCCCTTCTACTTAAAAGCAACTAAGTAATAAATACGTTCTGCTCGATTAGCATGGTTTAGAAAGAAGAAGAATTTTTGTAAGAAGTTTTAGAACAGCCAGAGAAAGTCATGTGAGTGTAATAAAACAGGTTTTTAAGTGTTCCATTTGTCATATCGGCGATATTCATCTTTGGAGCATGTGTACTGTGTATGTTGGGTTTCTATTTGTCTTCATTTGATCTCTCTCACACACACACACACACACACACACACACTTCCAGACACTGGGAAGGATAGGGAATATTCTTGGCTAGAGAAAAATTCCCACTTCCAGCCGGGAATCGAACCCGGGGCCCCTCGCACAGCAGGCAGGTGCTCTACCGACTGAGCTACATGTTTCAACTCATTTAATTGTATGTACTTTTCATTTATGCATTAAGGATGACAATTTTAGTTTTTTATCACAGCAAGGCAGTGACTGGGATTTTCTGTGATGGCGTGATGACAGCTAGGCAATGACTGGGTAGACCGGCGCACGGCGGTTGTAACCTTCTGATGCTCAACTGACCTTGACATCTTGTGGGTGTCCGAATTCCTTGGTCTGGGAACAATACCCCACAAGGTTATCAACATGCAAGCAACCGACGAATCGTGTATACTTTCTCTACTGACTAGTGACAAAACACCTTTTTCTTTCTTCAACGCGTGTCTCCTTCCTAGACAGGTGGCGGCTTTCCACACAGAACCGTAGGTCCGCAAAACTCATTTGGGAAAATTGTTTCCAAAAACTCTCAAATGTGCCTGGGCAGTCTACAGGAGAGCATAAAATGAAGAAAAAAAAAAAAAAAAAAACCAATTAATGTAATAAATCGGTTCGTTAATATAAACCATCATCTATCTACTTTAATTGTAGCGGTACATTTAAAAAAATTGAAATGGAGTTTCATTTATGGAGCTCTTTATATCGTCTCAGCGTCGCATTTTATATTGGGCGTGAAATACCGCTTAATTTTGCTCAGAGCCCTCTTTAAGGCTTGAGGTTCTTTTACATACTGTAAATCTACGACACGGGACCAACGGCTTTACTTCCCTTCCGAAGGAAGCCATGCTAAAGGTCCGAAAAAGTCCATCATCCTCCGACGAGTTTGAACCCGCGACCTATGAAGTTAGCATAATAGCCATTACACCACGGAGGGCGGCGGTGCGTTTCAGATACTGAGATGCGATAGCAGCCCTTTATTGAAAAAATGTGACGTGCCGCATTCACATGACTTTCTCTACCCCTCTATGGAGGGTTAGTGGGTATACAAACTATCCTTAGGAAAGCTTATATTTCTATCTTCACTTTAATTGAGACAAACATTAGCAAAAATAGCTACAATGCACATTTCGTTGCACAGTTTATACTTGAATTAGACCGAACAATGTCGCAACTTTGAAACATTTTTGGGTATGCTTTATGTATCATTAAACATCACACAATTTTAGATATGGCAGCGTAGGAAGCATTGCTATGATGCCCACATACGCGCACGCCAAAGGGTGTTTACTGTCGAACACTTGTCATGTAAACAAACGGGTTTCTCTCTGTGCGTTATCAGCAAATCTGTCTTATTTAGTCTAAAGGGCAAAGCGTACTTACCTAATCAAAAATTATGAGTCGGGCAGTTTCAAGCTTGCAAAACACGAAGCACGTGTATTTCGTCCCAACCAAAATATTCTATATTTATTATCCTAATCATGTTTTAATTGTCTTAATCGTAAACCCTCAACAACTTACGGCAATCAACAAGAACTTGCTGTTAAATGCACAGATGTTTTATTTAATATTTTGAGGTAAAGACAAAAAGTTAAACTGAATTCCTCACTTCAAAAGGGATTTCTTTTTGTTTAAGTGTATCTGCAATCCTTTGGAGCATTCTGATACTATACTTGATTCTGTTTCTTTATTAGTTCTTTTCTCTAACCTCAAGATCACTAATGTGAATCGGGCTCTAGAGCCATTTAAAGATTGCACAATGCCCCTGATTCCCTGACTACTATTTTATAAATCAGGTTTTTCTCAAAATTATATTTTCACACCTTCAGAATGAGCTAGGCGTCTCGGTTTTTGTTTAAATGTAATTACAGTTTTCCAGAATGTTCATAAGTATCCATAGTAACATTCTGCAGGAGAAAACATATTCTAATTAAAATAATAATTTTTCTTTAAATTTTGGTTTACTTTAAGGTTTAAATTTGTAGTAAGTTTTATAAAAAAGTTCAGTCTATCATATTTATTAAAATATTTTTCGTGCTATATTTTCCTGTCATTCAAAGCTCCAATTGCAACAATTGCAACCATTTTTTGTTTTTTTTTTCAAATTATGAGACGCTTGGAACGTTTTGACTGTAGGATATAACTACATAATAAACTTAATGAAATAATTTTCAGCTCTATGAGTATTTATCCAATATGAAGCAATTTTGTATAGATATATATTATACAACAATGCAATCACAACGAGGTTTACAAAAGAATCCACACAACCATATGTTTATTTCCGTTAGACTGCATGTAAAACATAGTATTAGCACCATATCTATCCCAGATTATTTCCCCCAGTAATTTCCCTTCATCCAGTGTAAATAAAGTAAATAAAATATTGTAGAAGAATAAACAAATAACTAAAAATACCGGTTCTTTAGTGGGGCTTCGTAAGACAAGCTTAATGAGGGGTGGCCATTGTGCAGACTGTCGGATGTTTACGAATACACTGCGAAAGCCTGCCAAGCTATTTGTTTTACTTCCGATACCGGGCCAGGTGCGCGACTTTGTTCCAGAATAACTGCCTAATCCATGCTGATTATGAGGTCTTTTGTTTATATATCTCTATTGGCGTTAAAAACTATATTTTTATATCCCTTTTATATCTTGGCTCGGTGTCGTTTCGAAACACTCTGTAGATACAAATAGAACAGCGGCAGTCAACTGTTTAATAACTGGACGTTATTTATACCGACCTTAATTAATCAACGAATATCTCTGAAATTGCTTATGCCACAAAAATGTTTTGCCAAAAAAATGTGTGCCTCAAAGGGATTTACATTTTTATGTGGTACATTTTCATCTGTCGTTTAACGTTTACCAGTTATACAAAATTATACACAATTCCTTCCGAATGAACTTCATAGCATATTATCTCAAATTCATTTTATTTTATCTACGTATTTTAATATGGTATTTAAAAAAAATTAGATATTTTTGGGAATATCGAAATATTTCAAAAAATCGTCCATGTAAATTGTGGTTTAGGTGTTGGGGATTCTGTTGAAAATATTCCTTGCACATTTTTGGAAGATACTAAACTTAAACTCCAAGTGACTTTCCGTTTTTGATTTATGCTGTTCACAGATACACCCGAATGACGGCTTGCAACTATATCATCTCAAAATAATTCGATATTTCCTTGTTGTTTATCGGAAAAAATACGAATCAGTTGGGGAATGTAATGTGTGTTTGCATGTTACCGTGATATCTCAGTGTTTAGAGCAACCGAACGGAGACTGGGAGATCCGTGGTTCAAATCCCGGCTACTTCATTGAATTAATCAGTTTGACTCTACCTTGCCAAATTTTGTTAAAGAACTGGAATGCAGGACCTAGAACGTCACAGAAATAGACAATATTTTTAGTTCGGCAGACTCGAGTATTCAATAATTAGCGGTATATTTTCCTTACCAATAATTTTCAAGAATTAACAAAGTCATAGAAGAATATATTTGTTTTCCCCACAGAGCTTGAATCCTTTTCGTGCCATAAACAACACATTCTTGGTGACTGTGTGTGGTGGGCCCAGATATCAACACGCAATATTTTCGGTACGTCTGGCTATTGTTGAAGTATCGGATGCGAAAGCGCTAGTTTAGAAGTTTCGGAATATGGTTTGTCCTTCGCCTTCTTCTACAGATTGGAAATTGCGGTATTTGGTGCCAAGTATGAACTAGATTCTAATAGAGTAGTGGCATTAATTCTGGACACTTTTTGGTAAAATTAACTTTCAGGTTACAAAATTGCATTAAACTCTTATTAAGAATTATTCTTATCTGATATATCATAGCCACGAATTGTACCATAATGGTGTAACGAGAATTTTACCAGAAACTGGAGCTAATTTTCCTTTAATGGTTACTTCGATCGAACGTTTTAAAATATAGTACTTCATAAACATACTCTATATATGGTTATTTTGTATTGTTTTCAATGTGAACATTGGAATTGTTACTGCATGCTATAATAGAGGAACTCAATATTTGAAAAAATCTATTAACACTCGGGATTTTGAGAGATCAACACCATGAACACTAAAATCTTAAATATACAAGAATTCCCCCAATTTTGAGCCCCCTGTTTTACGGGAGTAATAATTCATTATATTTCATATTGGATGCAATATGAACTGAAAAGCATAATTTCAATGTACACTTTTTATTACATTTTGCATCCAGTATGAAATATAGTTATTATTCTCAAATAATAGTGGGTTCAAAATTGGGGAAATCTCGATATTTAAAATGATAGTGTTCGTGGTGGTATTGAAATGTCATAATCCTAAAATTACAACATTTCCCTAAATGTTGAGCTGTTTTATTTAATATGAGAGCAATAACTCCAGTTTTCATATTAGGCGCAATATAACACAAAAACATGTGTAAATATTTATAAAATATTATATTTTCAAAAGCTGGTACAAATTTGCCCATTAAGGGCCAAATTAGCTCAATGTATTAAAAAAAGGTTCAATAATATATTATGTTAACACTTCATAGCTATAATTATCATCAAAACGTTTCCAGTATGAAATGTGAACCATGCAGGAATATGTATGCAATTTGAACAAACACGGAAGCATTTAATATGATTAGCACATTATGATCAGTTGAATGTTAATCCCAGTCTCCTGTGCATAACAAATATATTTAGACGGATAACTGAAACCATCTCTGATCAAATATTCATTGTGATTTAATTGATGTGCATAGAAAAATGCCCAATATTTGAATTATCTATATAACTGAAATTAGATGGGCTGAGGAAGTCATACTGGTGAGTATATGTGAGCAATCTTTGCTTAATGCATCTGAAAGTTTTCAGCTGAATTCACACTCTCGTCACTTGACTTCACCTTCCTTTTACCCCAGTTATAATTATTTAAACGCCATTACAGCAGTAACTCACTAATGGTTTTGAGAGCACATGATATATTTGTTGCACAACACTTAATGTTGCCAACTTCTAACATGAGTTATTTTCCTAAACACCCCGCATCAGTGTTACAACATAAGTGCCTGTTTCAAGACAAATTGTCCACGTTGACAGTTGGGCACCAATTCTAAAGCCTTAAAACTTGCCTTGCGAGGTGAATAGCCTCGTTCTTTTTGCAAAGCTGTTCTGCCAACAGCACCGTAACGTAATGAATATGTAAAAACTTGCTGTATCACGTGCTGCAATAGTTTGTCCATTCATGGAGGACTCCTTCCGCACATGGCCTCAGATATAAGCTTTAGACCTTAGAGGGATGTCGCCATCCTTTGCCGCGGGTTCTCCTCAGCTAGTATTGGTATCTTTAGGTCATACATTTGGGTCAAAGGATTTTGAAACTAACATTGAAGTTAAACTCGGACTAACCCTCCGGAACTAAATGAAATAAATTCAGTTCTAACGACTCGCATATATTGGAATCAAATTGATGCATGCATATATACATATATATACATTACATATATATATGTATATGTGTGTGTGTGTGTGTGTGTGTGTGTTTAGAAGCAAAACGGTAATCATATGAAGACAGGAAATGTTGAGAAAAATTGGGAAAAAACAGAAAAGGAATACAGCGCCGGAGTCCTGACAAATAGCAATTGGTATTCAGTAATGATGTGAGTTTAACTACTATCAATATCTATGAAGAATACTGAGTGTCATCTTTGAGAGCAAGGTTTAATAATGGATGTTGTAGGGATGAAACTCTACAGCAAGATTGATTGTGGTATTATAATAATATTATTATTATTATTATTATTATTATTAATAATAATAATAACTACAATGATAATTATTATATTATATGCTATTTATTATTATTTAAACAGAAACATTTACTACCCTAAATTAAATTGGGTAGGTGTACCTGAATTTGATTCTTAATACACAGTTAAATGCTCAGAAAACTCCAGATCTATCATGTCATATCTTTTTATATCAATACTATTGTAAAAAATATTTACGTTTCATACTAAAATTTAAAAACTTATTTCTCAAATTTGGAGAATTATTTCGATAAAAGACTATATTACATTTTCTTGCATGTACTTTAAAGAGGCAGTATAAGAATTGTTAAACAATTTAGTAAAACATTACATTTGAGTATGGAAAGGTTTTGGAAAAAATTTTACAGAAAATAAGGTTCGTAGTTGGACGTGCCTTAAGCATAAGCCTACCTATTTATAATTTCAGTTAATTGGTGGTTAAAATGAGCCAAGTATGTATAACGTTTATAATTCATATTGTTTTATTATGAAAAAGAGTATGTCTTAATTTTTCAGAATTTTTGGTCGAGTGTCACAGATGAAATGAGTCCCGAAGAGATTCAAAAGATGGTTGTGTATTTGATATAAAACAAAGTTGAGGATTCTTGTGATGCATGTATTTTATCACGTCGAATTTTATGGACGCTATAAGGCACTTGCCCAAAGAGTGTTGGTACGACTAAGCATCTGTTTGCCTTCCAGTTCCTGTGGTTGAAAACGAAGTTCAAGGCTTGTATGCAACTTATATATCTGGTCAACCTTATCGTGCGCAAATGACGTGTTCTACCTAAACAATACGGCCAATTACATAAAGCGGTGGGAGCTGTGCCCTATGACTCAGTTTGGTAAAACTTTCACTTGTTGATCGCAGAAGTGTGCTATAATGACTGTTCGAAATAGCTTTCAGATTTCACCTGTGTCTGTCTCTTATTTAAAACACTATCATGCTAAGCTAAATGTATTTAGATACTGCCTGCGAATAGTTAAAGGTGACCAAACAACTCTAAGAGCAATATGTTATCGGCATCAGATAAATAACATAGAACATCCAAAATGGTGTGTGGCGGGACTACAGCGGGGATAATAGAAATTGGCTTAAACAATATTTGGCAAAAGGGTAACGAAAATAGACAAAACATCGTGGAAAAAGTGAAAAAAAGACGATTATGCGATATAAACACTCAGGAAATAGAATCTGAATACAGACAAAAATCTTCATTGGAGCTACAAAATGAGATAAAAAATGGGTGGGGTAAAGAAACATACATTTAGAACTGGTTATGAAACAACTGGATCAGGTTGGGAGGGTGGAAAACTCGTAAGATAGTTGATGAAGCTGGTAGGAGGATTTGCCCATTATGCGGGGATCAGGAAGACTGGGTGCATATTTTGGCAAATTGCGTGCAGATGGAGGATATTAGGGAAAAAATATTTCCGGAAGTATTTTTAGCTTCAAACAGACGGAGGGACTTCATTCTAAACAGCAAAAACTGGCCAAGCCTGGGCACATACTTAATGGAAGTAAGAGGTAAAATACTTTTGGAAATATTGTATAGATGTATTTGGTGTTTGAGTAATTTATATGTGTGAATTCGTGGGTGTAGTTGTGAGTGCGAATGTGTGTGTACGTGT
This sequence comes from Hymenopus coronatus, assembly GCA_030762935.1. NCBI lineage: Eukaryota > Metazoa > Arthropoda > Insecta > Mantodea > Hymenopodidae > Hymenopus > Hymenopus coronatus. Next base: position 506,368,695 of record CM060900.1, read on the forward strand.
GATAACAGTGTGTTCTTTCTGTTATTGATCTATTGTTCTGTTGTAGCGCGCTTATGTGTGTATTTCCAGTGTTCTGAAAATATATAAAATAGATATGTAGGTAATATTTTAAATTCAAGTATTTTTGGACAGCATATACGGTCACCCGACACATAGCTATATCTAATAGCGTATCGATATGAGATAAACGTAGTATAAATTGTAATTAGGGAAGTAGACATTTTGATTGATGAAAATGTCAGCCAATTTGGCTTAGTTGAATACCTTAAACAAAATATGGGCGATCCATGGGTCATTCGAGGAGGGAGGGGTCACTGTGACGTAACACAACTACCCTTCCATCGGTACAGTGGCTCATAGTTTTGAAAACCTCACTGCACAACGAATGTTGTCCAAACCAAAGTCTTGGCCCTTGATAAGCAGGCAATGAAGTTCGAGGTCCAGTAGTAAACAGTGGTAGACTGAGAAAGTCATGTGAATGGAACACAGAAGAGCTTTTCCATCTTAGGTTCTATTTATATAGGGACAATTGCTGTATTGAAACAACCCATCATTCAATTTTAATTTTGATTTTCAATGGCTAACAAGAAACATTACAGCAATTAGCACATATCTTCATACCTGATACTTCCTTATGTATAACGGACGTAAACAGAGATTATGAGGTTGAACAGTAAATGAGTCAGCGGTAACTGGTGCCGGTTCATGTCTTGTCTTTATTTTCCTTCGTGTGCCTCATTTCCCCACTTCCTGACCAAAACTTTCTTCGATGACCATATCCGCGTGTTTCCTGGTTATGTCACTTGTAACTGTGTTGCGCTCTGTTTTGCGGTTACCCCGCCCTCCTTTTTATACCAACATTACGAGATTCTGTACCACATGGTTCTCTTGCCCCTTATAAATGTGCAGAATCGAAATGACCAGTGGTCTGCATTTCTCTCTTATTTTCTTTCGGAATGAGTGGCTCAGTTGGCTAGATTTTCCAACTCTTTCATGTGTTGTATTTACTAAACTATATATGAACCTATATATTAAATGTTACAACCATACAGGCAGTTAACTCCGAGTTAAAATGTGCATATTTAGAGAAATACATCACTTTCTATTAATTCAGAGGTGATTCTTATTGAAACAAATGTTTTTTAAGTCTTAGATTTTTTATAGCTTAACGTCCTTTAACCTGGTTAGTCATATCGGACGATGAATGAAATTGGTGAAACGATGCTCAAATGATCTCGGGGCTCATGAATCTTAAAGTTACTCGACATTTGTCTTCTCAGGATAAGGGAAAACACCGAAAAAAACCTTTCCGGGTAACTCACCCTAAGCGAGATTCGAACTCGCGACATATTGAATGTGAGGCAGACACGCTACCACCACCCTACCCAGGCGGGCAGTTATTTTCTTCTTAATCTAATACATTTCCTGATCCCAAGGTCGCGGGTTGTAACTCGGCCCAGAAAGATGCTGTTTAAATGTGCTTAAAAGCGACAGCCCCATGTCAGTATACTAAATGGCATGCAAACTAACTTCTGCAGGAGAAAATTCCAGTACACCGGCGGCGCTAATATGGTAATTGACAGCGTCACATCGTAAACAAACATATTTATTTTATCCTCTTTATTTGGGATACATTTAATAATAATAATAATAATAATAATAATAATAATAATAATAATAATAATAATAATAATAAGGTGGTGAATGAAATTTATGAGAAATGAATATTTAAATGAATCCAAGGTAGATTTGAGGATTAGTATTAGGAAACTATCCATAATTCGCCCTACATTCCAAAACGTGTGTCTGTTCACCAACATCTTCCCCAAGCTGAAAAATACACTTGAAACACCTGTTTAGAATTTATAAAGAGGCTCGCCTGTATTTTAATATTCTAGAAGCCAAAATAACTGAGAGAAGAGCCCCAGTTTCAATATGCAGAATGAATGTACCATGTAACAGTTTAGGTATTATCTTTCATCAGATTTTCTGTTTTATTAGCTTTATAATAATTATCGGTTTGTAATCGTCTTACCCTCCCCGTATTTGTAGGACTGACACACCCTAGGACTTCTAAGCCCTAAGCATTGGCTTGTAAGCCTGTCGGGAAGCCAACGGCACGAAACCACAGAATGGAGAATCTGTTACGAGGGGTCGGCTCATAGAACATGAGGAAGTGGATGGTATGAAATGTAAGCGAAATTGATGATGGAGCAATTGGAATGAGTGGCGGGGGAAATTGGAGGACCTAGAGAAAACCCGCCCAGACGCCGCTTCGTCTACCACGAATCCCACGTGCGGGCGCATGGGATCGAATCCGGGTCGCCTAGATGGGAGGAGAGCGGTGTAACTTGTAATAATTAAAATAGTTTTATAACAATTATTGTTTGAAAACTGGCCAATTTTCCAACTGTTTCATGTGTTGTATTTGCCAAATTATGTATGAACTATATAACTGGCACCACAGATTTAAACCAATTGTAATTGAATCTACTTGTGCTAATGATTTCATCAACTGACAACCATACAGGAAGCTACCTCCAAGTTAAAATGCGCATGTGTAGAAAAATAAATAATGTTGGATACGCTATGTTTCAGAGATTCACGAAAACAATCCATTAATACAGAGGTGTTTCATATTGAAATAAATGTATTTTTAAGTCTCAGATTTTGTTCTCTTTTTAAGTTAATACATTTCCTGAACGAGTTATTATCAGGATCTTAATCAGCATGGATGTGGATCTCTAGCTTTCTTCTGCAGTTCGCCTATTTCGGTCTTATCTTTTGTCTGAAGTTCCTGGAAAATTTCCTTTCTGTTTCTTTTTCAAATCGTGCTTCGCGCAAGGATAAATCCTTTAGATGGAGGATTGCCTTTTCATGGCATTGTCGTTTCTTTTCTTTTCCCACTTTCATAATTTTGTAATATTCTTCTGTATCATTTCAATTACACACTAACACGTGTATATTATAGTTTCAATACGAAAAGACAAAGCAACACTATACAGAAACTACAATAACTTCACTAGGACAGGAAACAGTTATTGATAGGCAATTCCTAGTTTTGCGCTTAATTTATCAGAAGCAAGGAGTATTTGTGGGTGCTGAAGATATCGACTGAGAGCTGTGTTTTATTTGTGTTAGGTACCTAGCGTGTTTTTATTTGAACTGATAAGTTCCTAAAAGTCCTACTTTTATACAAAAATACAGAATGGAGTGTGAAGAAGTGCAAATATTTGTATCAGAGTTTGACGACAATGTCATTATTCATATTTACAGTTTTTTCGCTATTTTATGAAGTTATGTTCATGATGAAAATTTTACGATGTTTTTAGGATGGCTGTTATTCCCTATCTCAGACGTACACTTGTTTACGTAACAGGTCACACGATTGACTCTCCTCTGCCCTCTGCCGTTTACTCTGCTCGAACATAGGTGGAGTGATGTAGAGACATAGTTCAGGGCCCTTCAAAACACATTAGACCCTGAAATTTCTGCTTAATTTACAATATTATTAGTAAGCGGACAAATTAAAATACACCTAAGATTTATTCAATCTCTTAAGTGAATATAACATTATTTGCAGTTATTTACCTTCCAGCCTGTATATACTGTAGGAGTTGGGTACTGCAAATCTCATCATACGTCATAGATTTTTAAATTTATTCTGAATTGTTTTAAATGGATATCTGTTGCGCGCTTATATCTATATGATTCATTCGTCTCCAAAACCTGCTTCTAAATTGACTACACGCCACTTCAACTTAAGATACCTTACTTCAGTTGATTACATCGTGCCATCATCTCCAAGGATGACATGAGTTATCACTAGAGCCCGGACTTGTTAGCTGTTGTTAGCCTTCGTTTTAGGTTTTCGTGCCCTTAAAATAGGATTTTTAAAGTACCTTGAAAGCTCGTTTTTTCTAAGATAAATAATTTTCCAATTTTGGGCTATCCGCCTACGATTGTTTTTAGGCGGAAAATATTTTTTTAAAATAAATACTGACGCGACTAGTTTTTCTGTTCTATTATTATTAATTATTTATAAACTTATTTGACCGAAGTATACTTATCAATAACCACCACAAAAAGCTCAGAATATACAAGTTTACAATGTCTGTATTACGTCTTTGGTTTATATTTAACAGAAACAGCGCAGAGATAACTAAAAGCAAATCCCAATAATGTTTTGGTGTGAACAATTCATATTAACTTCCATTTTTCTTATGCTAGGAAGATTTATTTAAAGGTAGGTATTTTAAAACAGCTTACGCTTATCAGAAACTACTCACAAGAGAATATATACATTGTAAACTCGCTATGGGCTTACTTTTGGGGGAGTGAGGTGGCGCCGCGGTAACGTGTGCGACTCGCATCCCACGTTCGATTCCCGGCGACTACCCACTCTGCCCATGTGTTTTTCGTGGTTCCCCCGAGGCCGCCAGACGAATGCTGGGGTGGTTTCCCACACACCTCTATTTCCGCTCTCATCATTTAATGCATTCCATTTTCCTCTCGTCTTTCAGATGACTTTCACATTCGTAGTGCATGACGTTGTGGACAGATGGCGCGGATGCACGCTCAAAGTATAGATTACTTCTCGTGGAATTTAGATGTTGACAGATCAACGGGTCACTTGCTCTCTCTGGTGGTCCGGTAGTGGGACGGGTCATCGCGCTCGGAAGCATTAGGGCTTCCGCGCGTCTTTGGTGGCATATGTGCCTGTGCCCTGTGGCCTTATAAACCTTCATATCCCATATACCTGGGGGCTTTAATGACAATATATCTGCTTAGATCGCAGCGCACGTGGTATTCGCCTCCGTTGTCTACCCTTTACTATAAGCTTTGGGAGGGGTGTTGCAGAAGATAACTACATACAATACAGCTTTTCTGGCAGGAACGATTTCCAGTTATCATGTAGTTATCTCTACAATGCATAACGTCACTGGGGATAAGTGAGATGCCAGTGCAGCAGGTTCTCCTTGAAACACACAATTTATGTTGAATAACTTTTTGTTGGGTTACCATTTACGAGTTATTCCTTGTTTTTTGTTTAAATTCTCATATACTTATTCTTTTCTGACATGAGAAGTCGTCATTCATTGCTCCTAAAAGATTTGAGTACCACTTTAGCCTTGTGCATAGCTTTATCTCTTTGAGCCCATAAAATATGCAATTAAACCGTTATGGTGATGTTTATTTTGATTAACTTGAAGTAGATAGAAGATTAAACTCTTGTAAGAATTGTTTGTTTCAGAAAGTGTAAAGACAGTCATCTGAGTGTAACACATTAGACTTTTTTCATTTTCTTACTCAACCTTTTAATGTTTCCTGGTTATATAAAATTCGGAAATGTATGTAATACAAGCAAAATGTTTTCTCGCCACTTAAGCCAACAAAAGGCGCTATTACACCACTCGTGGAACAATAAGCGAACAAAGGCGGACATTTTCCGCAAACATTACGCCCATTAACCACAATTTAATTAAATTCGTCCTCGAACTTCCAAAGCGTACATCCGCGAGAGTCCAGTCCTTTTATTTACGTCACTGCATTAATAAACTCTGGAAGATAATGACACACATGTAATCCTTGGTCACGTAGTGTGGTCGGCGTCTAAATTACGTTACGCCGTGAAGAAATTCCAGCAAGCCAAGGCAAGCAGGAGGTTTTCAGATGTGTCAACTCACCAATTTATCGCTTCACTCCTTTCGTTAAGGAAAGCGCCCTGAGGGACAATATCTGACCGAAAGTCTAAAGCAGAGCCTAGAATAGAACATATTCTAAAGCTGATAGATCGGGGAAAAAATCCATTCACATGACTTCCTCTACATCTCTGCAACAAATTATTGTTATAAGGCTTATTCTTCTATATACTTCATGCTAATCAAGAAAAACTTAGCATAAATTGTCTTATTACTTGCTTCCTTATGAGTAGAAGGGAAATAAGGGAGTACCATAGGCTAAAGCGATAGTCAAATCTTATAAAAGTTGGTGGCTATGTGATTGAAGTTACTTTGTTTGTATGGCCAGGAGTTGGAAAATTCCCGTAATAAATCTTTCCTTTTAAGGTAAGTAGCAGGGAAATAAGGTTAGTCAAATGTTTTAAAAGCTTTTGGCTATGTGAAACAATTGAATTTCTGTTCACTTTGCATAATCAGGAGTACAAAAACATAAGGGAGATAAAACGATGGATGATATTCCGTTTGAGAAAAGGTTAGGTGGTTTAAAATTGAAACCATTAACAAAGAATCTCTCGAAAACTATTAACTCAAAAAAAAAAAGTATATCACATAAGTTATTCGTTTTAACGGGACCTATATTTTAATGTTAGGTCTTCGTCTATCTCTTATGGTTTACCAGTTATACAACATTTATCCAGAATGAAGTGGTCTTCAGAGGCAACTCCCAGAAAATTCAGGATATAAATTTCGCTTGCTATGAAAATATCTTAAATATATGGTATTTTAGTCAACATCGTTTGCCATTTTTGAGAAAATATAAATTTTCGAAAACTGCCCCATATAAAGGGTAGTGGCTTACTGGGATCTTCCTGGAAATCTTCGTGTCGCATCCTTGGAAGACACTGAACTTAAATGCCAAGATAGGTATTTAACCGATGTTTCGTCTTTTAGTTATGCTGTCCACACGCACGCGCGCGGACTTTTTTTTTTTTTTTTTGAAAATGTCTTTTTTTTTATTTCGTCTGCTAACCTGCAAGAAAATGACAACGAAGGTTGTCGAAACGTGTCCAGATTACCAACACCAAATCTAGTGGAGCAAGTGTCTGCAATGGATGTCCAGATTTGTACAGCAATTCTAATGTTAGCTTCTCCACTGATCGTAAAATGTAGGCTATTTCATTATATTTCATAATTAATGTTTTCAAAGTATCACCATTGTATCAACAATATAAGCATCTTGGATAATCTTCACATCTACCAGGAAATCCATGTTGGTAACCTGAATTGTTATACTTTTATAGCACACAGTGGCAACATTTTCTCCTTTTAATTAAGATTACCTACTGTTAAAAGTGCTCTGTCTAAAAAGTGTTATTTTGCTGATCGCATTCGCCAGTGTCGAACGGAAATGCGTAAAAGTCCAGAAATGTAACTTTTCGGTGAGCAGTTTCAGACAATTCTCACAAATAGCTGTTTCACATTGAAATAACTTCATTTGCACAAGGTATAGGCTAACCATTAGCGTGATAACTGAAAGCTGTCCATGATCAAGATTGTACTTTCTGGGCTTGAGTCCGAGTACAAATACATGTGTAAAGTGTGAGTTTAGGACTCGTGCCCCTTTCTTCAGGCACCGGCGTATTAGTCTAATGTAAACAGCTAAATGTTGTGTATGTGTGTTAGTGGGGGAGGAGATAAACTCCGAAAACAGTCAACAGATTTTCCAATTCATACACCATTGTAAAACAATGCTCTTCCTAGCATATATGGGCTATAATATTTTTAAAACTGTGGACGGTGATTTAGGGAGTTCTTATACTCATGTCACTAACTTCAATCTCGTCTTGTAGAATACGAATATCGGATGCGTTTTGGTATTTTATTATAGCGTATAAGATTTGTATTATTTCCAACCCAAAGGAATACATGGGGAAGCTTAAAATATTTTAAAATTCAGTTGTTTAAATGGGGAGTTGCATAACCTGTGCATATCACCAAATTTTCCTCCGATTATGCTGACATTTGTTATAATGGAGTACCTTCTCGATTGTTTTGAGAAAACTTGGTACATTCAAGTTTTAAAATCTGACAAAAACGTTAAGCTACCTTAAAACTTTCAACGACTTCCAGTATTCAATTCAGATTCTTCACCTCATGGATTAGGCATTTCTGCCTGTTCAGTCATCGCAATTCAGCAATTAATCCCATCTTCTTCTAGGACGCTCTAAATCTCTTCTTCTTCTTCTTCTTCTTCTTCTTCTTCTTCTAGGATTCTACTTCTAGTTAAAACTGGCTTTCTCTCTTCGCTCATTCTGCTCATGTGTTACTAAAAATTCTGTTTTTTTTTTTTCTACTTTACTTGAAAGTTATACGATATGCCTAATTCCTCCTGGAGTCCTTCATTTCGTATTAATTCTCGTCTGGTGCATCCTTTAACTCTTGAAAAACCTGATATCTGTTGTCTGTATTTTCGTTTATCTGTTTTTCTTAATTTCCAGGACTAGCTTCCATACACGAGTACTAGAAATGCCATAGTTTTATAAAATTTCAATTTCTATTTGTAAATCTTGGGGTATACACTCCTAACTTATCCGTACACAACTGTACACATATATGGGATTCAGCGAAAATTAAAGTTTACCTCACAGCTCTTTGAAACTTCCTCACCATACTTTCAACCCCTAATGAAGATATCTGAATTGTATTATTTTCAAACATATAGTTTACAAAACCTTATAGGTAAAACTATTCTGCTTGGGCAATAAGGACACAAATTCTTTATAAAACTTAAAATATTTTACTTTTATAGATTATTTTTCCCCATATATTAGGAATAGAGTATCTATTATGGTTTCTAGCTAACAGAAAACTTGCTGACAATGGAAATCACAAGAACTCCAGTAATTGTCACTGCACCCTTTGTTTTCTATTTCCCCATCTACCTCTTTGTTTTAAACTTTGTGATATAGTTTCTGCAAAATTTAGAAAATGTTAAAAAGTCATACCGCTTAAATCAAGTAATAAAAGTTGACATTCTTTCCTGACCATACAAATTGATGAGGGTTATTTTAACTGCAGATCCCATCTTGGTGTAACAAAGAACGTCCGCATTTATAGCCTCAAACAAAGAAGTGACGTGGTTTGTTTATAGCCTCTTGCAAAGAATATTTCTTGTACCCTTTCTCAATGTTGCGAGAAGATTATTGTTCGACTTTGCGAATTGTGTCACAGATGATTCTGGGTTCACCCAAAGAAGCGCACAAAAGAAATCTTGAAAATGTTAAATGTTATTCTTGGCGTTCTTCCATGCATTGTATAACTTTGCGAGTTCGTAAATTCATTGCTTTAATCTCTTCACGGTGACTGAACTCACTTAGCGATTTCGCAAACAATAACTCTAAGATTGTTTCCTCTTTTATAGTATATGGGCTTGGAGTTTACCAATTAGCGACCGTGCTGAGAGCTGAACCTTTGTCTTGTGCCGCAAAGTCTGAGAAGCATACAACAAATTGGGTATTACTCATAGACGCAGACGTTATACATTGCGATGGGGGCAGGATTGTACAATAAATTTAGAGTATTTCATTTCATTTATTGCATCCTTTTAATTATGGATACATAATATGGAATTTTCAGCATTTGCTTATATATGTTACATACGTTATAAACTACTATAAAAGCGATTCAAGTCAATGATATACATTTACAAAGAAAGATATAATAGTCTTTTATGGTACAAGAGATAAAAGTGTAGTTTATTTTGCGAGAAGGGAAGTTTGCGTAACGAGGCCGTAAGGCCGAGTGTAACAATCCTACGAGCAAAATAAAAACACTTTTAACGTCAGTGTTTTACACTATTTTTTAGACAGCACAATATTTCTAAATTTATCAATACCTTTATAATATAAGGTTCAACATTCCTTTTGTTCAAGGAATAGTACGTTTTTCTATCGCTTGGAGGCGTGTGTGTATGTGGGAATAGAATTCGTCTATCGATATAGATTGGTAATCAATGTAGTAATGTCAGTTCTTTACTCTTTATCATAAATCTTATAAATTAACAATCCCATTCCATTCCTTCTGCTATTAAATGATAAACTAGAGTATGTTACAACCAAATACCCAGCAAACACGTTTTATATGTTTGACGTTGCCAATCGAAGAAAATTGTTGTCAAGTTGAGTATGTTTAGACACAAGAACGGACTAGTAAAGAAGGTGGTGATACTATTATTGATTTTATTTTTTTCTCAGGAACATAACCTCATTTTTGGCAACAACTCCAATTTAATGTTCTCTGCTGCCTCCAAAATTTCAGTGGGTTCTTCAAACTCGTCAAAATCCATATTTGTAATAGCCGCCATGACACAATATATGTGAAAACAGCGAAAGGTAGGAAGGAACGTTTTCGCTACTGCGCATGTACATTAAAAATAACGATATATCGATCGGACTCCACTATGTATACGCAGCCTGGCGATAAACCGCACAAATCTCTCAACTTTAATTATAATGATTAGTAACGAAACGCGAAGAGAGAAAAGTACTGTGACATTCATATGACTTTCTCTATTCGCCATTTCACAAATATCGCTTATACAGAACAAATGGAATATTTTTAACAGCTTTGCATTAATGAGGATAAAACGTCTGTTTTTATTTTTTCATGATATCCGAATGTTTAAATAATTAGTTTTAGCACAAAAGTAATGTTTATAAAATGTCGTTATTTATTTATTTCAAAACTCCGGAGTAGTCAAGGCATTTATAGTTTTTGTAGCCTATTATAAGTGACATTCAGATGACAATTTTTAGACGCCATTTAGTCTATTTTTAATTGTACATCTTATGAAACAAATACACACATACACGGCCGCACCGTGGCCGACCCTGGTTCGATCCCAGGCGACCGTATGTGGGATTTGTGGTGGACAAAGCGGCGAAGGGGTGGGTTTTCTCCGCTTTCCCCCTCCATCGTATTCCATCAGTGGTCCATCTTCATTCCGTATCATCAGTGTTGTCATCGCCTGCTGTGCCATATGAAGTAAAAGCCGGCGTTAAGCACTATAAAAAACAAGAAAGAAAAAAAAAGGGAAAATAACATATACACAATGCGTTTAACATGCTGGTTTTCTTAAAGTAAACGCATTACAAACCTCTAATTCAATATATATCAAAATTAGTATATTAACATAAAAGAATTGTTACAAGCATTTTATATGTATAAACATGCGAGTAGTAAACGATACATTTTGTATTCAAAATAATAGGGTGGGTTTAGTGTTGACATAGGTTCCACCATTCCTAATAAAATCAACAAAACTAAGGTCAATGCTTGCGGTCAGTTTGCCTACCATTGTGGGCAATATGCGTTTTGGTACGTAAACAGCGATGATGCAGAACAAAAATGATGATTTTTTCTTTCGTTCTCCGACAGTTATTCTTTTGTCCACGTTTTGTTTAAGTAATACGTCAAGTTAGAGAGCGTTCATGTCAACTCCTCTGATGGTTACTAAAGTGTTATCGCTAGTTATTCCGAATGGTTCCATTGGATATCAGAGATTCGCAAACACGGTGAGGTTTTCTTTCATTTCTGAATTGGCCCGAGCCTAATTAACTAGAAACTTCACTTATACATTTAAAATTGTAAATCATTATTTTGCCACAAAGTTTGCAAAAATACAACGATTAAATTTTCAAGTCCATCAGTCCTACCGTCAGAGGGCAGCGCATTCGAACAGAGTAAGGAGACCCCGTCCACAGTCACCAGTTTTGCCAACCTGTATGATCCGAATGGATAGTACGATAATTTAGAGGTGACTAGGGTGTACACTCTTAGCATGTACGATATACGATGATAATTATAATCGTAGAGAGTAATAATATGATAATACTTTATGCATAATATTATTTGTAGTTTTTTTATTGTGTTTAACGCCTGTTTTTACTACAAATGCCACTGTAGGCGATGACACAGATGATACATGTCATTAAGATAGTGCACCGGTGGACTGTGATGGCGGGGGAAATCGGAGAACCCGGAGAAAACCCGTCCCTGCGTCCTTTTGTTCACCACAAATCCCACATTTGGTCGCTTGGAATAGAACCCAGGCCGCCTAAGGGAGAGGTGAGTGGTATAACCACTCGGCCACGGCGCGGCTTATTCATAATTGCTTTGTACAGATATGATGAAGTGATTTTTCACTGAATAGCGTTGTGGGCGATGTTGCAACTGCTTGAGCCGTGTGTGGTTAAAAATGCAAAATAATGTGAAGTGTTTTATTTATTTTATTTTATTTTTTTTTTACAACACAGAATAGCTCCATGCACAAGAGTAACAGTAGTTTCCGGCTTAATAAATTCTATTCACGTATTAAAATGAACGTTGATATGGTACAATGTGCGCACAATTTCCTGGGTGCTCGGCTCCCTGATTTTCATTCTCTAGATTTCGCGCAATTTTTAAAGCACAGCAGAGCAGGGTTACCAGATTCATTTCACAAAATATCGCCAGAATTATTTTAAAAATGGCAAAATTCCTATTGCAATCGCCCAATTTCACATGCTAATTTTGTTAGGGGAGAGGGTTGAAAAATGTCTTTTAGATTTGGTTAAGAATTTTTTTAGTGATTTTACATTATGCTTCTTACGGTCAGACCATTGGGTTCTTAGTTGCAAAGTTTACAATAAAAATAACAAAAAGTTATACCACAAAAACCCACTAAAGCCATTTATTTAATAATTTCAATTTCATAACTGCAAAGCCATATCTGCAGGATTTCTCTTTGGAACAAATTGCTTATCGACAATGGTGTTAACTTGTGTAGTATTATAATTGGTTTCTATTTCTCTTTGGGTTTTATTCATTAGATTACACACACTCTAATCAATATTTCCAGACTTTGGGGAGGATAGGTAATAATATCGGCTAGAGAAACTTTCCCACCCCCAGTCGGGAATAGAACCCGGGACCCTTCGCAAAGTAGGAAGGAAACTCTTGTTAAAGGTTTATCACATTTTTCCCACTTACCTATTACTAATACTTTATTTACCCAAATTAAACTGCATTGCATTTAAACTGCAGATACAGCATCAATGTATTATTCAAAAACTACATTCGGTTCTCTTGAACTCGGTGCGACTGCATTAATAGCGACGTAACAAGGAAAATATTATAGCAGCTAATTTTTCTTCTGTGTATGCAGGTATTTTGCACCTTTTTCATAGCAATAGAGACTTAACGAACACATCACTCTACTCATTACTTAATTTTAAAACAATGTACAATATACTTTTCATGGAATACTTTTAAATTATTTTCGTGATTTCAAAAGTAGCCCAAAAATTCGCAAACCGCCCCAATTAAAAATCGGTCGGAACACCCATTTTTAGTAGCCCAAACGGCGACTTTTCGCCCAACCTGGCAACTCTGCAGCAGAGCAATAACATTGAGACATGAAGTACATTATACATCCATATACCTAGTGGCTCCAATGCTAATACTGCGTTTTCTTGTAGATCCCACGGTTTACGCATATGAACGTGAGCTGTGTTTTGTTTAATAAATTCATCTGGTTCACTGTAAATTAGACAACCATTTCGTCGCAATGGCTGAGGGCCTCGAAGGAAGAAACCATCTTTGATTGACAACACTGCGGAAAGGCAGGTGGCCTCCCTTAATGGAACATCCGGAAAGGGGCCTGTAAAATCTCTGTGGACTATTGCGTAGCTAATTGATGAAAGTCTGTTTTCGAGAACAGTCGGGTTTTCTGAATGCTGGTCACAACCCAACTACCTACTGATTTCTGTCCTCTATCCCTGATAACCTATACAGTTAAAGCAGGGTATACCCGATTTAGGCAGTTTATTTTATTTGTTAAAACATAACGTTTAAAGTGTTGTATAACGCATTTATTTTCTGTTTTGTTTATTTTCAGGACGCCTTGCAGTAATAGTATTTGGACTCTTCACACTGGCAATAGGAATCATTCTTTCATCAATACCATGGCTGGATTACATCATTCTAAAGGTATGCTATTGTTGTTTTAATTAATTTTGTATAATAAAATTACGAGTCATATAGATCGCCAAAGAACTGCCTATTTGAAAATGGCAGGTATTACATAAGTATGTGGGTTAAGCTCTGATTAATTGGTATTTGGTAATGTACAAAGTACATGTATAGGTAATATGTAAAGCATTCCGCATATTCCTAAATCTTCCTAGCAGTTAATTAAGCAATAAGTCCCACAATGGCCCTAATAATCAAATTATTTTCGGACATCTCTTGATAAAGCTATCAGCTCAGATAAGTGATGGGCACTATCGAATGTTTTTGACAATCATGTATCGTGATAGTGAGAGTGGACTGTCGAATGACTAGATTTTACATTCGGATTTAAAAACTGTTAATTTTGGAAAAATGCGTAAAGTAGTAGCGTAGATAAGTTACTAAAGTAATCAATTTTCATTCCGATTTCAAAAATAATAGGCGTTCTAGCCTTCAAATAATATAAAAACAGACTAGTGCACATTATTTTGCAATATTGCTTCCAGTTATTCTCTAGTGCTTAAAGCGATAATTAATTCGATTAATATTCGGCTGTGAAAGCATACCGTTTCTCAATCAGACTAGTAGGTATGTATAGCTCTGAAATAGAACTCTGCATTTTTTAATGATATATAAAGGAATATACTTCCCTTTTTAAGGTAGTTATGTGCTGCTATGGTTCAGTAATTTGAGGTTTTGTTATATAGGTTATATATTTATTATTTCGTATCCATTGGGTTTGAGATTAAAATGAATATAACAATGTTTATTCCCTCGCAATATGGGGACACCTTGATTTACCTAACTTAGTTCTTGTGCTGTATTGGCGTTACTTAGTGCTAAACATGGCTTAATAATATCCTGGGTTGAATTGAATGTAAGATTAGCTAGCATTTTAAATTCCTATGTGGACATGTACTCCTGGATTTTAATACGCAAACAGGCGGGGAGCTACAATAATTTTTGTGGCTGTTCACTAGCTAGTAAACATAAAGCAGCAAAATTACTACAATATTAACCTCTGTTATGCAAAAAAGAGGTTTCGTTAAGATTTGAAATTCACGTTTTGGTTTTTATTTACAACAATCCCGCTACCTGAGATTCGCCTCTCACCTAGGTTCGATCCCAAGCAACCGCATGTGAGATTTGTGGTGGACAAAGCGGCGCAGGGGCGGGTTTTTTCCGGGTTCTCCGGTTTCCCCCGCCATCACATTCCACCGGGGCTCCATCCTCATGTATCATCAATATCATCGCCTGCGGTGCCATTGCAGTAAAAGCGGGCTTTAAACACTACAAAAAAAATCCCACTACCTCCCACCGCTGGGTGAGCGGTGCATCCAGCACAAAATGGCGACCTCTCCGGCAGTATGACCAACATTATTGCACACGTTTAGAACAAACAGTATGCTCAAGTGCCTAGTAGACCGACTGTATATTTATAGCTTGGTAGTTGGTATGGAGCATTCTGTGATCGTGTTTATCACTAGTTGCCAAAATTGTTAAACGAAGAAATGAAATAGTAGATGATTTATACTCTCTGGAATGGGTTTGCATCATATCAACATCGATGAAAGCTACTTCAACTGTGGGCTGCCAAGCAAAGAGTAGTATAGTACACTTTAAAACCGAGTGAAAATCGAGTACTTGGGTAACAATTGAGTAACCAATAGTAAGACGACTATCAAATAATTCGATAGTGCTCATCATTAGTTGAAGATCTCATAGCACATACTGTGCATTGTCGGTGATTTTAAGTAGCTCATATACATAGTTTGGAATAAGAATATGTCTGTTGTATTCGAGCTTTCTTTATGAAAAAATACTTCTCCATTCCTTTTACTCCAAATATAAGAGGAAGCTATTTTAATCTTCAGAAAAGTATTATAAAGGCATTTTAGTGGTCCGCTGAAAGCCTTATATTCGTTATGAAAGTAAACAAAGCTATTTAATTGCTTGTACGCATAATCTTAATATTTTCTTCAGTCCAATTAATAGTGCCTATACTTATATGAAAAAGCAAACGTTTTCTAATTTATAGAAGAACAGCAAAGCATATTTTGTGAGCTATAAAGCTATGAAGAAAAAAACATTTTTTTTAAAAATAAATGGTATCGTTATACAAGTTATTTGCGAATTTTCTCACAAAATCCTCAGAGCCCTATTATTTGAATAAATGGGAAACAAAAGTTATATGGAATGTATGCTCCAAGTATAATAGTCACATTATAGACGTAAAACAGCTATTTAATTAGTACTTTAGGAGGTAACAGTATCTCACAGTTCAACGCTAGGCACTGTCAAACTTCTGTTCATAACGTCCCTGCGTATCCGATTAAACAGCTGAAGGTCACATTGCCGCACTTCTTCCTTTTAGGTAGTGCATTTGAAGAATTAAAAAAATAATAACTTACTTTTTCACAGTAAAATGCTATGAATTCTAAACATTAGGGAAGTGTATTGTTTTCCACTGGGCGCATTTGAACCACCAATTAATTGAGGCTGTAAATGGACAGGCGCGTGCTTGCTTAATGGCACACTCAACTTCAAACCTTGTTTACTCAAACATTTTTCAGTAATGTTCATACTTAATGCACCTAATGATCCACTTGTTTACTTTTTCAAAATAGTTGTGCCGCCTCTCCAAAGTAATTTAAATAAAGTTACCATGTACCACCTTTTCGAATAATGCTCCAATTTTGAGAAATAAATTGACTTTGAAAATAAACGGGTTTTGGATTGTACAAAAAGTATAATTTTTCTACAATAATGATGGGTTAAAATAAAAAGTGTGATATGATAGATCTACTTGTAAACTCATTAACTGTAAAACGTAAATTTTTAGTGTGAATATTATTTATAAATGCATCGTGTAAAACATTTTTATTAGAACAATGAGCTTAACTATGAAATTATTGCTTAAATAACCATGCAAGCTATAAATTTTAAAAATACCAAAAATATTACTGTTATTTTGTTATAACTGGTAGAAACTTCAACAATATAACTCGCACTCTGTGGATTTTCTAAATTTCACAGATGCATTGCCTTAAGCCATTAGTGTAGTTGTTGAACTTCGCTAATCTTCAATCCAGTGGGTTGCGGAACCGAGGAAAAGCGACAAGTTGATCTTCAGGGGTTAGCCAAGCCCGCACTGGTGTTCAGCAACAACAGGCTGCAACCGTTTAAGGCCTATATTACACTTACCACATTTCTGTGCCATATAAATGTGGTCAAACAGATATGATAAACACTTGACATTGTACTATAGCATCTTTGAAATCTAGTTGTATCATATTTCTGTAATAAAAGTTATACCCACCATTACACCTTTGATCACATCTGTGATTAGAAAAGAAAATGGCAGATATAACACATGTTCAGTGGCTACAACCAAACTGTTAATTTCCTATTATGAATCAATAATCACATGAAACGCTGTACAATTCAAAATATTGTTGTTTTTATTATTATCATTATTATTGTTGTTATTAATGCAGATAAAGCACTGGGAATATATAAAAGCATATTGGAAGCCATTGTTGAAATATTTACATGAAGGATATATGGCAAATGATGAGAGGAAATAAGTAAATGGATTGTTAAAAGAACAAAATGAAAGTTATGACAACCATTAATTCCTATTTTGCTGCTGCCATTTTTGTTAATACTCATGAATGTAGTGTTCATTAACATTCGTTAAGAAATTGTCCTATTGAGGTTGAGTTTTAGGTTAGGTTATACGAAAATGTTGCAGATATAATAGAAAGTTACAAACATTCATTATGACACAACGCATATCCTAAACAGAACAAAATAGGAACCAATGCTGGTTAGTAGCTCGTGCTACTGACTTTAGGTTATCCTTTTTAAAATTGTGATAAAAGGTATGACGTAATGTATATACTCGACAGCTTAAACGTGCTCATAACATGTGATCAAGGTTTTGTCATATTCTGTGACACAGAAATGTGATTGTGTAATACAGGCCTAAGGCTACGTTTGCTGTCATATCATGCTTTTTGTGTAGTTAAGCCCCTATGATTATAAATACGTAAGACCTGTTACACTTGAAATATACAATCTAAAAAATGCTTGCCTCAAATTACTGTGTAAATATTGAGATAAGTGCGCAAATTCATGCACATACTGAGGAACCAAACAACTTGTATAATGTCGTTAATGTTTTCTGTTACAGAACTTGCGGCTTTTGAACGGAACTCTGAGCTACCACTATTGGCAACGACCGGGAGTTGTACGTCTTACCAAAGTCTATATTTTCAATGTTACAAATCCAGATGGCTTTCTTAACGGCGAAAAACCCAAATTGGTAGAACTTGGACCTTATGTTTACAGGTAAGATATATATGTAGATTAGATAGCACTGTGCTCTTTGCGATATAACGGGTAAAAGTTGTCTTGGCATCTCCAGAGGAAACAGGATAGTTAATAGAAACAGCATTAGCTTGGAAATGTCATCAGTGTATCACAGCTGAGCCGAAAGCCGCAATTTGGAATGTTGAGATTTGTAAATCCTCAGAAAATGTTTCACTGGTCACCTGCGTCTCATTAGGTAAATTGGAAGTTAGTTGTAAACATTACTGCATAAGAATAATAGTTGTTAATTGAAATATTTCTGGAAATGTTCATTTGGACAAAACAATCTCTCTCAATTTTATTTCAATTTTTAAAGGATATACGAAATCAACAGTGCAGCAACAACAGTAACAAAACAGCAATAATGATAATAATCATAATAACGTTCATAAACTAAGATAAGTCCTAATGACAACAGCACACAGACTAGATTTCAAATAAATTGAACTCCTATATTTGGTATATCAAGAGCGGAAGTTGTCCTATGAAATGAAGACCTTACGAAGAACATAACTCCAGCCATAGTTAGTGACTTTAGGTCCTACATTTGCATCACACATGCTACATTTGAACTCTTGTGTCCAAGTGTCCGGGAACAATCTAAAATGTGCTAAATTAAATGTTTTTCTACATATTGGTTGATGTGCTATTCCCCAAAAATGCTGTAACCAGCGGTCCATTTAATAAACGATATTTTTCCTTATAAACATTCTCCATAACCCTTTAAAAAGTCATCTGTAAGGGACCTGTATGTCCATCTGTGCAAGCCATGTTAGCGAAGCCCTTAATATTACGCTGTGGGACCTCATGGGGTAGGTGCGGTGGGGAAAAATTGGAGAAGTGGCTTCGTTAACACAAAGCTATATGACGTGTATACACCCAGTGGAAATAACGTATCAACAATAGCGATACCCAGGACTGTGCTGCCAATTAATGTGTTAAGGAGGGCGACAAGAATTTCATTTGGAGCAGCTATTGCTTTATTTGTCTTAGCTCACTCTGCATTGCCTTGTGTAAAATAAATCCCTTTAATTCCTGTAATTGTTTATTTTATTTGCAATGGCATATCTTCAAAGATTTTCAATAATTAATATAAAACTATTCTAATTTTAAGCTCGTTTTAAAGGTTATAGTTCCCTATAAGCAGTTTTCTTCTGAACGATTTGGGGAGTTATTAACTATTACAGCATGTCCATGGGCTTTGAAAATGAACTTATCATCGATTTTGAACAGAAGGGGGGAAAATGAAAGCATTCTGGTGTTCGTTAAAGTATTTTATTTACCATCCTGAACTTTATGAACTCTATTAATACGCATTATATTAAATCTTTAGTAAAATATTGTTAATTAAAAACAAAACTTGAAGCTTGATGTTGAAAATTGCTAATCTTATTGTAATAATATTATGTATTGGTTACTCTATTCAATATGGTTTGTCTATGCGATCGATCGTTAAGAGTAGACGGCGTGTTCGAAAATTTTAAACTAGAAAGGATACGCGAATGAATAATCTCTTCAAATAGGTGAGGTTATAGTTTTAATAAAATACCTCACGGTTAGCTTGTAAACCGTTTAGTATCGTACTTTTTTAAATCGCCAATTTATGGGAGTTTAGGATAAGTAATTATCATTAATATATGCAATGTACATTTTTTTTTTCTTTTTTTACTCGCCGGCTTTGATATCTAATATTGTAACGTATTAATACACACTATATTATGACAAAGGCGCCATAATATCGTCACACCACTGCCACCACGGTCTCTAGGATTATGGAGGCTCCCGAAAGCGGGTCACAGCAACGCACTTAGGCCAATTTGGTCCTTTGTGCTTCGATCGCGATCACTGAGAGAGAGCGGGAGAGAGAGAGAGAGAGAGAGAGAGAGAGAGAGAGAGAGGAGAGAGAGAGAGAGATGAGGGGAGAGAACGGAAGATCCGGGAGAAGACGTGCGAAAGAATGATGTTTCTAGATTGGACGCATCCACCATTGCTGAAGCCCACCCACAAGCCCCTAAACCCCGGCCGGTCCCCATGGCCGCGCTCGCCAAGGCGTCCCGCTTTGGTGCTTCGTAGCGCTGGGGATCGTGGGTTCGAGTCCCACCTTGGGCATGGGTGTTATATGTTTGTGTTTATGTGTGTGTTATAACAGTAAAAAAAAAACAGCAATCCAGTAATAATACAGAAAAACAAAGTAAAACAAAAAAGGTAAATTAAAGTAGGGTATACAGTGCCGGAGTCCTGATCAGACTCCGGTACCGTATTTAAAAAAAAAAAGAAAACCCTGGGAGGCTACTGCGAACGCACCAGGTGGTGACTCCGTGAGCAGCCCGAACTTGACAAAGCGCAAATACACCACCCAACCACTCTTTGAAATATGAAGATCAATTATATGATAGGCACAGAAAATTAGCCAATAAAGGTGTGGTGCCCGCCTGGGTAGTGTGGTGGTAGCGTGTCTGCCTCACATTCAGAAGGTCGTGAGTTCGAATCTCACTTAGGCTGTTACCCGGATAAGGTTTTTTTCAGGGTTTTCCCTTATCCTGAAAAGACGAATGTCCAGTAACTTTAAACTCCATGGACCCCGAGATCATTTGAGCATTATTTCGCTAATTTCATTCATCGTCCGATATGGCCAACTAGGTTAATGGACGTTAAGCCACCAAAAAAAAAAAAAAAAAAAAAAAAAAGTGGTGGATTAGGAATTAACACCACCGTTCGCTTACCGTCTCCTAAAACCACAAAATCTCCTTGGTCAGAGTTGCTCGGGACCTCTCGAATGCGAGCCTACACGTTTCCGGAGAACCATCTTGCTCAGTTTGTCAACACAGAACCGGAGGGGAAATGAAATAGTTGCATCTCAAAAGGATCCGACACGAACACTTAAAAACAAAAAAGACCCCGCCCCTATGTACCCTTTATATCGAACATATTCCGAGAATGTTGATTTTCTCAAAATATCTCTTAACGATTTTTTTGTAGTGTTTAATAGCAGTTTCGATGTTTACTTTATAATTATACATGACAGCGGTACGAAAGATATGTCAAAGAACATCTGTAAACTTTTCCGTCATGTCCCTGAGCTGGGCGAGGAACAGGGAAATGAAGTGGAACGCTATTTAATATTGAGGTTCTAAGCGTCCCATTCTATATTGGGCGCGAAAGACTGCTTAATTTTGCCCAGGCTTAAGGTTCTTTTACGTGCCGTAAATCTACGACACGGGACCAACGGCTTTACTTCCCTTCCGAAGGAACCGATGCTAAGAATTTTTACGCCCGAAAACATTCATCGTCCTCCGCCGGGTTTGAACCCTCAACCTTGGGTATACGAGGTGAGCATGGCAACTACTACACCACTGAGAGCGACATAGGTTCATCAGATTTGAACTGAGGAAATTCTGTATAAGGATTCACTAAAATGTTAGTACAATTCCAATGAATGTATACAGAAGAGAGATCGATGAAAGCGAAATGCTTCTTGCGCATTATGACTTGCCAAGAGTATTGAGCCGCAATTGGTCCCTAATTTAGCTATAGATTATAATAACCTGACTTGACTGGATGGCAGAACCGGTTCGGGTGAGAGTTGTGCAGTGCTTGTGATTCCTTTCCAATGTATCTAATGAAACACAGGACAACCAGGTAACAAGTCTTCTTTCGCACGAACTTCCTGGACGGTATCTCACTTGGCTTGCTCATTACGCAGACTAGCGATGAAATTCTCTCGAGCAGTAAGCAGTGCAGACATTGAGGAAAGATAGTTCGTTGTTTATGAACTATCTCCGTGCAGTGAAAGCGAAACTGAATGACATATTTCTGAAACTTGTTTCTCTTTTTGCACTCACTGAGCACGTTCATACTCACAAGAAGCCATTGTCACATCGATGGTACTGGTCGAGCTGTGATTTTTTTTAGTGAAAGTAGATCAAAAATAAAAATACCCGCGTCTCGGCTTTCTCTCTCATAAGGCCAAGTTTGACAAGAAAGAAAATATTTACAAACTAGAATGAATCACTAACAATGTCTAGTTCCTTGCACATATCCGTGTGTAGAAAGTATTAAACAGGAAACAAAGTTTTCAAAATTTTCCTTGAGGTGCCCATTACATGGGGGGGGGGCATGAAAGATAATTGCGGCCAATTTTGTCTTCGCGAAATGAAGTCGTAGTTGCAAATTATCTAGTGTGCAAATACTTGCAGTCTGCGAGAAAAGTTCATTTTAGCACTAGGCGTAGTACCAAACAGCTGATCGTTCAGCGGAAGACAGATCTAAAGTCAGGCTTTTCAACTTAAAACTTTACATTTCTTGCATCCAATAGGGATGCTATGGGAGGGAAAGGCGAGACATGTATTCTTGTTTTCAATAATTTTCACTATAAACATCCAAGATTAATCTGCATCATCAGCGTGACTATGGCACCTTGTTGGTTGAATTCATTTAATCTACAAATTTAATTAACTAAACTCATAGAAGTTTTTTCTGCTTTCCAGTTAGCAACTGTTACGACAGTTCTTTGAAAATTAAAATTAAACTTGGTTTTATTTATGGAGCTCTTTAACTGCCGGGGTTCTCAGTGTTCCATTCTAATTTGGGGGTGAAAGACCATTTAATTTGGCTCAGAGGACTATTTATCAGGCTTGAGGTCATTTTATGACCGATGGCATGGGACAAGCGGCTTTACTTCCCTTTCTAAGGAAGCCATGCTAAGGATTTTTGTACTCGAAAAATGCATCACCCTCCGCCGGGCGCTTGAACCCCGAGGAACCACATGGAACATGTTATCCCTAGACCACGGAGGACGACGCAGTTCTGTGGAGCTGTTTCTCAAGTATAAAAGGGAAAACATATCTTTGACATACCTATCTAATTAATTTAATTTCGTTCATTATTCTGAAGGTCTATGGGTATTGGTGTAGACGTTAGAAATCTAGGCAGTTCTCTAAAGATAGGTTGCCAAATCTAACAATAAGCGTACTTCCTATACCACTTGTTAACCTAAGATAGAATTTTAGAGCATATGCAACTTACGGTTTATTTATCATAATGCCATAATACTTGTTTCTGTTCTTTCTTCGCAAGCACACGTGGATCCAGAATACACTACAGGTAAGGCGTTTTCTTTCTCGGTAGAATAATGTATCCTTGTATTAAATATATACTCTTAACTTTAGATGGACCTTAATAAAAACATCAAAAACAAAGATGTTTTCAAAATTACTATTAATTCGGACGTTATTTGTATTTAGTAAAATAATGAAGCATAGAACATACTATATCTTTTGGAAATTCTAGGGTCTTTAATGGTAATTTTAAATTTTTTAAGTTCTCTTGAACTCTGGCAGTGACATTATGAGAAAAAAGTCAGTTGTGGTTTCTTCATATTTTACATAAATAATCCATGCTGATTTTATAAGGGAAAAAATGTGTATGTGCCTATATGTAATGTATGTATGGTTTATTTCCTCCGGAATGATATAGGCTATAAAATAATTCCAAAGAAGGGTTATCATGTCATGCAGTTTCAACTCCATTTCGTTGAATATGAATATTAGAGGACAATTTTGACTCTTTATTGCAAGCGTGACTTATTATATCTTCCAACCCATAGAATTAAATGGGAAAGCTTCAAATCATTAAGTTTGAGTATTGGAAGGGAAAAGTTGAATATCTCGTTCACGTCACCAATGACAATGGCAATGGCCAGTTGACGGAAGGGACACCAAACACCTTGACTCCCAGCGGAGAATCGTAGATTACATCATCCCAGCAATCGCTTTGGCGACCAGAGGAAACCCACAAATAACCCCAGCATCAGAGCGCGCGATCGTCGGAGATCGAACCTGGGACCTCGAACACGAGCCATAGATGTTACTACCAGTTTTAGAAAGAATGAAAAGCAGATCTAAAAGTTTTAAAAAGGTTCCTATGTCTTCATTTCCAATTACTATTCTTAACCTCCAGTATATATATATATATATATATATATATATATATATATATATATATAAGTTTTTGACCAGCAAAGACAAAATTTGTACATACATTTACAGGACACAACAAAAAATACAAGCAACCTTACATCTGCCAGAAACTACGCAACCATATATTCAACCGCTTATGTATAAGCCTGCACTTTTTAACCCATGTGGTCAAAATAGTGTGTTATTTTTCTATAGGACCTAGAAAATACCATTGACTTGGAACTTCCAAAACTTGCCCAACTCAATCATTATTTGCTATCCTATAATACCCTTATCTTTCATTTTAACCCCTTATTGACAACATTTAACAATTCAGTCAATTAGGACACAGTAATTTTTCGCTGCGTTTCTGTTACGTTTTTCCGTTTTACTTACGTAATGTTTATACAAATACATAAACACCCACTCCCTGAGGCAGAAACGCCTAAGCTAGATATTTAAACGTAGTGACCACGAGTACTGGCCAAATTTGTGTTTTTGAGTTGATTTGGCGAGAACTAAGAGATACCTTACAACTTCAAAACACCATCCAAACTCCTCGTGTTTACAACCAGGTGTGTTCAGATGTATACATTTGACCAATGTGGATAATATTTTGTCAACTTAAACTTTAGGCACGAGCTGCCTTGACCCTGTCCCGAGCCTCCAGAGATCCCCCGAAAGGGCACCCACCCAAAAGCAACTGAAATCGGGTCTTGTCAGAGTGGTCCCTCAACGACACCAGTAATGAAACCTTTACAGAACTCAGCCACCGCGCAGCTGCAACCCGCGGAACACCATTGCCTGGTCCTTCAACCCTAAAACAGATGACAAGAAGCGGACAGAAAAAAGTCGTGATAGAAGTGAACTACCCCACCTTTCGACTGCCGATTTGGAGAAACCTAAAAAACTTGGGTCACAGTGGGCGGTTGCCGAAGATCGAATGCGGGCCACAGACGTTACCGCCAGAACCATCCTGCTCGGAAAACGATCTCAGACCTTCGGAGGTAACCTCATTCAACCTAGTGATGACAGGCCCATTTCTGAGGTGAAGGTACCCAGGTACTCCATGACCTCCAATAGTAGGGCGATGATGAGAATGGCGGTGGTATGAGAGGACGTAGATCTTTTACCGTGGACTACGAACTAACATTGGGCCTTATCAAAGGTGAAGACTTGGATAGGGCCGACTTAATATCGCCATTCAAAGCCGGGAGTCGAACCATTAACGGTCAGAACGAGAGTCGAGAACGAAATTACTGAGCTACTCGTCGCACAGCATAAAATATTACACTATGGATAAAACATAAGCTAATTTCCAGCGACTCCCACTAAATCTGAAAGCTGTGAAAGCTTTTGTTAAATTCGTGTACTGTTGCCGTTGGGTTTCTATGTTTCTTTAATTTTGTGCATTAGATCTCACACACACGCACACATCTACACTCTGTCATGCTTTCAAACTCTGGGAAGAGTAGGGAGTATTCTGGGCTAGATAAAAATTCCTATCCCCATCCGGGAATCGAACCCGGGACTCCTCACACAGCAGGCAGTAAAGCATTTTATATCATGTAAATGAACTGATATCGAATATTAGAACTAAATTTGATAGTATAATTGTGTTCTACTTAAAATTGACTTAGCTCCAGAAATGGAGATGAAAACTCGGTCAAGAGCAAACAAAGCTTCGGGGAGCGGAATGAAACACTTAGCAAATGTAAGTAGTAATTCCTGATGTTGAAATTCTTCTGGTTCTTACTACTTACGGCAGTTAATATGTCACAGGGTGACCTTGTAGATCACAAGAGGTCGCAACGAATACCTCCGATATTCCTTAACAGAAACTGTACGTGACGCCACTCATTTTTTATGATAAAATGTCACGTTTAACTTTAATTGACTTACTAGTTGGTAATTTGGATGTATCGACACGTGTCGACGTAACTTGTGCCTAGAATGTCAATTAAACTAGCTTTGAAAACAGAAGTATTGGAGTAAATGTTCAATACAGGAACGTTTCAAGAATTTAAACGAGAATTAGTGTTTTTTCTTTCTTCTTTCTTTTTTTTTCTCTTTTTATATAACTTCACGGTATTGCATCTGAATGATATACGGTTTTGTGGTCAAGCTTTCGGTCCTGTGTACCTGGAGGCCTTTTTCAGGGTGATGGCAAAACTAAAAGTTCACATCATCTGTATAAGTAAAATACGTTTTTTTACTGGCCCGATACCTTCAGCCAATTCTGTGTCTCGTAACTTAAAAGCTTTATGATTAGTCCAGAAACAGCCGAACATAGTCTAATTTATAAAATCAGCATAGTAATAATAGTAATGCCTGTAATAATATTATAGGAACTGCTTACTGCAGAAAGGCAACGTTTCCATACTTCCTCATTTTTCAATACAGACCCAAAATTAAATATAACTTATTTTACGCAATCTTTCTGACGTGTTTTTCTTTTCTTAATAAAGGTGTACTCGCTTATATGCGGTGGGAGGTGAACAAATGCAAATAATTTGATATTTAGTAGAGCAAAATGCGTATAATACATAAGTGTACCTCATTTTTCCGCTTACTAATAGCATTATCATGAAAGAAGCACAAATTTCAGGGTATTATTATCTTTGAAGGCCTCGAACTATGTCGTGTTTACATACATTACTCCACCTATAGTCGGGCAGAGCAAAGGGAAGAGGACAGAGGAGGGTCAACCGTCTGATCTGTTACGTAAACAACCAATCATCTGAGATAGGGAATGATAGGTGTCCTATAAACATCGTAAAATTTCCCTCATGAACACAAACTTAGAAAATATCGAAAAAACTGCAAATGCTGGATTTAAAGTCGTTTATAACCTCAGGGGAATGGGATAGACTTCTTTCGGTTTTGAATACGTTACTTTTGTCATATTGGGATTAGAAATTACTTTTTTTATTTAGATTAATTTTAAAGCATGTTACACACACACACACACACACACACGTTTATTTTATTGTATGACGCATTGTTTTTAAATATTTCTGAATAATGTTTGATGTTTGGAATGTTAAATTACCACGTTATCTTTACCAATGGAAGCCAGTGTTACAGGCCACATATAATAGAATTCAAAAACAGAAACATATCTTGAGAAATATAGACCAAATTTCGTCTAACTTTACTTTCTCTTAAGAGCACCGTGCACAATCTACATAGTAGGTAGAGAAGGTATTGTATTCCACCCAAAATTTTATACCTAGATTTCATGGTAAATATATATTTTTATGACCCGTGAATCCAATAAATAAATAAATATATATATATATATATATATATATAAATGTTCTGCATTATTTTGTTATCACAGATATAATTCTTTATTTTTACTTCAGAGATTTAAGAAAGCATATTTTAGTTATTGTTTAGTGTGCAACAGAACCAAAAGAAGCCATTATTCTTTCAAAATGCAAGGAAAATAGACAGAAGCGACCATGTGCAAAATGTAAACACAACTACTGGTGCGGTTCATGATGAATTCGATTATGATAAATTTTAATATGTGAATTAAAAAATCTGTGCAAGAAACAAATTTTGAATATTCCAACATGAAAAGAAATTCTGTCCTTCGAGAAGAATTTATAGTGAGTTTTCAAATTCCAACCTGTTGTAGTTTATACAAAAATACACTCTGTTTTGTTTTTTCATATTTCAAGTGCATGTGGTTTATAAGTTATATTTATATGATTATTACCTGCATCATATTAAAACCTTCTTGTTCCTACTCTTATTTACCTCTCTTTATGTAGGAGTTACATCCTCCAGGAATTACAAAATATTAAAACCTTACTTCACTTTTTAAGAGCTATCGAGGCTTTTTTAAGTCCAAAACTAACTCATTTAGATGAAATTTGTTTTAGTATGCAGCATTTTGAATATACAAGATATTAGCTTTCATAGAAAAATAATTTAAAGTATTTTCTCTTAACTACAGCTTAAAACATCTTTTAGATATTGTAATTGAGTATTTAAATTCGGAGAGTTAAACTCACTAAAAGGCTAAAATATTAATAACATTCACCAGACGTGCAAAGGCAAGTAAATAACTGCATTCTGAAATTTATAAATACAAATTACTCTGAGTGGACTGTAACTATTTTGTAGCTGCGTTGAATAGTGCTCCAAATGAGTCATTTTTAACATTTTCGGCAGACATGAGAAACAAAACAAAGTACTGTTTGCGTGTGTCTCATTTCAGGAACCCTTCCCGAAACTTGCATGTAATTTTCTTTTTTCAGCAATGGACCGTTTTAAGTGTGTCAGTTTATGGCCAATAGGGATCAACGGTCAGAGGAAAGGCTGTGATGCTGTCGCGTGTGTAATATCGCCAAGAGCCAGGTTTCCCAACGTAACGCCACGTAATGACACATTACTCCATTCATTTGTTACGCTCATCGCTCTTCGTTTTTCTTTACAAGTGCAACTTAAATAAAAACGAAAGCGAACAGACATGCCGTGCAGTTAGTGAAAGCGAAGGACACTAATGAACACGAAAATGTAATGTATGATGGCTATTGCGCTTTTCTTCCACAATTAGCAGTACTTGCAATTATCTCTGCGCAAAAACTGATTCGCATGCTGTAGCATTATGCTTTGGAGTGAATATTTCAAAACAAAAACCGATATACACAGGTCAAATGAGGGCTTATTTGAACATCTAGAAGACATTATTTAGTATTTAAAGGCCGAAATGTAGCTGAGCGCTCTACCAGCAAAAATCGGATGTGTTCCATTCACATTACTTTCTCTACCAGCTTTGCAAAAAACTTCTTAACAAAAGACTTTTTTTTTTTATATTTCATGCTAATCGAGATAAACATTAACAGAATATTATTTGTTAGTTCCTTATAAGTAGAAAGGAACTAAGAGAATACACTAGGCTAAACCGATAGTGAAACGTTTTAAAAGCTGTCGCTATGCAATTTCTGTTGAAATTGGTTTCATTGCATAACTAGTAGTAAAACAAAAGAAACACGGACGATTTCCTGTTTGAGAAAAATACTCGTATAATATTTTAAAATTGAAACCAATAACAAGGAATTTCTCGGAAATGATTAGCTCCACAACAAAAATGTATATAGGACATAAGTTGTGTGTTTTGACGAGATCTACATTTTTTTCCTATTTATTACGGTTTACCAGTTATGCAAAAGTCATTTAGAATAAAGAGAACTTAAGGAGCTATTCCAAAGAAATACAGGTTTTAGGGTTTATTTGCAATTTAAACATTTTTATATACGGCATTTTAATCAAAAGCGTTGGCTATTTTTAGAACACCGAACATTTAGAAAAACGTTCAATGTATATGGTAGTTTGCGGTGGGGGATTTTTTCTGAAAATCATCGTGTCCATTCTTTGGTATTGAAGACCTTTTGTTTTTTCACTTTGCTGTCCATATGCAATTCACACACTGACCTTTTTTTTCTAAATACTTTTTTGGGATTCAGTGGCTCCCAAAGCATGTATTTCAGGTGAAACCTCGGCATAGAATTGTTTGGTGGAATACAATACCTTCTCTATCTACTATGTGTATTATAATACTTGCTAGAGAAAATAAAACGTATACAGATGTGAGAAAAATAGTCACACCGTTCCCATGGAGTGGAAAAAGTGTGCGTTATGCATAAGGAACTACATTTAATCAAGCAAAAAAGCTCTAAGGATACCCTGTGATTAGAACAAACACAGAAATTCTACTAATTTCATTTCTTAATTCCAACAAAATCCCTTTGCATAGCTTCCATTTAAACGTTTGGGAATAAGAATTGAGTTTTAGATGAAAATTTTAATATTTTACACAGTACTTCCAAGTTCAACCTGGGACGAAGTTTTACAAGAAAAGAGTATTAATTCATGAATATATTAATAGAAAGTTCTTAAATGTTGTACACTTGTGTAGCTCATAATATGAACATTTTTACTTCCTTTGAGCACTTTAACTTTCTAAAGCAGTATTTTCAATTTATCTCCCCATAATGCGATTGTTTCTTGTGGAGGTGCATGTATTCGCCGAGCCACCCAAACTATAGGCAAGAAAAAATCTACCTAAATATCATTTTAGAATAGTTTCGAGGATACAGTCATTAAAAACTTCCAATTATATCGTGTGAAAATAATAGTCCATCTCTTTGAAGTGATACAATCATTCGAGTATTTTTATAATCGATTCTGAAAGTAATGCTCTGATAGTACAGCACGTTGCTTTAGAATATATCATTTACGAGTATCTATAGTATCATGGGATACTTCTTTGAACCCAGCCTTCTTTAGTTCCTCTAAACTACAACAAATGGATATCATGTCGTACTGAATTGTATGGCGTATAAACCGTATCACAATCAGTTTTCTTGGTAAGTGTATACGAACCTTTCATACTACGTTCCCATGGGGAAATGAAATTGGTTAGAGTCCAATCCCATCTCAATACAATCCGTATTTCACATGTTAAATTCAGTACGAATTTAGATTGTTTTGAATACGCAAGCCTGGAGAATAAATTTACTCAACCTTTATGTTGGTCAACTTGGAATTGCGTTGGCGAACATGTTAAACATATACTATTTGGTACTCTGTCTATCATAAGCAGATTTTGAATTTAGATAATTGTATTTGAGAATGCATTGCAAACTATATAAACCAAAAACCATCAATATATGACTACCTCGTACAACGAGTATATCAGAAGAGTTTCTTTATCGTATTCAAAACGATTTGAATACGGAGGTGCTTCCGCGTAATATGTTTCGATCCGATCTTATTCCGATCCCACTTTCCAAAAGGATCGGAACCAAGATCCAATACGACTTGAATCCATGTTTCCATGTAGTACTCAATACGATAAGTGTATTCAAATCGATTTCAATTTCCCGTGGAAACGTGGTGTATTTAAGAGTAGAAATATCGAACCAGCATGAGAGTTTGCCATCTTTGTTGTTCTCAAGCTCAGCGGTAATTCAAATCACGCGAAAATTGTTTACCTTCTCAAGCAGACGAAACCTACAACTTCTGACTAATACCTACTTCAAATACATACAGGTTTATATTGGCCGAGCACTCCTAAAACGGAGTGAAAGCTTTCACTTTTACATTCACAACATTTAAGACTGGATGGTTAGTTTTATCCTGAAATAAGCTCTTCGGTCGAGGTTTAAATGGTATGGAAATAAGCTAACAATAAAATCGGACGTGTAGGACTGCTGATTTTCTTTAAATACTATTATTGCTGTACGGGATACACAGGTGGAGTCTTGCATGATCTCTATGACAATTAGGGACATAGATGGATCGTAGAATGAGAGAAATTTTCATTAAACCAGATATGCTCCACTACCAAGAGCGACTATAAGCGGGATAGAGAGGGTCAATTCTTTCCCCTCAACTGAACTTTAGAGATACTGGCACAGCAGAGCATCCATTATCAACTGGGGATATGGTTCAATAGTTTTGACTTCAACATTGGTGAGATTTAGCAGCAAAAATGAATTTCACTTTTTTTCCCCCTATAGGCCTACTTTGTCATTTTATTTCAATAATATTAACTTCAGAACAATAATATAAATTGCTATATAAGAAGCATTTTTGGGAAATCCTTAGTATGTTTCTTAAGATCTTAATTTGAAATCACTTTCTTTAAAAAACAAAACAAAACAAAAAAGCAAAAAAAAAAACAACAACACCGTTTTCAATCACTTTAAGCGTAGATATGTAATTAAAGATAAATAGTCGTATCAAAATGATACCCATTATACCTTTTTAAGTACTCGCTCATTGTTCGCCTTAAGACAAAACAATAATATGTTATATTTAAACAGTTGTAGTATTGGGACATGTGTTTATAAAATTATTTTTCTTTGTTGGTATCGGAAACCATGCTGGTACTGCAAATGCCTGCTTACAGCAAGTGTATATACTTATATACGTAAATATGTAGATACATATAAGTTGGGAGTTGAACAACTGCAAATATTTGTTTCAGCATTTGAGAGCAATGTGATCCAGTATTTGCAATTTGAGGGGGCTGTTAGAAAAGTTGTTGATGCGGAAAGTTTCACGATGTTTTTAGGATGGTTATTATTCCCTATCTCAGACGTTCGGTTGCTTCGGTCGCACGGTTAACCCTCTGCCGGTTGCCCTGCCCGACTGTAGATATGTGATGTATGTAAACATAGGGTCATTCAAAATACATTAGACCCTAAAATTCGTGCTTCATTTCTAATAGTGTTATTATTAAACGGACAAAATGATATACACTTAAATGTTACACGCATTGTTCTCTATTAAATATCAAATTATTTGTATATATGCACCTCCCATCCAGTATGTTTTCCCTGTGTGTGTGTGTGTGTGTGTGTGTGTGTGTGTGTGTGTGTGTGTTTTTTTTCCCCCAAAAAAGTTTTATCTGCAAACGTCCCGTTTTCTCAGAAACTATTGAATATAACATAAGATTGGAGCAAAAATTGTTCACACACCTTTACAGCGTTTTAAAACGTTTATTTTTCATAAATTGAACATAAGAGGTTTTTCATCATAAATTTTGGATAAAATGTATTACAAATTTCTAAAAAATCTAAAAACAATATTTTACAATTGTAAAAGGTTTTATGAATATGCAGTTATAATCTCAATAAACTGTGACGAATAGATACTGAGAAAATGGGACATTAAGATACCGATGTTAACATAGGTAGAGCATTCCCGGTCGATTTAATGGCAACTGTTCTGTTCTAGTTGTTCAGTTCTGCTGCCTGTCCTTGTGTATCACTGATATTGTATTACAAGCTCTAATTATGAGCACCAAGTATTGAAGCGTGCACATGCAGTTATGTTACAACATATTTATAGCAAAGCAAATTCAGGAAATGCTTACACATGTAATGTCCTTGAATGCAAAACGTCGATGTAATACTAATGACAATGAAAAGCCATCAGCGCAGCAGCAATGCTGACTCAAGCAAAAGTGGAGCGTTTGTGATAGTTTTCACGGTCACTTGTAATAAATGACAGGGGCGTGTTTCATTGGTGATACCTTTTACTTTCTTTAGCCCGCATGTACAATGTACATAGTGGATAGAGAAGCTTGTATTCCATCCACAAATTCTATGTCGAGATTCCACCGGAAATATATGCTTTTGGGTCCCCTGAGTCCGATAGTTTTATTAGAAAAAGGTCCTGTGTGTCTGTGGACAGCATAGCTCAAAAACGGAAAGATCGTTAAATACCAAACTTGATATTTGGGTTTAGTATCTTCAGAGAATGCGATATGAAGATTTTAAAGAAAATCCCCCTTCCAAATTACCCTTTACGTGGAACATATTTAAAAAAATTTGTTTTTCTCAAAAATGGCTGTAACTATTTTGATTAAAATCCCGTATATTAAAGTATTTATAACCCAAATAAAATGCATATCTTGAATTTTCTGGGAATAACCTCTGAAGACCTCTTTATTCTGGATGAATTTTGCCCAATTTTGCAAACTGCTAAACCGTATGAGATAGACAAAAACTTACTACACAAAAAATGTAGAGCTCGTCAAAATACACAATTTATATCCTGTACATTTTTGTTGTAGAGGTTGCCGTTTCCGAGATATTCCTTGTTATGGTTTTAATTGTGAAGTGTACTTTTCTGACAGGAAGTGTCCGTTTTTCTTTTGTTTCGCTCCTGGCCAAGCAACGAAGCGATTTGCAATGTAAATCGCATAACGATAGCTTTTAAAACATTTGACCATCACTTTAGTCTAATGCATTCCCTTAGTTCTCTTCTACTTATAAGGAACTAAGTAATAAGAACATTCTGCTAATGTTTATCTCGATTACCATTGTGTAGAAAGAAGAAGAATCTTTTGTATGAAGTTTGTAGAGCAGCTAGAGAAAGACATGTGAGTGCTGTGTTTTTAACTATTCGCATTTTCAGGATAATAATAGCACATTTTGTGATAATTTCGTCCAAATAAATGAAAACACAATATGTGACTGGTTCCTATAATAATTGATTTGAAATTCACTTTAATTCAAACGATTTATTTATTTTACAAATTAAAATACGATCATATTAAATATTGTTAATAACCTTAAAGCTGAATTAACTTCACCAGTAGCTTATGTGAGGTTTAGCAGAGATTGTATGTTTACTTTCTCTAGCACGTATGTACAATATAAATAGTATTTAGAGAAGGTAATTCTTTACCGATATTTCACCGGAAATAAATGTTTTGAGAACCCCGGATTCTAAAAAAAGTATTTTTAGAAAAACAGTGTGTGTGTGTGAGCGCGCACCTGGGTGTGCGTACGTGTGTGCCTGTGGACAACATAATTCAGAAACAAAAAGTCTGTTAAATACCAAATAACTTGGTATTTAAGTTCCTTATCTGCCAAGGAAGTATGTGACACGAAAACTTTCAGGAAAACCTCACCCATCCCAATAACCCTTTACATGGAGCATTTTTCAAACATTTGTATTTTTTCTAATATGGCACTAACCATTTTGATTGAAATAACGTATATTGAAGCTATCTTATGACAAAGAAATGTATATCTTGAATTTTCTGGGAATAGCCTCTGAAGACCTCTTATCATTTTTGTATAATTGGTAAACCGTAAGATACAGACAAAAACCTACCACACAAAACATGTAGAACTCGTTAAAACACACAATGTATGCCGTACATTTTATTTAGAACTAACTATTTCCGAGGTATTTGTTGTTATTGGTTTCAATTTTCTAAAACGGGAAGTCATCTTTCGTTTCATATCCCTTTTGTTTTACTCCTGTCCATTCCCAGATAGTCGAGTTTCAATTGTTTCACATAGCGGCCAGCTTTTAAAAGATTTGACTATCATTTTAGCTATTATATTCCCTTATTTCCCTTCTGCTTACAAGAAAGTAAGTATAAAACCAATTCTGCTAATGTTTATCTCGATTACCATAATCTTTTGTAACTTTTGTAAGAATAGTTTGTCTGCAGAACACGTAAAGAAAGTCATGTGAATGAATCATATCAGGTTTTAAATTTGAATTTAAAGCTCAGAAATAGTCTGCACTGTGTTTTATCTTAATGTATGGTAAAAACTTAATTTTTAAATTAATTTTAAATACTTAATTTGTTAGGTTATTGCACAAATATAAACGTTGGCAACAAAATGAAAATTCGTGAAAATTACTCAACTAACTACAGGTTTAAACCGTCTACATTTTTTGTTAAGCAATACTTCATACCAACACTTTTCACATTTATTGTTAATAAAAAGCACTCGGTTCTGCTTATGCCCTTATAATATAAGAACGTGTTTATTAGTAGGAGCGAAGCGTGTAATACAAAACAAAGAGAGAAGGAACACCATCATGAGGATTGCGTTTTTCCTTCACAAATTGCAATGAAATGTTTATTTGCACCATGTGTCTTTGGCAGAAAGAGTAAATTAGATAGTTATGCATGCGAAGTGTTTTAATGCATGAAGAAGGTACAACATAATAAAAACGTCCATTAAACCATAGCGAAGTAATTTTCCAACAAAACACTGAAAAACCCATGGAGATAACCTATAAATATCTAAAACCTAGTGACAAAGATAAATGCTATAATAGACAGACACACTTACCACCACTGTGATATTCGTAGCTGGAATAAATTTCACATCACAAACACTACCCAGTTTTGAAAAGCATGATAACTCAAGGTTTTTTTCTCGAAATTAACGCCAAGCGGCCAACATTAGAACATATGAACGCGGCGCTGACTGCGGCTACTTGCGTGACAATTGAATGCCAAGCCACAGATAGAATCGACTATCTTTAACAAACGCATAGGAATCATCCTAAATGCTCAAACTTCATTTCGGTTGCATAAATTACCACATTCTTTTTAATCACACTAATCTTGTTTGCATTTGAAGGAATCAAATTTATAGTAACCGTAAGTTCTAAACTAATTACGTCAATATATAATGGAAAAAAATGGTACTTTAATGAAAATCTTTAGCCATTTTGAAGAAATTAAAAATTTTCGAAACATGTTCTATATAAAGTGTAGTTGGGGTGAGGGAGTATCCTGAAAATCTTTGTGTTACATCCTTGGAAGATCCTTTTCGTTTGTTGAGTTATGTTCCCCACCCCCACCTAAACACACGCGCGCACGTAGACCTTTTTCTAGAAATCCTTTTTTTTTATTTCACGTATTTCCAGTGAAATCAGAGTATCGAATTTTTGGATGGAATAAAATACCTTCTCTACCTACTATGTGCACTGCACATACGTGCTAAAGAAATTAATAATTAATTTTTGGTCATTTTTTCGCTCGGTTACCACCAAACAGTCCCGTTACATATGACAATAGTTATGATACAAGAATTAAAACCGGGATTTCATTCCACAAGTAGAAATGATTACTGAGCGAGATGGCGCTCGCGGTAACGTATTCGACTTGCAGTCAGGAGCTCCCGAGTTCAAAACCCCGGAACCAATTAATCTAATAGTTTTTTCGCCATTTTCCCCGGTCACTAGGAATGCTGGTTTGGATAGTTTGATCCGTGAGTTTAACTAACATCCTTTTCATCACTACATTTAATTTTTCTTCATCACCATACCAGCCAATTTGCTGACCACCCATCCTGGATGTGTTATAGCTTGCTTGCTCGCTCCTCGCAGCCTACTGACCTTGTAAGTCTCGTGGTGTAGGATTAGGATTACTACAGATGGGACCCCAGTCATTGGTCAGAGCACCGCACGTAGGCGATATGGCTATTTGCGACTTACGTGGCTCGGGAAGGGAGGATAAAGGGCGGCCAGATTCGGATTACAACTGGCACAAGCATTTCAAGACCGAACGCATCCGACGCCGATGGGCCATACACACAAGTACCGAACCTCCAGGGGCGCCCCCAAAGGGCTCCCGCCTGGTGGCAGCCAAAGGCGGGCCCTGACAGAGTGGTACCTCGACGACGCCAAGGGGAAAAAAAAGCTTTACTGAGCCCACAGCCACCGCCCAGCCGAAACCCGTCCAGCACGTCGCCTAGTCCTTCAATTTTGAAACAGATGACAAGGACATTATGTGTAGAGGAAAGTTTTCTTAGAAATAGACCACCCCAGAATTCGCCTACCAACCTGGGAAAATGAGAGAAAAAAACAATGAGTCAGAGAGGGCAGTCGCCGGGAATCAAACCGAATGCGTACCACAAACATTACTGCT
The DNA here is from genome assembly GCA_030762935.1 of Hymenopus coronatus. Lineage (NCBI taxonomy): Eukaryota > Metazoa > Arthropoda > Insecta > Mantodea > Hymenopodidae > Hymenopus > Hymenopus coronatus. The sequence continues at coordinate 506,405,972 of CM060900.1, forward strand.
TGAGCCATCCCGTTCAGTCCTTGGGGGTGTAAGTTCTATAAAGAGGAGGGTAATCCATTGAATAAGAATAGAAATAACTGCGAAACGGGCGTAGCGAGTTGAGAAATCTCGCGAGGGGAATCAAATTGCTTTCAACATGCGTGTCGTCAGTAATTATAGACTTCATAGACTATGAATTAGATTGTTTTTACCTGTGATGTTCAGCGCGGCTGTGATGTTCACTTATTTCTTTTTAGCATCAGTGCTGACATAGTGAATTAGAAAAAACATTAAACATAAAGAAGGCCATCATAATAATTTGTCTTCTAACCTTAAGATATCAGATTCTAGAATGCTATCAGTTTATAGTATTTACTAAGGTATTTGTTGTCTTGACACTGAGGCATAGTTTGACCATAGAGCAATATGCCCAAGGTTGAAGATATCCATGGTTTTTTTCTTTACATTCAAAATATACTAACAGCACATTTTCATAAGTAATATAACGAGAGCTCCAACTTTTAGTTGCTCGCGAATTTTTCTAGAGAAAAGTTGTAGCTCGAGTTGTATTTTATAAGATTATTTCGTGAATAAGAAACCAATAATTAGCCTATATGTGCAAGAAGAATAATATTCCTAAAATCCCATTTGTCCTGACGTATATTTGCACAGAAATCACTGCAACTTGATGTCCATGTCATAAGTCATAGCCTCGTCGCTTACAGAATTCGTTGAACTTGTTCCACACTTTCTCTCTGTTGTTTTTAGTATTCTGCGGCTTTGAGTTTTCAATTAATGTATATTTCAGCGATAGACATTTCCCCTAAACGTTTTGGAACTTCCGTCATTATGTACTGGAATATCACTGCACACTAATACTATTACTATGTGAAGAACTTAGTTCAGAGAGAAAACAAATGCACATGGGTGTGATACATTTAGAAAAACAATTGCACGTGAGTGTGATAAAACCAATTAAAATGCAGAGATAATTGAGTTACGATTGGTTAGAATTTTACGCGCCAATGTACTGGATTGGCCACTTCCTACAATCACGTGTCATGAACGAAATAGTCACTATAATTCCGTTACACCACTGAACAAACCTGTTGCATGCTATTTCGTACTGTTTCTTTAATTTTTTGGCAGTGATTCTAATGTTACCCTCTCCGCTGCTTGTAAAATTTCGGCTGGTTCTTCAGATTACATAGTTGCTTCATTCAAATTATCCGCCATTACATCAATAATACAAACCTCTTGATTATCTTCACATCTGCCAGGATTGGATGGGATTGACTCACGCTGGAGGTCCGCAGTCACTGGGGTAGAGCAACGCACGTAGGTCCTAACGACCCTTTGTGATTTACGTGGGAGCGATGAGGGAGGACATCCGAAGGAAGACCAGATTCAGTTGATGAGCGCAAGCATGGAAGGGGCTCTTGACGATTCCAGACTAAAAGCCAAGCCCCGAGCCTCCGGGCCGATCCGAAAGCACCAGAAGGCGGGTCCCAATAGAGTATATCCGAAACGACGTCACGGAGAAACCTCTGGATACACTGTGCAAGTCACCGTCCGGCCACAACCCGCCGAAAACTGCCGTCTGGTCCAACCCTGAAACTCTTTTTTGTAGTGTTTAACGCCTGCTTTTACTACTTTTGGCACCGCAGGCGATGACACTGGTGATTAATGAAATGAAGATGAAGCACCGATGGAGTGCAATGGCGGGGGAAACCGGAGAACCCGGAGAAAAATTGCCCCTGCGGTGCTTTGTCCACCACAAATCTCACATGCATTCGCTTGGGACCGAGCGTGAGACTTCTAGGTGAAAGGCGAGTGGTCAAACCACTCGGCCACGGCGCGGCCAACCCTGAAACAGATGACGAGGAACTGATGGGCAGGAAATATAGGTGATATTTGAACATTCCCAGCATTCTCTAGGCAACTCGGAGAAACGCTCGAAAAAAAATCATGTTCCAGGAAGGCCTATCACAGGAATTGAACACACGACCTCCCGAATGCGAGTCGCACTCATTACCGCGGCGCCGTCTCGCTCGGCCACGTCGACCATAAAATCAAAGTTGGTAACACTGGAGTGTTGTACTTTTATACCAACCTGGCATAATTTTCTCCTTTTAATTAATATATACCGTTAAAATCACTTCTGTTACCTTTAACTGACTAGAAAGTCTGTTGTCACAAAATACATACATAGATCAATACATACGTATGAAGAGTCAACTAAAGTACTTGGTGAAAGGAAGGTGGTTTGATATTAGAAGTGTTAAACGGTTGCGCTGACACTGGTTTTCTTCCTTCTTTACTCGCGTATAAGCAAAGGTCCTAGGGCAAGCATGTGGAAACGTTGACGACTACCAGAATATGCGGTCAGTGGATCACGTGAACCGGTTTGGTACTGTAGGTATGCAAACCAAGAAACACATATCTTCAAATTAGTCACGCCATTTGTTGGTGGTGAACCAGGTGTATCGCCACTGCTTAGAGGCTTGTGTATTTAACATTATCCTTTGTTGCACATTAGGGCGCGTGATTCACTTATCACACATTTTGGAATTACTCTCCCATCCTTTACTTCTAGGGGTCACAGAATAAGCTATTAATCAGTAAGGGACTATGAGACAGAGTTTACTAATCTATGTTCATTTTACGTTGTTCAGCTTAAGGGGACAAGGCACTTTGAAATGGCAAAAAATAACATTTTTGTTTTAGACACTAATAAAATCTCTATTATTTTCAGTTTCATAAAATGTTTACTTTCAGAGTGCTAAGAGGATTTTAATGGATTTAAATATAGTTTAAATGCTAGTCTGCATTTCTTTAAAGCTGCCATGCAATGCCTCTTTTTAGAACATTTATATCTTTAAATTCAATTTTCTCAAAACAGCATTTTTTGATATTTATGTACCTTTTTCTCAGAAAGTGTGAGAGCTAGAAAGCTGACACACACACACACACACACACACACAACACATAGTTGAACTTGCTGAACCACTATCGTGATGTTATATTATATATTGATCATATTAAGAAAGCAACAACATTTCAAATTTTCCACATTTTTATTTTTTGAATTTGCAAATAATTTTTTGTACCGAAATTGTATCATAGCGAAATAATTTAGGTTCAGAAGATAGCTAATTATAGTAAGAACAAGCATGCAAAAGTGTGACTATGTATTGCAAGTAGTAGCAGAGAAAAAGTTACATGAATTCACATGTTTAAAGACTAGGTTTTATCATTTTTTCTGCTGAATGAAATACTTTTTATAGACTCGGCCACAAAAGCTATTAATGGAAAAAATTCGAAATAATTGTCATGATTTATAGAATAGTTCATACAAATTTCTGGAAAAACAGTTGAATACTTTAAGAGTAGTGGTATTTCAACTCACTTGAGGCGTAATTTCCGTATGCTCAGACTACCTTGTCCCCTTAAATACTTTTAAAAATATACTCGTAAATAAAGCTATACTGATCCATTTCTGAATGTCTTGACAATAACTAGCCTAGAATAAACAAATCTATGATACATTCACATGATTCCTCTACATCTGATGATGAGCATTCAACCCAAAGTTCGGTCAATGGCTGGGACGGAAGTGTGGGAGATGCCACGACCCAACCTGGGCGTTCAGGCAATGAATGATACCGCGGCTGTATTCTCCTGGCCCTTCCGCGGGATGATAGTGAAATTTTTCTACCTACTTCATCGAGATAAACATTTGCAGAAATACTTTTATTGAATATTTTCTTTAAATAGAATGCAAATAGAGAATGCGGCCGCACCATGGCCGTGTGTTAAGGTGGCCCGAGATCGCTCCCTGGGCGACCAGTGGGCTTTGTGGCGGACAAAACGGCGCAGGGGCGGGTTTTCTCCGGTTTCCCCCGCCACCACATTCCACCGGTACTCCATTTTCATTCCATGTATCATAAGTGTCAATGCCTATGTTGTCTATGTAGTAAAAGTGGGCATTAAACACCATCAAAACATGGCAATGTAAGTAGTCTTTGGCGTTAGTGAAATCTTTCAAGAGTAGGTCCCTAAGTGGTAACTTTGAAATTCCTTTCCCTTTGCTTGACGAGGAAAAAACATGAATAACGACTTCTCATTTCAGAGTATTTTAAAATTGATACCAATAACAAGAGATATTTCGAAAATGGTAAACTCCGTAAAAAGTACATTTGACATAAATTGCTCGCTTTAACAAGATTTTTTTTTTTTGCACTAAGTTTTTTTCGTATCTCTTAAGGTTTACCAGTTTTGTGAAAGTCATTCAAAATGAAGAGGGCTTCGGAGGCTATTACCAGAAAATTCAAATATAGGTAAATTTTATTTATAATTAGAGTAAGTATAAAAAATATAATATGGAAGATCCATTTGTATACTCATCTAGGTAATGTAAACTTGAGTATGGTGTGAATATTTTTAAAAATGCATCAGGTGACTCGTGTTTATTCGAACAATGAATTTAGACAGTAAAAAAGTATTATTTAAGTAACGATGCTATATAGAGCTTTGATGCATGGCAAAAATATCACTATTATTGTGTATAAATCAGGAGCTGTGGTTGAAAACAAAACAAATACCCATACAACTACAAATAAAACAAAGAAAATGGCAGTGGTTAGGACACACTTCTCGTAAACCTCAGTCTTCTATTGAAAGACAAGCTCGAAGAGGATAACAGGTAGACCATAATAACTTAGAGAAGGACAGTGGAAAGTGAATTGCAGGAAATGGGAAAGAGGTGGAATGAAATAAAGAGGATGGCTAGAAATAGACCTGAATGGAAACGCTTCATTTAGACTCTATGCTCCAGACAGTGGAACAACAGGACATGATGATATTGCACACCGTGGATATTCCAGATTTCATGAATGCATCACCCTAAGTCAACCGAGTTTGTTAACTGCATTCCGAATTGGCTCAACAGTTAGATTCAGTCCGTTAAATTTAACATGATTTCTAGTGTTGGGCAGTGTGGACCCGGTTTAAAGTTCTATTATACGAGGGCCGTTTTTTTTCAACCTCCGATAAGCTATAAATAAAAGACAAGTTCATAGAAAGCAATTATTTTATTACTAAAAGTTTTGTACACTTATGGTTACTTTTCAACATAATCACCGAAAAGATTGAGACATTTATCGTACCTGTGCACAAGCTTTGCAATACCTGCTTCAAACAATGTTGCCCGCCAATGATTTCAAAATGAGGATTGACGTTGTTTTGAAGATCTTCGTTGGTTTGAAAGTGCTGCCCTCCTAGCCACGTCTTCAGTTCAGGAAAAAGGTGAAAGTCACTGGGTGCCAGGTCAGGACTGTACGGCGGATGATCGAAAATATCCCATTGAAATTGTTCAAGGAGACGATGGGTTATGCCAGCAGTGTGTGGACGAGCGTTGTCATGGATTGACACAATTCCTGAAGTCAGCATTCCTCTTTGTTTGTTTTGAATGGCTCCCCGCAAACGTAAAATATGAAGATCTTCAAAACAACCTCAATGTTCATTTGAAATCATTGACGGCAACACTTTTTGAAGCGGGTATTGCAAAGCTTATGCACAGGTACGATAAATGTCTCAGTCTTTTCGGTGATTATGTTGAAAAGTAACCATAAGTGTAGAAAGCTTTTAGTAATAAAATAATTGTTTTCTATGGACTTGTCTTTTATTTATAGCCTTTTGGAGGTTGAAAAAAATGGCCCTCGTATATACATTTTAAGCCTTCCTTTTCTCTACACTCTCTAGGAAGAACTCTTTTTTTAATTTATTTATTTTATGTCGCTTTAACTTACAAAGTAGTCATATCGCGACAACATGTTTTAATGGTACCATTTACAAGCAGTTGACATTGGTAAATACAACTTTATGAATAATATTATATTTCATTAAACATATTTGTTAGTTTTAAGTAGTATTTTGCTGTGTGATGAATTGTTGAGTGCTTCCTGGATGTCTGGTAGTTTGCATTCTGCTCGAAGAACTCTTGTGAATGAGGGTAAGCGAAAAGGTATTACGATGCCAGAAGAACAAGCTCCGAGTGAGATTCTTTGATGGTCGATATCGAAAGCCATAACACACCGTGTTTAGCATTATGAGAAGGAGCTTTATTACCGACAAGCTTGTAACGGGAAATGTTAGTGTAACTTTCCCTATAGGGGCATAAACTAGATCTGCGAAAACTGAATTTACTATCTGAACATTACGTAAGGATATTCATGGGAAGAAATCGTTAGGGCTCGTGCACTTCCTCCTGTGCATTGCTGGAGCTTTCACTTTCCGCAGAATCTTCTAGGACAGTGCTTTAATGATCTTGATTTTTCCTTAACGATTTACACGGATACCATTTTCTTTCAGTTACATTCTACAGACAAAGGTAAACTACACACTTTTCAGTTACATTTCTTTCCAATATCTACGTAATATAGGGTCTTTGAAGAGTAACTTCAAACCTTAAACCGTTATAAATGTTATAATATTTGAGATAGGAAAAAAACGTTGCATACTAGACAAACAGGGGTTTTATAAAACATTAGGAAAATATCCTTCGTTCTCTTATTCAGCGTACGCCATTCTTTCTGCGACTCCAGATGATGTCTTGGAATATTAGCAATTTCTTGCGAGATAGCGTTTTACAATTTCTGTCGGGTTGTTGGATGTGTCAAGAAAACTCGTACTTTAAGGTAACTCTACAACTAAAACTTGACTGGATTGAGATCTGCAGACCGCGGCGGCCACTTCGTTTTAACTTTACTGACGGATCATGGGCTTACTCTTAAATTGTTAAGAGTTCTAAATGTTCTCGAGAAAAATTCCTCCTGCTTTCATAAAGTAATGAAGTGTCTCTCTACATTCTATCTTTAGTGATAAATACATGTTTTATAATTACAAATTCTTATAGCGGTATGAATGAAATTACTAATGTTTTATTCAGCAAAACTGTACTCATGGTAACGATGAACTGAAAATAAAACCTGATCCCATTGCTTACCCGGTATGTGATTTCTTTTGTTTTATCCTATCTCAAATATAGTAATATTTATAACTCAATGCGGCTACTTCAAGTTAAAACCCGCAAGTGGAGAACTGGGCGAGAGTGACCTTCGTTTTACCCCTCGCAATACGCGTGACCCGCTCACAGTCTCCGCTAATAGCAAGACGTGACATTTGCAAGATTTGCGTACCATTGTAGCTAGGTATTTTTACCTGAGATATTATGAGTGCCAATTAAACATAGAAAGTCTGTGCTTATAAATTACCTGTATGAGATTATATTCATTTATGTAGTATGCCAGAAATGTATCTGCAGTGGACTTGTTCCAGTCTTTTATAACCATCCTTAAGGGGACACCGAAGTGATAGAAGCCAAGTTCAATAAAATGTGTTTTTCATTCTTTACGCATTATTTATTCAATTTAATTAGCTAAAATCAAAATATTTTCTTTTCCTACAGCTGCATGCCCTTTTTTTAAATACATTCCTTAATTTCTCTGTAAGAAATGTTCTCCTTGAAATTTCCTATAATCAATATAGTTTTTAATATACATTATTTTATGTTACAAATTAGGAGAAAAAAACTGCTAAAAAAACAGTGCATGCTTATTAATCTTTTGAAACTAATCTATGGCTAATATAAAAAACCCAACCAGACATTTCATTGTGGACATTCTGCAGTGCTTTTTGAAAAAGGGCTTTAAACATGACATAGCCATTTAACCAGCGCAGCTCTTTAAAATGGCGTCCAAAACAAGTGTTTACATTCGCCATAGGAGAATCAAACATTGTAAATATGGACTTTAAAGTATGGTGCATTTCTTGCACCAAGAATCCAAAAGTCGACTTTGTTTTTTTTACCAAAGTCGCTAAAAAAAGCACTAACCCACTTTATCATTAGCTACACAGTTTATTTCACACATATTGAGTATCGTAAAGTATTGCATCTTAAAGCATATGTCACCTCCTAGGAAAGCATTAGAACCGGAACTGCAGTAAGTTATTCAGAACATATCTGACCTTGAGCATAATGTAAGCTGCACCGGTGTAAGGAGCAGCTGATGAGTTAACTATGGTGCAACCCAAAACAACAGCGCAGATTCATTCATTTGTATGGTTTACTGAGGCCCTGATTAGCCGTGGGGTATAGTAAAGTAAACATGCATGTATAAGGTTTTGGAGGATATCAGAATGGATTCTATGTGAACACTCGAAATGGATTGGTGGGCCATGACTTCATCGGTCCAGACTGGCTAAGTGTAGCTACAGTTTTTCGAAATGAGTTAGGTCGTTTGCTTCCTGAAGGTGATGCACTCGCCATACGAATGCACGACAATGCGCTTTTTCTTCTTCTTCTTTATCATTTACGATGCAGATTCCCGTCATTGCTCCGGGCGCACTTCAACCTGAGACTTATTGTGCTACCTGTATTGGTTAGAACCAACCAATTACGCCTGCAGCCCTTAAAAAGGAGTACAGCCTTACAATGGATATGGATTATACTTCTGGTTCTTTGAACATTTCCCCAAAATCTTTGTATCTCCTGTAAAATGTGCTGGGCTGTTTCGGTCTCCTTCCTGCAAACCTAGAGTCTAAGTTGCCCTTAAGCGCCCCAATTGTGTTAAGATGCTTTCTCACAGGGGCACACTGTATGAGGAAAGCAGCAATTGTTCTCAGTTGAAGTCTGCTACATTTTAGCAGGCTCTCAGCTCTTTCCTTACATGGTTCTTTGATAAATAGTTTCCCCTGTCTGTTTCCTGGGGTTTTACGCCAGGTCTTGTGATGTTCTCTTTTGGACCAGTTCTTGGTAGCCTCTCTAATTAAACACCATGGTGTTCCTAGAGCGGGCTCTGGACCAATAAATTGTGAAGCTGCTCCTTGTCTTGAGAGTTCGTCAGCTTTTTCATTGCCCTGTATGCCTTATGGCCTGGGATCTAGATCGCCTGAACGTCATTCTGTTCTGACAGGTTTGTTGAGCATATTTAGGCAATTTTGAACCAGTCCTGATATAACCTTAAGACTACTAAGAGCCTTTAAGCGCAGCCTGGCTATCTGAGTGTATAAGGACCTGTTTAACAATGTATCTTCTCCTTATATGTTCTTGAATGCATTGAATAATAGCATAGATTTCTATTTACAAGTAGCATATTTACCCAGGGGAAAGGACCCTTAATACCTTGGTCTTATGCCAGATACTCCAGAATCAGTTCCTGGTCCATCCTTTGAGCCGTCCGTAAACCACATCAAAGTCACGATACTGAGCTTGCATGTTTTACTCTGGAGACAAAAACCTGTCGCATATCAAAATAAATGGATAGGTAATGTAGGACAACCTGCTTGGTTAGCAGGAATCCTTAGACTTTTATCTTTGGACCTTCTAAGTGATAGTAAGCGTTGGACCCAGTAGTAGTGGTCGTTGACGCTCTGCCGTGAAAGGGCCGCGGGTTCGAATCCCGCTATGGGCATGAATGTTAAGCGATGTATGTTTCTATGTTTGTGTTCTATGTAAGTCATTCTCTCTGCCCTAGTGGCGAATTAGGTTAAGCCTGAAGGCCAGATATGAGTGTATAGAAAAGTAGTGGTGAGTGCCACTGAAATACTAAATGGAGAAGTATCGCAGTTGTGAACTGTTCAGAATCTATTGAATGTGACATGATAAATGCCAAACTTGGTATTTAACAGACTTTTCCTATTTGAGTTGTGCTGTCCACACACATATACATACACGAGCGCACGGATCAATTTCTAAAAATGCTTCTTTTTGTTTAGAGGATCCTAAAACATGTATTTCCGGTGAAATCTCGGTATCGAATTTTGGGGTGAAATGCAGCTATCTAGGTGCCGAGGTAGCATATGCAGATTTTATTTATTTATTTTGAAGGAAACTACAATTTTCAAAGTTTAAAGCCAAACTTGTTTAGCATCCCAAACATCTACCCTACATACCTATCATATAAGTTACAACAAACAAACAGAAATCGTCATTTTTACTTTTTTTTTTAATTTCGATCGATAACTTCTATATATTATTTCATGGGGGATGATGTGTGATATTTATCTAATTTCACCAAAATATGGTTTTTGTTTGTTTTCTTCGTGGAAAAATAATAGAAACGTTAAAACGCATATATGCAAGGTTTCAAAGTATTATGAGGTCTACGAGTTGCCCTAGCTACATCATAATTTAAGGTTTGCATTTTCCCGGCTTCAATTGTTACCAGATAACTGCACATTCATAACTTAATGCATTGCACAAAATATATACTAGAAAGTTTAAGTTAGCTGTATTTTCCCAAACGTGTTCTCAGAAAAACTAAGCTTGGAAAATGTTATTGGAGCGTTGTTTTAAATTGTATGAAGAAACAGCAAACATTTAAAAGTTTTGTTTTATGGTGATTATATAATGTGTTCTCCCTTGTAATGAAGATATTGAAAATAAGAAGCTTGAAGCTTTTCTATGTGTTCCCGGGCTGTTATACAAGCACAAATTATACAAATACTGTACGAGGAATAGATTTGGAGAAATGCACATGTTAAACCAAAATTACCCCTGAGCTGTGTACAAAAAATGAAGCCCTTAGCATTAAAATTATGGAAAATTGAAATGCCACCATCACCCCTAGGCTCTTTGGCGAAATTTTCAAAGTAGTTCGCAAAAGCTTACACCGTAAAGGAGCGAACGGGCAGCATGAAAAAATAACGAAGAAAATATAATACTTTTAAAGGTAAAGAAGTAATTTTAGGCTTCAAAACTGTACTATTGTGTTGGCTGGAACGCTAATTATTTTAGTGTCTGCATAATTATACACCTATTCCTCTTAAGAAGCATTAATAATTATTACCTCTCAAAATCTGTCTTTTTCAGAATTTTAACAATATTCACAGTTGCTATGCTTAAGGGACACTGGGAGTGAAATTGTTACAATTGGTCAAAAATCGAGAACATTCTCTCTCTCCCTCTCCCCGTCTCTAGTAAACGATTGTTGGAGCTTTTGGTCATTCATAGAGAGTATTTTAGCATGTACATGCCCCCCTTTTTTGGGCTCAACGGCCTTTAGATATCGTAAAATATTCCTGTTTATTAGCATACTAAGATATGTTATAAAACAGCGTTTTACGCAAAAAACATTTTTATAATTTCAAAATGTTCCATGCATTTCAGTTTTTGTTTAAATTCCATTAAAATTTCCCAAAATGGGCACAAGTACCCACCGTAACATTCTACAGGACGAAATACGTGCTTATAGCAATAATGATCTTATAAACAATTTTCTAAGAAAATGTGGTTTATTATGAGGTATATTCACATGAAATTTATAATATGAAACCAAGCAGCAATGCAATCACCGTATAATTTTCAGAAAAGTGCATACATTTATGTGAAACTTTGGAAATCCACTCCCTTGTACCGAAGTTCAAGCATGCATTTGTGCAAACTAAATGGCCTTCTCAATTTTCTCTTTTTTTAAATACAGTTCCGGAGTCTGGTCGGGAATCCGGCGCTGTATTCCTTTTCTTATTCCTCTTTTTTCTTCCTTTTTACCAAAATTTCCTTTGTTTACTATTTTCTGTTTGATGACAAATACATATGCATGTACACATTTACAAACAAAAACACACCAACACCCATGCCCAAGGCGGGACTCGAACCCACGGTCCTAAGCACTTGTGAGACTGGTAAATTGGGAGGTAATCCGGCCTGATGAAAGCCCCTGTGAGGTAGAAAACTTCTCTTACTGCACTGTCATCAACAAGCCTATACGGCACTGTGCAGGATACAGGTCTTACATGATTCCTTCTATCTTGAAACAGCAGGTACGTATTCAACTCCATGTTTAGTGATCAATAAAGAAATAATTTTATGGTGAAGCACTTTCCAAAAATATATCTATCTTCATACATGCGACATGAAATATAAGAAACGAAATAAACCCAGTTTGTTGTATCTTTTTTGCAGCTTTTTTTTAAGATTAGTACATATTGCCATCCTTTCCTTTCTATTTCATGCTTAAAAACTTAAAAACATGCGTTTTTTAAAGATTAGACAGAAATTTCCCTTCAACAGATTTAACAGATTTTATTAATTAGAAATCAACAATTATCCGTAAAATATAATTTATAGAAACCACTGGAAATTCATATCCCAGCAACAATGGCCAACCTAAGCTGTGCATTCAAATTTAAACAGTTTAAACTAAGTTCAATTGATACTGACATATATTTAACGGCTCCTATCTATCGATTGCGTACCCTTTTGATGATCATGATACAATCTTACCAATCGGATCAGAGCGTATTTTGTGTAACAAAGTTGTGGAGAAAGTTAAGGAGAAGAAAAATAAGTTATAGTCACTTTTAAAGGAATTCAAGGTGCACTTCATGTAACTAGTTTAAACTGTAATAAAGCGACTCTATCGACTCCTTTTTCTGCACACTTTTGTATTCTTTTCAGAGATTTTTCTGACCCCCCCCCTTCTGACAATGGTTTCCACCTTAAAACTCCTGTCACTAGTGATTATACTCAAACTGAAAAAAACCTATGGGAATGCTCTTTATTTTAGGCAAAGCATAAATATTAGATTCAGGTGGCTTAGGATTTGTTTCTTATTGTTTAATTATTTATTATCAAAATGTTGAGTCTTCTGACAGTTAGCCAAAATACATTAATTAATACGCTAGTGCCAGTTCCTATTAAATATTCAAACATCCGTAATAATCCCTATATTGGCCCTAAATTAAAATTCCCTCATAAAATAAACGAAAATAATAACAAACTATTGTATGTGATGTAACAAAATATTTTATTTAAGAAGCAATAGGTGAAATAAAGTACACTATGAATAACTAGAATGGATTGAAGGAACTGCGGCTCTATAAATAGCAAGCTATGTAACATTTTCTTTCCAGGTCCAAATCAAATTCTATGAATCAGAGAAGTAACAACCTGTTTTAGTATACATGTTACTTAGATAACAGTTATCCATGTCGTGACAAATGCATATTCTTCCACAAGTGGATGTGTGTATATGCATACGTCTCTATTTTGACTGCCGTACTAATAAAATAATTTTGAACTGCCGATATTATATTGTTAGCTTTATATTAGTGTTTCAATTTTATTAGTTTTTGCTGTGGATAACTCATTTATAATTTGTCTGGTTTATTCTGTCCTTGTTAGTTGCCATTAAATATGTGAAGTTATTATTTCTTATTATGTCAATAAATAAGTAATTTACGAGCTCTTATTTAATTAGTAGGTATCAGTTTTGTTCTGCAGTAAAACATTTTGTTACAACATTACTCCTCCCTTGAATGAATATCATTCACTGTTGTATATTATATCAGCGATGTCTGGCCCTGTTTGTACTTTAGACTTTCTTGTTTATCCATGTTTTGTTTCCTTTTCAGGGAAGATATGCAGAAAGTTAATATTCAGTTCCATGACAATGGTACGGTCACTTATCAGCACAAAAAGATCTTGCAGTTTGTTCCAGAACTTTCTGCTGACAAAGACCAATACGTTACAGTGCCTAATATTCCCCTCCTGGTAAGTAGTGCATTTAAATTAACTACATTGGCAAACACTTGACAAATCACATGTTTCGCTTATCCCGACGTAAATACAGCTTGTGGTATAGTTGTTCTGTACATTAATGTTGTCTCAGATGCTATCTGTTGTTATCACTTTATACCCAAATATGTCTATGGACTGGACTCAAAATAGAAATGGAGTTTCATTTATGGACGCTTTTTAACTGCTGTTGCTCTCAGTGTCCCATTCTATACTAGGCGTGAAAGACTGCTTAGTTTTGTTCAAAGGCCCCTTTATCAAGCTTGAGGTTCTTTTGCGTGCCGTAAATCTACGACACGGGACAAACGGATTTACTTCCCTTCCGAAGGAAGCCATGCTAAAGATTTTTTCGCCCGAAAAAGTGCATCTTCCTCCGCCGGGATTGAACCCACGACCTTGGTTATATGAAGTTAGCATGGTAGCCATTTCATCACGGAGGGCGAGAAGACTGGACTATTGCCATATTTGGTTGTGCTCACAGTGTAAAGAAGTTATCTGATCTATTAATAAGTAGAAGAAAAAATAATGGCAACGATGTACCCAGTTTCTATATTGAGTTAAAATATAACTACCAATGTACTTTTGAGCCGATTCAAACTGGTTTATGATAATAATTTATGGGATAAAGCTGATTCGGGAAAAATGTTTAAATTACAGCAAAATTATGTGGGTGATCCTAAACATATAATATGCTTCCTAGATTCGTAAGTTCATGTGCATAAAAGCACCATCGAGCATTTTCTTCTATATTGGGAAATTTATTTTCTAGTAGGTATCTCTACCCATACCGATATTTATAAAAATATGGGTTATGTATATACGTAAAAGCGAATAGTAAACAATATCTTAATCTAACACTGAGCTTATATAATTAAATTGTTTTTGCCACTTCATATGCCCAAGGTCGCGGGTTCAAACCCGGCGGAGAACGATGGATTTTTTGGGCGTAAAATTCCTTAGTATGGCTTCATTCGGAAGGGAAGTAAAGCCGTTGGTCCCGTCTCGTAGATTTTCGGCAAGTTCAAGTACCTCAAGCCTGATAGAGAGGCATCTGAGCAAAATTAAGCGGTCTTTCATGCCCAGTATGGAATGGGGCGCTGAGAACCACAGCAGTTAAAGAGGATTCATAAATAAAACACCATTTCATTTTATTTAATCTGTGTTTTCCACACAAGCCGTGTGTAATACAGGGGTTGGATAGGTGCGATGCTGAAAGATTCAATGCCATAGTCGGGATTTGAACCACGGACCTCTCTGGTCACTTAAAGTACTTACGATATTGTAGCTCGCCATTGGGGTATGCCATCTTAAAATAATTTGAGATCACCTTGTGCTTTACCGGGAAACATGAGTGTCAGTTGAGAAATTGAATACCATACCGGTGTGTTTGCCATTGGAACTCAGTGGTATAGCAACTAGAGCTAGAGACCGGGAGATCCGTGGTTCAAATCCCTGCTATGGCATTGATTTTTTTCAGTCTTGACTCTACCTATCCAACTGAGCTTATATGGTTACATTAAATGTACTCCTAAGCATGTGAATTTGTCTTTTTTTACGCAATTCAGGTTATAATGTCAGATATTATAATTGAATCGGTCGTTTATGTTGCAGACTCTTTCTACACAAAGCAACCAGATGGTAAGGTTAGCAAGAATGTCGATATCAATTGCAGTGAGAGCAATGAGGATGAAACCCTTTGTTAATGTCACTGCATCGGAACTTTTGTTTGGATATGATGATACGTTAGTAACGCTCGCAAATACATTCTTTCCCAGACATTATCGGCCTGCTCCACGAATGGGTCTGCTTCTTGGCGTAAGTATTTAAGTAGTTCAACCATATTCTTAATTATTCTGTTTCCTTTTGTGTTAGAATTAAGCGGTAATAAATTTACTGGTGTGTGTGTGTGTGTGTGTGTGTGTGTGTGTGTGTGTATATATATATATATATATATATATATATATATATATATTCTGTTGCATTATATTAAAACATTACAATAGCACATTAATTTTTAAATTAAGTTCTTCTAAGTAGTTATTTTAGTTGAAATTAGCTAATATAAAAATAATTTCTTCATGATATGTTACAGAAAAGCTGAGCAATAATCTTGTTTTGCTATAACCCACAATTTTTTGTGCAAACTGCTTTATTATATAATATTTAATTAATTTATGTTCGAAAATCCTTCCAGCTTTTAGTGTAGATACCTAGTTTTCTAACGCTCTGCATTTAATACATTAAACGGTAACTCATATGCATTAATATCTAAAATGCCAAAACAACTGATACAAACTGAACATTTGAAGAAAACCATTTCATTTGTAGGCACACCATTATTCTTTTCATACTGTTCTATTCGCTGTATAATTGAAGTAAATCAGAGTTTAGGACTGATTATCATGAAATGAAAAAACATTAATTTAATTTAGGTATGTAGGTAAGCTCATTTATCCCGTTGAGATACCTATTCTGAGTTTTAAATGTTAACCTTTTAAATATGATAATAGAAAACAGGATTGATAAGTGACTATTCATGAATTATAGATTATTTGGTATGCAAATATTATCCTGAAAAAAGTCTGTTTTCAACATTTTACAGATTGATATAGTTGCGATACAACAATGAAAAAATAAGTTTCATGAATTTTGGGTCTAAAATATGAAATTACATACATAAATAAACTATTTATAACTACTTTTGCAATATAACTAAAATTTAAAGTTTTTTGTTATTGTTGTTAATTTCCACATACACCTTTCTAAATACTAGGTTTCCCAGAAGGAATGCTATAATTAAACATCATAACAAAATGCTCATTATATGAATAAGGGCTCACAAGGGGCAATTGTCACATTGAAGTTGTACATTGAGCTGCGAGTTTTATAGTGGAAGCATATCGAAAGCAGAAATACTCATATCTCAGCTTTCTACCATGGAGTCCATATTCGCCAGAAAAAAATTATATTTTACAACTTTTAAGTTGTATAGCTGACGTAGGTCTGCCTTCCACTCAAAGATCAGCTGAATGGTACTATGCCAGATGTTTCAGTAAATGATGTAAAACTGCTACAAAGCATTTTCATTGGATTCAAACATTAATTCTGAGCACGGCTTAATCTCGCCTGATTGATTTCTTTTCTGTACACTTATATTACAAATTATTTTGATTAATTTAATTTGAGGTTAAGGTATAAATTAAAAGATGAGCCGTAATTATGACGACCTATGGCAATTTATGTTTCATATCTGAACGTTCTTGACACTTTAAAGTACATTCAAGACCGGCTCAAAACTGCTTCTTTTTCATCGTTTCCTGCCCATTTCTTAAACCAATTGCTGTTAAGAATTTGTTTTCATTCATATATTAAACATGTATTAAACATTATCCGTACCTGCGGTTTCTATGTTGATTGTTTCATAATTATCACAACCTGATGTATGCACATGTCAGCTGAGTTGATAACATAGTGCTGCAGCTCGGAGTTTGGTTGCTAACCTTGTCAGACTCCAACTTACGAAAATAGCACAGAAAGAGCCCAATGGTCTGACCAGAAACAAAAATTCGGCAGCCGTAGTTTCTAAAATAAATTTATCTTGGAGACATTTTTTCAACCTGCCCTCCAATGAAAACGTCATTGTGAAATATGGCGATTTCAATCTGAATTTTACGATTTTTAAAATAATTCTGGCGATATTATGTGAAATAACAATGGTAATCAGTGTTGCCAAGCGTATGGTTTAAACCGTAGATTTGCGGTTTTCGGCCTTATCTGTACCGTGTACGGTTGGAACATTGAACCGTATTGCAGTACATACCATCCTACGATATTGGACAACTCTCATTCCTTGGTTATCCCTGCACCATCTAAAAGACTACCGATGCACACAATGTTTACAAGTAGGCTGTATGGGATAAAATATGACATTACTTTGGTGACCTATTATTACCCTTGTTTACCCTCATCACGCCGAAAAGAGCGTTGGGGTATGTAGATTCACCTCTGCCACAAGTTACCCATGACTCTTATCTCCGCGAGTCACAACGATGCGGCGAAAATTGATGGGGTTGCGAGTGGGGAATCGACAACGAATGCCGATTACTGACACCACTTCCTCGGATGTGAAGACATTACTAATTTAAATGAAGTTGATGAGTTTTGGTGTCGATTATTGGCATTTTAAGATGGTGCGGACGACTCACTCTTGTGAGTTTTTTGTTTTCTTTTTTCAGTTTACTTACTCGGCGCTAAGTTGCCGCACTCGAATGCTGATTTCGAGGGTGTATTTACCAAATCAATTTAATATTAAAGCGATACACGTAAATCGGCTTTGTACAATCACTGGATAAAGGTGAAGAATCCTTCACTTTTATCATCAGTCTCATCGCCTGCAGTGCCACAAGTAGTAAAAGCAAGCGTTAAACACTATCAAAAAACTTTCACTTTTGGAGAATAAATGATGGTAAGTGAATCTTTTGACACGTTTATTAATACGTTTAGCGTTGATATTTTATCTTTTTTAAAATAGTATTTCCTTCATTTCTTACTTATGTCATGCACATTTTGAAATATTTTGTTAAAAATTGGCACCATACAGTTTTCCATTCAGAAACATGTTGATTATCAAATGTTGACAACACTGTTGGCAACCCTGGCGCTTGGCTTGCTGTATGTACTGGGAGAACAAATTTAAAGCTCGTATTTTTAACAGAGCTCGTTTTTCTAACCTGTATTTTAAGTTTGCGATTTACGTTTCGTGTAAATAGAAATTATAAGCATATATGATTCTTTGTCCTGAGGTATTTGTTGAATTATCAAAGTATAAATACTAGAGTTTTGCTTCGTTTTAGGTTAGAACGTGTGTGCATTTAAATATTATTGAATGTAAATTATTATACATACTTTGCAAACATAAAACAAAATGAGCAGTCTACGGGATACACGTAATAAGGGTAAAAGGCGTACAGTGTGTTCAAGCAAGGTAAACGATGTTTGTGCTAAAAGAGTGAAACTGAAGCATTGAAATTTACCACTGACACCAGAAACATCAGGAAGTTGCTGGTCCATCTACTTCTGTAAGTGCAAGTGAAAAGAAGCTCTAATCATTTAAGTAATATGTTCAAGAAAAAACCATATATCAGATTACACCTTGCTGCATCTGTATTTTTTTGTTTTGTTCGTTTGGTGAGCTTTTTCAAGGTGAAAAATTTAAACTTGGGGAGCAGAAATTTTGAGCTAGTTGAACCAACAGGACTTGTTAAAATCAAAGTAACATGTTACTTGTGAGGCATTGTATAATGAGTTTTATACTAGACCACAAGTAAACTTCAAAGAATCTAGCAGACCCTCCTTCTAAGTAAATTGTAGAATGATAAATGTATTTTTATCTTTACGACCAGATCATATAGGTATTGAACAGTTTTGTCAATAAATGGGAATGGATGCCATTAGTAATGCATTATACAGTAGTAATTTAATAAATATTTCAGCAGAAAATCAAATGTTGGGAGGGGAGAAAGGGTGGGTGTTATTTCCTTATGTGATCCAGATTTTATACTTATGTTATTTTGCCATTAGAGCCACTTAGTGGTTACTGTTGGGTTTTTATGAACTTAAACTGCAAAGTGTAGCCCAAGCTGTCAAAATTTTGACAATCTAGCAAATTTCAAATCTGGGCATGTTAATATTTTCATTACTTTCAAATGTGAATCACCTGTAGAAGTTTTGCCAAAATAGTTCCAAGGGTAGCTCATGATGCAGTCAGGGGAGCTTATTATGAACTGAATGGTAGACAATGAATATATCCTTCTTAGCATATAAGTACATGCCAGTATCATTTAATGGAAACTGACACAAGTGATGCCATACTGCAAACTATGGCCTGGGCTTTGGAATTAATATTTAACAGGCCTAGTTATAGATTATAGATTGTCCAGGTATTGTGGAGTATGCACCCAGCAAAAGAAAATTAGAGGTGAAAAAAAGTGATGCTTGCAAGCTGTGGTACATAAGTCATAAAAGGGAAAGCACATATGAACAGAATTTTAAATGTAGTGCAAATACCATGGAAGTTAAAGCTGCTAAACTCCTATGGCAAAGATCAGTTGATGTATGCAGCATGCAGTGTATCACTGTTCTCTCTGGTGGTGATGCCAGAACTTTTACTGCGGAAATTGTCTTTTTATGGGAAGGATGTTGACATTACCAAAGAAGAGTGGATAAACCACATAGCAAAGAAAGTTGGGACAGACCTAAAGAATGCTGTTAAGGAATGGAAAACAAACAATATCAAATTAGGCAGTGGTGGCTTGTAACTAAAATAAATTGTATGCTGCAACATGCAAAACTAAATAAAATAATTAAAACTTGCCTAATTACTGACAAAAAATGTAATCCAACCACCAATCTTTAAACTTGGAAAATTTAGCTGTTGAAACCGTCTATACCTGCAGTCAATTTCTTCCCAATGCACAATATTAAATTAGGCAGTGGTGGCTTGTGGCAAAAATAAATTGTATGCTGCAACATGCAAAACAAAATGGAAATAATAAAAACTTGCCTAATTACTGACAGAAAATGTAATCCATCCACCAATCTTTAAACTTGGAAAATTTAGTTGTTGAAATCGTCTATACCTTCAACCAATTTCTTCGCAATGCACAACATAGCAAGTGTAGAAAGACTTTCTTCTGGCATTGTATTTCTTAGGAAGGTTTTGATCCATTAAAGGGTTGAGAAAACATCTTTCCGGTTCTACATTTGTCACAGGTATAGTTACCAGAATTTGAGGAGCTTTGCCAGTTCTGAAAGGCTTCGCCCAAATTTTCCAATATGTATTTTAGCAGAAAAAAATCTGCATATTGTATAAGACAACATGCTCATTTTTCAATCAGCTTTTATCTAAAATACTATAACATCGAACCACTGTTTCAAGTACACAGTCAGGAAATATTTTAATAGGTATTTTGGAAAGCCCTCACTTTTGACAAGTTTTTCTACAGAATGGTGACCAGAATTTTGGAATTGACTGGGAACTCCTGGTCGCAAACTCCTTAGCCTCAATTATCCTAGAGTTATTTTATGTATCCACATCCATATTTGTATCCACCTTTGCCCTTTCACATGACATACACTATTATACAAAGCTCTGACATTCTACCTATGTAACTTTTAGTGGATCAATCTGTGTAGGCTGTAATCATTTATATAAAATTTCCACATGGGGCATAATTTTATGAAAGAATGAAAGTAAAAAATTAAATTATTGTCTGGCAAACTTAGTTTTAGGTAGGCTGCCTCTTCAGTGCTGGTTTTTTAAAGAAAGAGATCTCTCTAATCCCTAGGAACATTCAATTAATGAGTCTTTGTGCTCATATACAGCATGTATTTATTTATTCTCTTTTGGTGGTTTAAAGTCCTTAAATCTGGTTGGTCATATCAGTGGAATGATACTCTAATGTTTTTAGAGTTCATTGAGCTTAAAGTTACTCAACATTCATCTTATCAGGATAAGAGAAAACCTGGGAAAAAAAAAAAAAACTTATCTGGGTAACTCGCCCTTAGTAAGATTTAACTCATGACCTCTTGGAATGAGAGGAGTACCAGCAAGCCACACTTTTAGCAACAATCTTCAAGTTACGTGGATTTGTTGAAAATTGCAGGAATACCTGGCAAATTGCTGAAAACTACTCTTGCACTAGAAGTTTGTGATGCTGAATGTTCCATGTTCCGTTTAACTGATGTAATAACAGTTTATGTAATGCACAATTGAATATTGACATTTTATTGTTGACTGGGCTCCACCTTATTCCCATTATTGATAAAGCATTCTGGGATGTTCAACATTGTTACTTTGACTGTCTTTTATTTTAATATATCCTGCTGTTAAAACATCTGTCTGAATGTTCAGAAGGCTGTCTCGGAATAAATTCCCTGCTGATTAGTTTTATTTTTTTTTTTAGTATGTTCCATTAACCTCTAGGTCTGGCTGTTACAAATTGATTCGTCTGAGTAAGAACATTCATGCATACTCAACCACAAAGCTCGGAGCAGAGATGGAGGGAGAGCCTGGTAGCCAATATGTCGCTATGACACAGGTCATACATAACACCCTCATTCCCGACACTTGATTCAGCTGCAAAAATAGCTTACTCTTAATGCTGCACTGTATTGCATGTTGCAGGTAGATCCCTATGAGTCATGAGTTACTCATTGATCTTTTGGCATGCACCCCAACTGAAACAATCTGATCTAGGTCATAATATCGGGTTTGCCTTTGGAACATTTGTTCATCAATAATTTGTCACCCTCCGTGGTGTAATGGTTACCATGCTGACTTCATATACCTAAGGTTGCGGGTTCAAACCTGGCGGAGGACAATGGATTTTTTCGGGTGTAAAAATCCTTAGCATGGCTTCCTTCGGAAGGGAAGTAAAGCCTTGGGTCCCGTGTTGTAGATTTATGGCACATAAAAGAACCTCAAGCCTGATAGAGAGGCCTCTGAGCAAGGTTAAGCGGTCTTTCACGCCCAAATTAGAATGGGACGCTGAGAACCGCAGCAGTTATAGAGCGTCCATAAATAACACGCCATTTCCATTTTTTATATCCTGCTGTTAAAACATCTGTCTGAATGTTCAGAAGGCTGTCTCGGAATAAATTCCCTGCTGATTAGTTTTATTTTTTTTTTTAGTATGTTCCATTAACCTCTAGGTCTGGCTGTTACAAATTGATTCGTCTGAGTAAGAACATTCATGCATACTCAACCACAAAGCTCGGAGCAGAGATGGAGGGAGAGCCTGGTAGCCAATATGTCGCTATGGCACAGGTCATACATAACACCCTCATTCCCGACACTTGATTCAGCTGCAAAAATAGCTTACTCTTAATGCTGCACTGTATTGCATGTTGCAGGTAGATCCCTATGAGTCATGAGTTACTCATTGATCTTTTGGCATGCACCCCAACTGAAACAATCTGATCTAGGTCATAATATCGGGTTTGCCTTTGGAACATTTGTTCATCAATAATTTGTCACCCTCCGTGGTGTAATGGTTACCATGCTGACTTCATATACCTAAGGTTGCGGGTTCAAACCTGGCGGAGGACAATGGATTTTTTCGGGTGTAAAAATCCTTAGCATGGCTTCCTTCGGAAGGGAAGTAAAGCCGTGGGTCCCGTGTTGTAGATTTATGGCACATAAAAGAACCTCAAGCCTGATAGAGAGGCCTCTGAGCAAGGTTAAGCGGTCTTTCACGCCCAAATTAGAATGGGACGCTGAGAACCGCAGCAGTTATAGAGCGTCCATAAATAACACGCCATTTCCATTTTTGTTTTCCATTTCCATTTGCTCATCAACAATGATGTTCAGTCATTTACTGTTATATTAATCTTTCAGATTGTGTATGTTAGGTTTACTTTATAAACATTAAATTTGTACACACCTTTAGACTGTCATCCATACTTCCAGACTCTTGGGAGAATGAGAAATAATCCTGTTAGATCTTCATTGTGTGTCTGGAGCATTTCCCATGAGTTACTAAAAAGTGACTAAAAGTTAATCTTTTCAAAGCTTTTAT
Organism: Hymenopus coronatus; assembly: GCA_030762935.1. NCBI lineage: Eukaryota > Metazoa > Arthropoda > Insecta > Mantodea > Hymenopodidae > Hymenopus > Hymenopus coronatus. Next base: position 506,429,108 of record CM060900.1, read on the forward strand.
ATATATTTTAATAAAACTTTGTATGTGTACTAAACCATTGCAAATTTAATAACTGGTATAAATTTAAAAAAATCTTTCAATCGTGGAATTCAGGAATTTCATTCATGGTACCCTTAATGCAATAAGGATTGTATTGTCGATGTTAGTTATTAACAGTTAAAACCTTCCAAATGTCATCACATGTTTATTATATATTTATCTTAACTGTGCTATTTATAAGCCATGGCTTTTGGGGAAGTCGTGAAGATGTTACAAATCATTCAAGTCATATTTTTTAAATGGATCTTCAGTACATCTTTGCCAATAAATAAAAATAAACAGTAATTATGCAGAACTTCGGCTGCTCTAAAAATTGAATAAAACTGAGTGTAATTGATTGAATTTGTATTTGTGATGATGATTTCAAAGGTTTTATTTGTCGGAAATTTTTTTTTATTTATAGACAAATTCTTGTGCATGCTGAAACAGTTGGTATTTTGTGTATATGACTGATATTTACCAAATAATTATATATGAATGATTTTATATAAATGATAAATGGTTTTATAATGTTTTGAAACATTTCTCTGCCAAGTACTACCACAACAGAAAATTAGAAACATAAATTTATATACACACACTAACCTAAACGGATTTGAACCTAACCTCGCCCTAAATTTGAAAACCACCGGACTCAGCGGTTTCGCCTACAGAAACAGATTAACAAATAAAACAAAACTCGCATACTACTCCACCAACTACTATAGTCACACTAACCAGCGAATTAATTATTCCTACGGGTTCTCACTACGCAGTAATCCTGCCTAGAGCGACATATGATGTTCTTGCATACCAATAGTTACAGTCTTCTGCTAGCAATGGAACCAAGCTTTTTCATTATAAACCCAATATTTCAGCATAAACCTACACATTATACACCATTTATTATTCATATATTACTCGTTTATGTACAATTATTTGGTAAACATCTGTCATATGCAAAATATGCCCCGAATTTGTCTATAATCATAATAATAACAAAAAAAAAAGCTTTCTAACAAATAAAACCTTTGAAATCATCATCAGAAATACAAAAGTCAATCGATCACATTTAATTTTATTTGATTTTTAGAGCGGCCGAAATTCTGCATAATAAACTAAAGAAAAGCACAATAGGGCATTTATATATCACAAACACACATAATCATATTCTTGTTCACATCGCTATTAAAATTCCTTTTAAAACCTTCTTTTATCTTTTGGATTAGTGCTAAAGAAAGTGGTGGTAAAAACAACCGAACAGAATTGTTTCTCCATATAGCACCATTTACCTCTATTTGATTCTGAATAATCTATTGAAACATAGCAAACCAATAGAGGGATTGTTTATGCGATGAAAGCTGGTCATTAGATAGCTGCATTGTTATTGTTTTTTTTTTTTTGTTTTGTTTTTTATTTGTTTTTTTTTTTTTATTATTTTAGTGTTTAACGCCCACTTTAACTACTGCATTGTTAATGCTTCTTTACATAGAGATTCTGTTGTCTTGCAAACTTGGACAAAAGTAGTCACTGTGTAAAATGTGTACAATGATTCTAGACAAAAGCCAACATGATCATTCAATTCTGTAGTCTGTGACTGTTAAGTTAACCAACAACATAATGCTTTATATGCCACCTTTCCCCTCCACACACATCTGTGGACTCTTTGCTTCATAATGTTCTACACCTGCCTATTTTATGACTGTGGGTTGCAAACAGGAGTGTTCTATTTGACACCTGCAAACAGTTTACACTTTAAGTCCACTACACAAGATCAGGATGGAATGAGTCCAAAATTTATAAATAGTACGCTTATTTATATTAAAAGGTAAACCAGGATTATGGCTCTAGCACAAATGTGCTATCGTATGAAGAAACCGCCCCCTGAGACCTAAAAGATAATAAATAATGCATTGCTTCGTCATTGTGTCTACACAACCATGGAAGGGTTAGGAAAATAAACTTTACCCAACTCTGAGGCTACCAAGTATTTCTGCATAACACTGCACTAAAGATAACTATAACTGAGAATTCATGTAGTGAAGAGAAAATCAGCTGCAGTTAAGTTTAATTTTTTCCCTGAGTGATGGATGCCTCCAAGAAAGAGAGGGGAAAGAAAACTGAAGAGATGAAAGTTCTGTATTTTTGTCAGTCCTCTCATTTAATACTTTCTAAACACCAATGTATACAAGGAATTGGATATTATTAGTGAATCATTCTAATTTGTAAATATCATTTTATTGTGAAATTTTGGCCTGTGGCAGAGAAAGCTGAGACTTGGGTGCTTTTATTTTTTATCTACATTCAGGAAAAAAATCATAGCTCAATCTGTAGCATAAATGTGACAAAGTTGTATCTGTATTAATTTATAAAATGTATTTATTTCAGTACCTGCTTTCATCCTTAAATACTTTATTATTGACACATGTACTTAAAGTCTATGTAAAGCATGAACAAACTATAGTAGTTCACAATATAAAATTAATTTTTCATTTAATAAATTTCAGGGTAATTTGTCTACTTTAGTAAATATAATTGATACTAAATTAAAAGTATGCCAAGAAATTGGAAATAAACATATTAACTAGTTAGTGGCCGCGCCATGGCTGAGTGGTCAGACCATTCACCTCTCACCTAGACAGCCCGGGTTCAATCCCAGGCGACTGCATGTGAGATTTGTGGTGGACAAAGCGGTGCAGGGGTGGGTTTTCTCCGGTTTCCTCTACCATCACATTCCATTGGGGCTCCATCTTCATGTATCATCAGTGTCATTACCTGTAGTGCCAGAGCAGTAAAAGCGGGCGTTAAAAAAATACCTTGTTAGTGATACTTTTCTCACCTCAAGCATAATTTTCTAAATTTTATGAGTGCATTTTAATTTTTTCCAGAGAAATGGTACATTAGATGAAGTATCAACAATTTTCACTGGCCACACAACAATGAAGGAGTTTGGATTGTTGAACCGGCTAAATGGCTTGGATCACCTTCCTTATTGGAATGATAAGCCATGCAATAATATACGTGCTTCTGAGGGATCATTTTTCCCTCCACGTAAATATACTCACAGTGATGTGCAGTATGTTTATGATAAGGATTTGTGTCGAATTATACCACTTCATTACCGTAAACCAACTACTAAAGATGGAATTCAAGTGGATCTTTACACAACACCTGAGGATATTTTTGATCTTCCAGATCAGCAACCAGATAATAAATGCTACTGTGAAAATGATCCTTCATACTGTCCCAAAAAGGGGTTGCAGAATATCAGCCCATGCCAGCTAGGTAAGCAACCAGATTTTCATTGCAAGAGTACAGCTATTAAGAGGAATTTGCTTAAAGCACAGTTATACCCCTGCCGCTGAATCCTTGCACATGACAGTTAGGAGTTAAGTTGGTACATCCACAGAAAACAGATGAAAAGCCTTACCCATTTGGCTTTCTGAACCAATCACAAAGAAGCATTCCGGTTGGTCGGTCATACAATGGAAGTGCATCTAGATGCTGCACCATTGCAATATCTGGCTACTTCCAACCACATGCTCAGTTTGTGAACTTCTAACATGTGCGTTGAGCTGTTCTGTACAAGATACGTATTATTCATTGTTATTTATATTTATTGTCATTGTTGATAGTGTTGTTGGTGTTTGTTTGTACGTGAGGGAACATAACAAGACTTTCACAATTATAGAGGTGGATAGACTTTTGTTGGGAGGTATGGTGAGGGTGGATGCAGATTCATGGAGAAGAAAGTGAATCATGTTCACAAAATAATACGAAAAGAACAGGAATTAGACAGAATCATCAGTGAACCACAAATGATATGTCTTGGTGACGATAACAATGTGGATGATGACAATGATAATAATGCTTCAGAAAATAATGATGACTGGTACTTGGATGGAATTGAGCCATTAAAATTCTAAACCGGTGAAAATTATTTTGTTATACCTTTCTGTCATTGTAACAAGCTATTTTGCATTTTTGTTCAATAGTGTCGTAAATACATAATGTATACTACATGCATTACAGTATCATTGTTATTTTCAGTTAACATCAATAATAACGAATTAGTTGCATTATTCATCGGCATTCATTTACTATATACACTGTTTATATTCGTTGTTACACACAATGGAGACATTTGTAATCAGTTGTTGTTGTTTACTAATTACTCCGGCAATGCCGCAAAGGCAACATAACCAACCTTACGCAAAACTACCCAAACTGTCAAGTGCAAGCATTCAGCGGCGAGGGTATAGCATAATGGTGACTCATATCTTGAGCCCTTCTGCCATTCCTCCTTTGGTTGGCAGTCCTTTTGTTTTTCACCTACTGCTAGATGGTATTGTGAATGTTACATTCCTGTGCTCAGGTAGCTTAGATATAGATGTTATAAGACACTCACTGCCAAGTGAAAAACAAAGTTCACCAAAATTGCTTTAGTAAAAATAGGTGTACAAATGGCTCATTGAGCTTGATTACTGTTGCAGGTGCACCAGTATTTCTCTCATTTCCCCATTTCTATCAAGCAGATCCTTCATTACTGGATGAAGTTGAAGGCCTCAAGCCTGAAAAAGAACTACATGAAACTTACTTCCTTATTCAGCCGGTAAGTTAAGTACCTATTAATTATATTATCTACACCATAAATTGTTATTACAAGGTAAAGAGAATAAAAACCAAAAGCATAGAAAACTGTTCTTATTAATGCTATGTGCTTTAGAAAAAGGAAAATGTTGACATTAATTCTTTTATTGTCACTTCAGTGGCACTGGTAATGAGATTTCCTTTTTCATTTCAATTATTGTATCACTTTAATTATGAATACCTAATGTGGAATTGTCGGCATTTGCATGTACATGTTTCATATACTGTATAAAAGTGATTCAAGTCAATCATACAAATTTACAAAGAAACATATAGTTATTACAAGGTAAAGAAAAAAAGCATAGAAAACTGTTCTTATTAATGCTACTACATACATTAGAAAAAGGTAAAGGAAAATGTTGACAATCTTTTTATGTCACTTCACTGTCACTGAAAATAAGATTTCTTTTTTCTCTTTATATCTACCAGAGTTAAATCCTAATGCCAAGGCAGTTATTTTATGTATTTTCTATTTATAAATAATGGAATCCTACCACTCTGTATTTCTCAAAAGCCTGTGTACAAATAGTCTTTATTCCAATTATTTTGCAACAATTCTACAGTACAATTTTGTCATCGCTTCAGCACGAAGAGATAGCTGACTGCTTTCTTACATCTGGCCTGCAGCTGCTCCTCAATTCGTTACATGAAGAAGAAACAGTTGAGAGGAGTCAAAATGCCCTATCTTGCCAATGTAAATGTTTGACCCATTATCTCAGCTTCTATTTAAAATAGGGAGCTAAATTTTTCAACGTATATTCAGCAAAACCTTTACTGTTGATTGATGAAAACTAGAATACTCTTGTTCATTAGAAGGAAAGTTATGATTATTTTAATAAAGCTCTTCAAATTTTATTGAAAAATGATTTATAAATTGAAAAAAATATAATCCATATGCATAAACATTTTTTTGTTAAAATAAAGCCTATTTAGGTGCAAATGTGTAAAATTTTAGCCTTTAGTGTCAATTAGTTTCTGAGATAATGGGGTATAAAAATTGTTTGAAACACAAAATTTAAAAAAAAAAAAAAAAAAAAATGTAACCTAACTTTCCAAACACAACTTTGCATTACTTCGAAACTCTTAACATAGGAAATATGAGTGGGATTACAATGCTGCATATAGCTAAAGCAAAACTTTCTGATCAAAAAAAAAAATCTCTTCCCTAACATTAATATTTACAAAGTTATTGATGGTTTACCAAGAGAGTGTACTAAAATGTTCTAAAAAAACTATTATGAAGGATTATTTTCTACAATATTTTTTAATTATTTTTAACCTCTATGAAAGTTATACCAACATCAGCAATAGAATCAAGATTTTCTTTGCAATTAAAACATGAAAATGGAAAATAGTTATGAAAATCCCATTTCTACTCCCCTTAACACTGTGAATCTAGCAGCTTTCAATACATACTTTAGGTTGGCAACAATTCTGAACATGCTTGTAAGGGCTTACCTCTGTCAGTTTTTCCTATAAAAGAAAACATTCTTTGGGTGGGTGAGTGGGTTAAATGCTTTCAAAAGTGTCAAGAAGTACTCTTAAATCACATACTAAGGTAATATTACATTTATTAAATTTTTGGAAAGCTTCTAAACTGCAATAAAAATGAAACTTTGGCTGCAGTTTGTTCTGATACAAAGAAAATATATCTTAAGTGTTCTAGAACAAATATCTTAAGTGTGTCCAAATGTAGTTGTAATTATCTGCATTAAATAATTTAAAAAAAACTTTGTAATTGTACATTCATAGTAATGCCAAATTTCATGTTTCTATCTTAAAAACTACTGATATTATGAGCATTTAAAAAAAAGACTGTGCTAACAAATTTCTTTGCATACCCATTTATTGTTAAATACTGATTTCATTTGTTAAAACATGTATTAAACAAACAGCACTTTGACATTTTTTCTCACTATTAAACAGAGCAAACCAAAATTTTGTCCACATATTCCCACTTGTCACTGAAGGTATACAAGATTATGAGCTTAAATTGCAATTTAATTGGTACCTTTAATAATTTTGTGTTTCCTAAAATAGGCAATATGGGTGGGGGGACAGAAAACCAGCTACATTTTTTAACTGTATACTAATCTTCTTCCTCTTCTTCTTCTTCTTCTTCTTCTTCTTCTTCTTCTTCTTCTTCTTCTTTTTTTTTTTTTTTGCAATGTAATTTCATTCTTATCTGATATTTAAATGTAACAAAAAATAATGCTAAAATATTAGAATATAATTTAAGAATATTTGTGGAAAACTTAATTCATCACCTTTATATTTACGTATGCGTTTGAATTCATGAAACCATTTTTCTTTTCTAAACAAATTCAATTCAAAAAAATGAAATATTTTTTTCAAAAAAGACCCACCTGTATGAATAAGTGACAAAGGATTAAATATGGGTATAGTTGATTGACATACAGTGTACAGAAAGAAACTACCAACACAGAATAGGTTTGTTAGTCACGTATCTCTCAGCTTGTTATTAATATTTTTATTTGTATTTTTCAGAGTTTGGGTGTCCCTGTTGAAGGCCAAGTAAGAGTGCAGCTAAATTTGAAAGTTGAACATGCTCCCAACATACATGCCGTTTCCAAGTTCAGAGATATTGTTTTCCCTATTGTGTGGGTTCAAGAGGTAAGTAACATTCTGCAGAAAAAATACCAGGTTTTGGTCAAGTTGGATTAATTTTTTAACAGTTCTACATTATTGGTTGTTTCATAATAAGATTTCTTGTGATGAGTGTGATCCTTCTAGCACTTTTATGCCTTTGATAGAACATTATATGTGTAAAGAAATGGTATGATGTGAACAAACCTTAAAGAACCGTAACACTTCACTGACTACTACGTATAGAGTTAGATAGAAAGACAGCTAGAAAGAAATAGCCAAAAAGAAATTTCATCTTTTCAAGTTACAAACTTCATACATATATAGTTACTTTATTAGATTTTCTGAATTTTGTATCATATACAGTTAAATCCCTGGTTATTTATGTATATGTACATTTCCCTCTATTTGTACACTTTTATACCCTACCAACTTAATCTGTTTATCTCTTTTATAAGTTACCACTTTATCAGTTTTAATATTAAGATCCGCTCTTTCTTTGGTGGTTTTTCTCCCAAATTTCTCTCTTACTTTCCCTGTATAATTACCTGGTTGTTTCAGAAATTCTTTCTTATTGTTTCCAAAAAGTTTTAAGTACAATATCTCTGGCGACAACTTTTTCCAGTTTTTATTCCATATTTTCTCTCTCCACATTTTAGTTTCCTCACACTCAATTATACAGTGCAAATTGTTATCGACATTGCCACATACTGGGCATAGATCTTTATAACTTTTAGACCTTGTAATAACATTGTTCCTATTCTTGCCCATGTCAGACCTTCTCTTTCCATTTTTTCACAGACATCAATGTATTTTTCTCTTCTTCATTCTTTCTTAACATTCCTATATAGTATTAAAGTACTCTTATCCCTTAAGCTACCTATTATTTCTTGTTTCTTTATATCGTCTATTCTAGCTTTCACTTTATTCCATAGTTTTTGTCCCACAATTGTCTGTTGACATATCCTTTAATTGACATATCCAATCCCATTTTGCTGATTCTTATGCCCTAAAACAGTCTTTGACAATATTTTCTTCCTCTAGAACGGATCCTGCATATAGAGTTATAAGCCAGATATTACCACCATATTCACTAAAGTAGGTCCTACAGTGTACTCTATTGGTAACATTTTCTTTTTCAATCCTGATGTGATATATAGAGCCTTCATTTGGATGCATGTCTCGTCTAAATGAAATTTTCTTCGTACTGGGAAGCACTTTTCTGGGCACTCTGTTACGATAGTGGGATATTCCTAGCCCTTAAATTGAAGTGCATAAATTTCTTATGTAAATTGTAACCATAATATTGTAGTCATAGATATTGGAAATGGTGTCCTTGTGCCCAACACATAGGCTGACCAGACATCCTAGTTAGTGTTGCTGGGACAGTCCTGGTTTACACTTAAATGTTCCAGTGTCCCAAGAAAATCATTAGGGGCTCACAATTGTCCCAATTATTTTTAATAAAAAATAGAATGCATGCAAAAATATTTTTCATGTAATTAAGTATTTGTTAAAAACAAATTGTTTAGAAAGTTATAAAAATATATATTTTCACAGTATAAAACAACATCACTTAAACCGTTTGTCCTAATGCAATCTCAGCCATATGAAAGTTAAATTTGTGAAGAAAGTGAGCGATGCAGAATGTGCTTGCATGCCTGCCATAACAATCTGCTGTCAAGTGAAAGTCAAATGTATTGTGGGCAGATTTCACTCACTTAGTGGCAAAGCTTCAAGTCTTATCAATTTTTGTATTCTTAAAGAGAGTGATATAAGCAATAAAATTGAATGTATGGTATGTAGATTGGTATTTTCAATTGGCCATGGCAGGAAAGCTACATAAGCGATCACTTCCTCCAAAATAGCAATTCTTACTTAGAAGTGAAAATAGGCTCTTGGTCAAATGTGTGGACAAGGTTCCTTATCTGTGAATGTGAATATTAATCTTGGAAGATGTCTTGTCAGGTGGAAATTCTCAAGTAGAGGTGTTCTATTAATGAAACTTTAAAGAAAGAATATATCTATTATTAGTTTCAAAACTATACAATAACTGATAAGAAAGCTAAGCACAAGTGTAATAATGAAGCAAGCTATAAAACAAATCTCCTTGTTTTTTCTTTTTGAAATCTGGTCAGCCCATCCACACATCTCCAAGACAATTTGCAATTAAAACTCATTAATTCTTCAATGCTAAATACTGTAGTCCTCCTAGGAGTAACATGTTTGCTCGGGCATGGGCAAACCCCAAACAACTGAACATGCAACTCACAAAGCCTGCTAACATCACATAGTCTGAAATGTTCTGGTAGAAGGAGAAACAAATGGACAAAGATTACTGTAGAGGTATCTGATTCTTAGATAAATAGTACCAATTATTTTTGTATATAGTTCACAGTGCAGTAAAAACAACACTTATTTTTAATTAAATTTTCTTCCATTTGCAATTATTTTGTTAAAATCTAGGTTACCTCCAAAAGAGCTATTTTCAGCTGCTCCAACAAATATTTGTTAGTCGAACAAAATCTGTATTTTGACTTGACACAATTAATTTGGGAAAACAATTGCTCACTTATCTAAAAACAAACCTAACCAACATTTCAGCTATAAAGAATCTTAATTACATGTGTTTGGCAATTTGTACTGCTTAAACAGATCTACATCGTATTGTTATTGCTTCCAAAACTGATCACAATTAAGTATTTTATTCAGTTGCTTTCACAACAATATTTGAAGTACAATTTTCTTGTCACTTCAATATGTAGATAGTTGACTGCTCTCTCCCATTATTGCACTAGAATAACCATTCTAAAAAACAGCTACCTAGCGTGCAGCCTTTCCATAGGTAGCTGTCAATGTCAACAGAAATTTCCAGAAGAAGCAATTATTCTTGCACATGTCCATTGCGCCCTGGTATCATATTTCAAGATCTGATTTAGTGCCACTGCTATTCATGTGTTAACTTCTCGAACACCTGCAACAATAGGTGCTGCACTTAAAGTAAGCTGAATGAACACATGTAACAAAGTTATACATTTGAAAGCAAGTAGCTCACACACATGCAGCGATTAAAGGACCGCAAGGCACAGTTACAATATTTACTGTGATACAAGTATTTGAAAATGTATTATTTTTCACAGCTATTAATTGTAGCTTAATATCCTACCTTACCCTTGCCAGGTTCAACATGCTAGAATTTATAAAATGTTCAAAATAATTTCTAAGAAAATAATTTACTCTATAGAGAATATACTTTTATTAAGTTTCTTTTTCTCATTTGGAGGGATTGCAAAGAGGAAAAATGATACATCTGCCCCTTTTTTTAACTGTCCCTTCCAGTTCTAACTCCACAACTAAGATTTTAATTGCATTGTTCATGTTTGTTTTAATTTCTTCCTTATTGGTTAAACTTATTTAATATTTTATTTATTTACTCCCTTTCAGTAGCACAAAAGTCCAAATTACAGAAAGTAATTGCTAACAAGGAAGGGCAAAACTACTATATATCGACTCCTCTCCCACACATACACACACATTTGTATGCCACCATTAACACCTAGGTCACTTTGGTGGCTGTCTCCTTTTGGAAAAAATGCTCATATCAATGTTGTCTTTTTACTTTTGTATTACTTTTTGGTTTTATTTTCTTTAGATTTGCTTGCACACACTCACATTCCTACTTCCAGACTCCGGAGAGGATAGGGAATAATCTGGCTAAAGAAAAGTCTGTAACCCAACCAGGAATTGAATCTGGGACCCCTCACACAGCAACCAGGTGCTCTATCAACTGAGCAATAGGCCAGTATATAACATATATACAGGATGTCCCAGAATTTAACTACCAAATTAAAAGGCTTGTAGAGTGCTCCTGGATAAACACTTTGAGATAGGGAACCTAATGTCCCTTTTGCCAGATGTCAAAATTATGGCATGTTTTCTGGATCACACATCAGTGGCCGTAAATGAAAAGAACATGTGTGTTTGTCCTATTTTCATTCAGAATGCCTCATTTGTAAGTCAGCAGTTGAGGGAAATCAGTATCAGTTCACAATCAATATGATATTTAAAATTATTGGACTTGCTACATAGACAAAATTGCCTGTTCTCTGAGGGTGTGCATGCCACTGACAACCATTTGGCTAATTTCAGATCATACACAGTTAGCTACAGCAATTTGCTATAACATATTGGTGGGCGAGTTGGTATATCGTTGGTCATGGAATCCCATGTTACTAAGATCGCATCAGTCTCTGAGGTTTCCATTGTTTAGTTTTTAATTTTGTCGTCTTTTTTCCCCCCCTTTTCTTTTCTCAAAGAGATACACAATTTGACCATCTGTGAGAAACATGAATTCCTGAGCTTTCTCTTCATACTATAAAGATGTATATACTATATGTAAGGAAATAAATTATTTCAATGAGGTGCAAACTGGAGATCACACAGACTAACATCCTAAGATAATCTAAGCTGCCAATTTCAGAGCTCATGAGCTTTTTGCTGCCACGTGGTACCATTGCACATACATATGAGCCTTGCTTATCAGATTTCCATTGAATCAAATGAACTATTTCTGACACAAGCTATAGCATCTTGTGGTGAAGTTCACAACAATCCTGGAATTTTTGACAGGGCGTGATGTTCATTTCTTCTTAGGTGCAATCTCTGTAGGGATGTTGCAGGTCATCACATCAAAAGGTTCCTCTGGTGACCTGTTGTATTTTGTGCTTCGGATATTGTATTATTTCTTGAAATCTCTTTCTATTTGCCTTTCATGCGGAGATGAAAAGGTAGAGTATACTTTTCTGACTAGTACATAGTTCTTAATTCATTTTATGTAGATATTTGTTTTGCCACAGAGATAGCTGTTCACCTTTATTTCATTTGAAGTTCATTTGACACAGTGACAATATTGTTTTGCTAATTGTAAATAATGCCTACAATTGTATTGTGCATAATACTGTATTTCAGTAACTCCTTCGAGGGGTATGCAGAAGTGTACTCCTTCGGGTGTTAAATGTAATTGTTATTGAAATGTTCTCTGTTGCACCTTCGAGCAACATAGCACCTATATGCTAATCATACATTATATTTATTTTATTTGTCAGTACGAATAAATCATATTGATTAATGCAGGAAAATATGAATGGCTCATTATAAAATGCAAAAAAGAAGATGACATAATAATAAATGAATCTATAGCAGCTTGAACACTCAACTCCCTCAACTTCTTCCTCAGATGCCCACATGCTAATCATAGCGCTAAATAAAACCACTAAATCTACACTCTCCAAAGTCCAGGTGCTCACGTTGATACACTATGGTTTGATCAATGGCATGCTAACTTTTAATGCATTTTATACTGTAGCAAAGAACTTAGAACCCATAGTCCATAGATTCTCTATCTCAAACTGTTTATTTTGGACCCCTCTACAATTCCCCCAGTTTGTGCGATTGAATTCTGAGACATTCTGTGTATAGTTACAAGCCAAATATTATCACCATATTTACTAAAGCAGGTCTAACAGGGTGGTAGAATTTTCCTTTAAAAACCTGATGAGATATCAAGAGTCTTCATTTGGATATAAGGCTGGCCTAAAAGGAATTTCATTGATACTAGGAAGCACGTTGTTTATTACCAGAGTGGGATATTCATAGCCCCTTAAATTTAAGTGTATAAATTTCTCACAAATTGTAACAACATATTGTAATTGTAAATGTTAAAAATTATGCCCTCGTCCTCCACATATCTCTTTACACCTTAAAGAAAATTTGCATTGACACTCATTAATTATTCCTTAGCATGTAAATAAATGGTCTAGGAGCAACATGCTAGCCCAGATAGGGGTAAATCCCAAACCACTTTTCACAAAACTTGCAAAATCGGGTAACATCACAATTTTAAATGATGCAGTAGCTAGATGAAGAAAGAAGTGGCGGTTACTGATTTTTAGATAAATAGCATTGGCTTCTACTACTATTTGCTGTTGAATAGACCCATAAATTTTCACTTCTATTAGGTACTAAAATAAAAAAAAAGTATCCTGCATATCCTGAATATATTTCTCATAAAAGGGCTGTAAATTATGTACTAAGTGTAAAACTAAATTATGGATTACCTTTTATCTTCCTATGTTTTTCTCTGTAATTATTCTCTCTTGTTCACATTTGCCCTTTCCTCAGACATGCTTTTATATGTAGTCCTTTGTTTTAACTTTCCAGGGTGTGGCAGAGCTGACTCCAAGCATACGTCGATGGATTTACCTAGGAACCACAGTTGCTGAAGTAGCAGGACCGGTACTTAACTATGGTTTGGTTACAATTGGTACTCTCATTCTTGTTGTAGTATTTGTAAAGGCCTACAAGAACATAGTATTTACAAAGGAAACAATAGAACGAGGAAAGGAAACCCTACGACGTGGAAGCAGCTTTATAATAAATGGTCAACATCGTTTGTTAATCATCCGAGACTCTTACACTTTGTTGAACAATGTGAACACTGATCCAGACCCAGAGCAAGACCATGACGTCTGAGAACATCTTAGTGGTTGAGTTTTTGTTTTATATATGCATAATGTGAGCAGCTGTGAGAGTGAGTCAGTCTTGCAAGTGAACCTCTGAAAGTGTGATGAATGCATTACAGTGATTTCTCTCTCTCTATATATGTATAAATATTTTTTAGAAGTTTCTTTAAGTGAAAATAATGTGAGTAACATTATCTCAATTTGGAGTGACATTACTGTGATGGCTTTCAATTTGTTTAGTAATTTTTTATTGCATTTGTATGTAAAGAGTGGAGGGAATGTGTTCAGAGTTATGGAAAGAGAGTGAGGATGAAAGGAGAAAAACAAAGGAGGAGAAAATATGCAAATGAATAATAGTGTATCAGTGAATGAATGAAAAACTGGATGGCTGAATAAATGCATTTGCAAAAAGGATAGAATCAAGAGCATCAGAGACATTTTAAATAAAATCTTTTTACAATATGAGACTGATAAATTCACTTTTAAGGCCTATTCCGCATAGTTTTCCTTTCTTAAATCAGTCTGTTTGTACTAATGCCACTTCTTAGTCATATGCTTATTGTATGAGGTTATCACAAATCAAAATGGTGATTTAACAATATGCATTGCCTTAAATTTGATGCACAATATAAATCTAGAGCAGAATTTTGCTAAAATGCAAGGTTTGATGCCTCATGTAGCCTCCATGCATCCCTATGCAAGATTTGTGTTGCTGGATTATGGATCACATTCTTGCCCAAAATAACATAGTACAATCATTTCTACTTATGAAGCAACATAAATCAGTCAAAATATTCATGGCTAGCCCAGCTGGCAATGCTTTATACATATATGCAAAATAAATATATATTCAAACTATTTTCTTAAAAATTCAAAATGCAGACTATGATGTATATTTATGTTATATTAAATATTCATTATCTCTTTTTTATTTAAACATCTCATTTATTGAAGCTGTGAGCAAATTGAATATTATGAAATTGCAAGTGTAAGCATAGAGCAACCCATATAATAGTATGCTCAGTTTTGGTTTACTGTCAGGTGGCAAAGGGAAATAAAAAGATACAAAGTTCTTTTATTTTGGTAATAAACTGTATTGGTTTGGTTTGTATTTTTAAACATCTAGAATCCAAATACTGAAGGATTTAGGGTTAGGCAAACAATATAAGTTAGCATTTAAAATGTAATCTAATGTTCTACTTTTTGACAAAAACTAGTGTAAAATTAAACAGTTTTTCTTGGAAAACAAGCAGTTTGGTTAAAATAAACTCATCATATGGCCCTAATCTTTAAATCAATGTTCATTTTACTTTTTATTCTAATTTGATATGTTTATTGACATACAAGGATATTTAAGAAAATAAATAGAATGAATGAAATTAGTATTACAGTTCTTTGGCACTACACTTACTTCATATTTAACTTCTCAGAGTAAGGAAATACTCTGGGAATGAAAGAACAAAAGCAGTGTGAACTGCTTGGAAATTCTGTCATATTTTTTAATAGAGAGTTTCATATCAGTGCAATGCAAATTTTAGTTTTAATTGTACTAAATGTCCAAAAGAAGTATACTGACGCACTAATAAATAGAAGAAATGAGATGGAATGAGTGCATCAAATCTTAATTGCAAGAAGGAACAGAAAGTAATTTGCAGAAATCATATTTAAGCACAGCAAATATTTTTTCCCCATTAGTGTCGTTAATGATGTTCTCCTACACACTTTATTTCTATTGACACAGCAAACTGAATGTTTCAAAGCATGCTATTGTAGAATTTGGCTGTTATGAAGTCCATTTTATGATGCCATTTGCAATAATAAGCAATAAGTATAAATAAGTTCAGATGCTTAGAAAGACAGTGATGCTGTAAATAGAGGTACAAGAAATCTTTTCTGTATATATTGTATATAATCTATAGATAGTAAATAGAGAGGATCTTAAGTAGAATTACAACCACTATTATATTATACAAAAGGTTGTGAACTTTACATTTTCAAAACTGTTACTTTCTCTTCATTTACAATATATTGTATAGGTATATAATTATTATAAAATCAGTATAACTCCCCAGACATTGTGACCAAATTACGAGAGCTAATCGCATAAATTCATTAAATATTAGAGCTCTAAAACTAATTTACAGCTGTTTTTTGGATAGAAATATTTTATTATATTTGTAATATTATCATCAATTGGTCAGTCCTACATATGATACTTTACAGTAGAATTGTTCTAGTTCATAGAGTAGTGTAGCTGAACTTTTAAAATCAAAGTTGGAAGGTTTTCCTTTCAAATGTTTTGTTTTATACTTCAAACATACTTTGTATACTTTTGATTGCACACATACACTCAATAATGAAATATGAAATAATATTTTGGAGAAATTTGTCAGAGGCTAGTGATGTATTTATTAAGCAAAAACAAGCCATTTGGGCTATATGTGGTGAAAAAAAAGATAGTCAAAGTAATGAAAATGTATATGTGAATTACACTCAAAATAACAGGGATATACACTTGACCTCAACTAGAACTACTGTGTGTAAGAATGGGGTACTGTACTCCTGTATGATGACTTATAATTCACTTCCAAAGGATATTAAAAATATAGATAACTATAATGTTTTTAAAATCAGAACAAAGGCTTTCTTGCAGGAACACTGATTTTTCACTGTATAGGAATATTTGGAACATAGTAAATGTCCATTTGCATAAGATATTGATGAACTAGTTTAGTGGTTTCATATTTTATAATTATATTTTATCTAATATATACCATTACAAATTTTGTTTGAAAGTTGATAGGCAACTTAATGTATAAAATTTTATGTATCCTGTATCAAAGTACTATTTACAAAATTAACACATTGAAGCCCAAGCCTGAGTATAACTCGGGTCGTGCGAAATGTTCATGAGACCCACACCCAAGTAATTAGGGCAAGTATTTCTAATGCTTTTAATGCAATTACATGACCTTAATTCAGTCTTGGGCTATGCGGCAAAGAGCTTACATCAGTCATCATTTGGTTGTCTGATTTTTGCTACCATCTGTCCATGCTTTAGTCAACTATCAGGAAATTTAGGAGAGTTAGTAATATTGGTTGTTTGCGGGTAGTCCCGCCATTCTCCTTGAATGTGGTGATCTATTTGTTACGTTTTGTGTTCTTAAATGTTAAAATGCTGCATTTTCCTCGACTTCTGTGAACTGAAGTTAAAATTTATTATACAAATTAAGCTCTAGAAAATTCTGATTCCGAGGTCGAGTTTTTCGAACTTTCAATAAATGGAGTGTTAGCTGCTTTAGGCAGATTTTTTCAAACTCATATTTGATACTTGTTGCAAATTTAAAATAAAATATTAATACGGAAGTTATGACTATTTTCTTACTTGTTGAGAAATCCTTGAATACCATACTTTTAGATTGTCCCAATACTTTTTGGCAGATTTGATTGATGTACTTTAATAAATAACTCAAAGTAGGCGTAAAAACCCTGGGTTTCTTGGCCCTTCAACTAAAGAAACACCTGGGCTTCAATGTGTTAATTGATTGATAGAAACCTAGAATAACTTGCAGCAATTACTTTTCCAATTATACTGAAGAAAGCATTCAGTGAAGCACCAAACGTGCAGGAAATCTTAAACAAAAAAGGATCATTTAAAGAAAGTAACAAAACATGGATGTTCCTATATATTCCATGTATGCATATTGTGACTGTCTATTTTGTTTGTTAACTATTACATTTTTAAGCTCTTAATGTAAGCCAAGTGAAGCGACATTGTCTCATTACTTGCTGTGAACTTGTTCAGTTTCCACTGTCACTTCTCTTTCTTCCATGTTGTTGCCACATGACGAAATACACACAATGTAGCCTCCTCTTCCAGACAGTTCACTTGCTGGAAAGTTGAACACATGAATGAAAGACTTTTCCAATATCTCAACATTTTTGCATGTCAAGAATCATCATAAATTTGCTCAGCAAACTGCACTTTTCATTGCACCAGAAACCTGCTTGTGAATCCTTTACTTTCCACTGACTATCCATTGACTCATGCGACAGTACTTGCTCATATAGCTGGTGTGTCTGCAGAACCTTCTTGAATGTTCTGGAGGCAGGGGTGAGAGAAGCCTCCAGAAGATTCTACACTGGATCCACTCTGAGAACCACACTTTTGTATTACTCTGCTACACAACTTGTGCTCAGCATATAGTCTTCTTCACCTTCCCCTTCTATCTTTCAGCATCGGGCCTTCTATCCATTTTCTGTAATGTTCTCTATCCTGTGCCTTTCTCTTCAACTCAGTCATTTCCATCCCTCTTTTTCTTGCTATTTCTCCAATACCTTTCTCGGTCTTCCCCTTCCTTCTGATCTTTCCTCAAATACTTGTTTTATTTTCCGCTGATCATCCATTCTAAGTAGGTGTTCATACCATTTTAAATTTCTTTTCTTTCTCTCTCTTCCACTAATGGGTCCATTTTTAGATTTTCTCTAATAATTTTATTTCTAACTCTTATCTTTCCTTGTTTTCTCCTCCACTTTCCTCAAATATTTCATTTCTGAGAATGTTACTCTACTTTTATGTTTGTCTAGCATTACCCCCGTTTCTGATCCATACAATAAAGTGGGTAAATATACTTTTTATATATTTTAATTCTCACATTTTTTATATTCCTTTCTTTCAGATTATTGTATTGAGAACTGATAATAGACGTTATTTGCCTTATTTACTCTTTTACATTTACAGTCAAAATGTGATAATTGCTTGGTTTCTATTTCCAAATAAAGTTAAAATGTAGAACATTCCAACAAAATCATTAAACGGTCACTACTACATTTTAAAAGGGATAAAATAAAGAAAAGATTAGATTTATTTTCTACTCTTAGGCTGAGTTTTGCCGTCAGGGACCAATGATAGTGGCCACATGCTTGAAGTTCCCTCTTGCCTTCATTTACTCCAAGCGTGCTTCTTATTTCTGGAAGAGTATAGTTATCTCGTGATAGGATGATTTGCACTGGGCAAGAGCACTGCTTATATTTATTTCTCTCTTACTGCTCTATCTGAACTGGCATGTGACTGAATCCATTCATGTCATTTATATATTACATACTACATGGAATGTAAACTATGTGTCTGTTGTTAGGTACTGGCCTTCTGATACCAAGGTCGCAGGTTCAAACCTTGTCCATACCATGGTTTTGGAGTGTGCTTAAAAACCACAGCCCCATGTCAGATTTACTGTCATGTAAAAGACGAAATTCTGACACACTAGTGGCAGTAACAAACAAATAACTTTTTTAAAAACTGTACTTATACTTTCTCTATGTGCTTCCTTTCTTTTATTTTTTTAAATTTATTTCATTTGCTAAACAAAAATTATAAATTAGCGCTTTCTTTTGGAAGGGAGAGCTTTTGATATTCCACTAGCTACTAGGTTCACAGTGAGTCAAGTAGTAAATAAAATACCTGTTCGTTCAGGATATAAAGTTAACTGGTATTGTCAGATAATATTTCAGAATATACTTTAAAAGGGCTGCTTCTTCCAGTTATTAAAATGTTTCTGGGTTAACATTTTGTAAAGTAATATCATGAATACATTTTTGCTCTTCCTTTCCTTTTAACAGATTTGGATGATAAATCTGAGTAAATATGTGCAGGTGATGAAGACTGCTTTAAATAAATTTCAAAACAGTATTTCATCTCTTATATAAAAATTAGCTATAAACTTGCTGAAGCATTTAAATTGTAGAGATAAATTTATCATATATATGAAGTCAGGTACTGAAAATTTCAAACCAGGAAACATTTTCAAGATGGCATACATTAGTGAATGGCAGAACATATGCGGCATGTGTGAAAGGCCAATTGAACATTTGTCTACTCTATAATAGCTAAATACTTGTCTAGAAAAAGTTAACATTTTTAGCTAATATGCAGCTTTCTCAGGCAAACTAGCATGGTAACTAAATTCACCACCACCACCATCACTACTGTACTGTCAACTGGCACAAAAATTATCTCAAAAAGCAGGAGTTCTGTCATCACTGTTATTCAAAATTTTTGTTTTTCTGTGTGGTATATCTATTGTATATGGACATTTATATGCCTGAAGGTAAATACTAATTTTGTCTCTGATAGGGCTAAGATAATTAAACCTGGAACAGGTACAATTGAAACAAGTTATTCTATATGTCTTCTAAAACTATATACTTGCATCTAGCTAAAACTGCACATTAAAATTTGCAATAATACAAATTTCATTAGCAATTCAAAATGTTAAGGATTGGCATTTTAGATATTAATAAAATATGTTGTGTAATAGATATAATTAAAGTTATTGTACCTAATTAACACATTATTGTTATAGTATGTTTACATACTCTTGAATATTAACTCCTTTTATGCCATTTTAATTTTGTCATTAAGTAAGCATAGTGAAATTGGTGTAATTAAGGATGAGATTTAGCACCTTTAATGCTAGTTTTGTAAAATTGAATTATAATAAATAGAATTTTAATAGTTTGTAAATCAATTATTGATAACGATGTATGCATTATAATTTTAGCCTGTTCTAAAATATGTGACAAATTTTGAACATGGTTTCAAAATGAATAAATCTCTCTTTGGATGATAAATTTGACCTTAGAAACAACAGGTTGATAATTGCACATTTTAATCTATAAAGACCGCGGCACAATGAAAGCATCCTAATGCTGATTAACATGTTTAAAAATGTTACATATGAAACAATAAACACCTGGTTTCTATTGTATTTACTATCTTAATATTATACATACATTCAGCAGCATATCCTCCTACAGAGAAAGTATGTGATGCAGCTGATGATAATGGCAGGTATAAAGAGATTGTACTTAATTCTGTTTTCAGTAAAGCGTTTAACCCTCTTATCAGTTGTACTGTAATCTTGACACTTATTTATGTGGCTTAGTATTTAAAATTTTTCTGCAATTAAAAATGAATTTCTTAATACACTTTAATAACATTCATTCTAGTTTCAAGTGGCAAGCAAATTCATTATCACAGTTCTGTTTGCAAACATACAAATTGACAAAACCTGCATGAGAAAAACCAATTCTTAAGCACATACTGGGTGTAGCATGTGCTGCATATATTACCACTGTATTTTTCTTCTTTTGAAATTGCCTAGTTCTTAATCAAAAACATTATATAGTGAATGCATATTTAATTCTAGCTCTCTAGAATTAGCTAATAATTAAATATTGCAGGGTTACAATTTGTTTTGTCATAGGAGATACCAATACAAATACTGAATTTACACAGAAGAATTGTTGCTTATGAAGCAGAATGGCTCAGGTGCTAACATCTGTTGCTTGCTAGGTCCTGGGTTCAAAACCTGAGGCAATATTTATATCCCTACCCCATGTTGCCAACATTTTGTAAATCTTATTCCATTTTGTGTATTTGTTGTTTAGATGTTTTCTTGTTGCATATCGAGGTTGATATCGCTGGGTGCAATATAATTAATGGTAAGATCTAGAGTTTGCGTGCTCCTCAACAGGCTTCTGACCCAAGCATTGACTTGTCTATATGTAGACAAGGCTCATCTGGGAAAGAAGGAACAATTTTGGTTACTTAATGGTAAACTTAAAAAAAAAAAAATGGGCATTCAGGAAATTGCATTTTTTCAAAGCTACATGTCAAAAGGTGTACTTTAAAAACAAATACTAATGCTTTATGTATGCAGTGTAACCAACAGAGGGTTAAGATGCATTTTATTTCTGATATAATACTTAAATAATTGTCTTCCCAAAGGTGTACTTCAATTTTATAGTTGACCTACTCTTAAATCTAAGAATGTTACTGTTATTCCAGATAGTATAAGTAAGCTATGAAGATAAATATTATTTTAAATATGTGTTTAAGCTAACTTAAAATATTCAGTAAAAATCTAATGTGGCATATTGGAGTATGTGATAAATATATATATTATGCCTTAGTTTGAAGCTCATATTGATCTGGGGAGTTAATATCAACATCACAAATAATAGACAGATGTAAAATATATGATGAATATTGTTGGATATGTGCAAAGAGAAAAATGAATGTTATGTGGTAAGAAAACTGCATTGTTCTGTGCTAAGTTTGAAAATGTTTTGAATGCTGAATAAAAGATGTTGAATATAGTATCACATTGCATCATTATTCTGACATTTTCCTTTTACCTAATGTAGTTATATTGGATTACTTAAGTTAAACGAAAAAAAACAAAACAACTATTTTAGTGTTCTGTTTTAAAACACAAACACGCATTTACTTACAGAGAAAGTATCTTTGTCAGCTCTGAAATGATTTTTTCCATTGGCAACCAAATGCTTGTTGGAATAATTTCCATAAATTTCACACTGCAATAAAAAATATGTGTGGAACAACTTACAGAATTAAAAGATTATTATTAATGTTTTATAGTTCCAAATTCTATGGTGGAAAGAAATAAAATAGGAAAACAAAACAAAAATAAAATCTTATGTACTCTTAAGTGTTCTCAGGCTATTAGCCAGGCAAGTAGGTAGATTGACGCCTACGTTTCAAGGTGTGCATCATCTTTATCTTCAGGATAGAATGATAGCTTGAAAGTCTGGATTTGCATATTTATAGTGACAAGTGAAGAGCTAGCATGTGATTGGTTTGCGTGATTTTCTTTTTTTTTTATTTTGGCCATGAAGCAATTGATATTTAATATGCAAACAAATCAGATGCTAGCTTCACTTAGGCACTATAACATGCAAGTCCAGACCTTCAAGTTATCAGTTTATGATGAAGATGATGCGTAGGCTTCCACGACCTGTGTCTTGATGTGTCTTCTTAGCTTCCAGAGAAGGCCACGTTATCTTGCATGGGATTGCCGATGTTTTGCTCATCTTGCCGTGAGCTTCTTCTGGGCTCTGAAGAATGTGGCCTTCTCCAGAAGCCAAGAAGACACATCAGTCCATCTACTTATCTGGCTAGAAGCCCAAGAATACCTAAGAGTTAATACATTGTCAGGAAAGCTTCAGTTCTTACTTTAAAATCTTATGTATTAAATTCACCTAACTTTCACTACTGTCATTAACAGGTGTACAAACCTTTCCTATGGTTTTAATTAAAATCATTAGAAGCATTTTTGAGAAATTCAAAAAATATGAAAAATCTTAGTTTGGGGTAGGGGGAATTTATTGAAGGTCTTTGTGTTACATCTTTGGAAAATAATGACCTTAAGTGGTGTGTAACTGACTTCGCTTTTGAGTTATATAAACCCCCCCCCCCCACACACACACACACACACACACACATTCTCTCTCTGTTTCTCTCTTACTCTATTTCTAAAATTCTTTTTTTGTATTCAGGGAGTGTCAAAATGTATAATTGTAGTGAAATCTTGGTATCAAATTTTGGGTGAAATACAATACTTCCCCTACCTACTATATGTAGTGGATGAAGTAAAAATTAATTTACAAGATGAAGGGTGTAAAGTGAACCCGAAATGTGTGCATATGACTACATTGCTATATAACATAATTTTTTACTTTCTGTAACACATATTCTGGGTTGTTTCCTTAGCACGGTGGGAGCATTGCTGCTTGCCAAATGGGAGACCTGGGTTCAATTCCCAGTACTGGCGTGGGAATTTTTCCCCTGCTGGGAGACCTGGACCGGGGTGCACTTAGCATGTCACTCTGTCATGGACCGAGATGGGGTACACAGAGGCTGGGTGGTAGGCCAAGGTTCCTTGTGAGCTGTTGTGCTATGGAGTTATTATTATAGCACATGTTCTAGTAGCTAGAGGAAGTATTGCATTCCAATCATAATTTTGATATCAAGATTTCACTGTTTGCCAGAAAAGCAATTTCAGTAAGGTGCATATAGTGTATATCTGTGTTTCTGTGAACAGGAATGCTCAGTGAGTAATTGGTGTAATGACAAAAAAAAAAAAAGAATCACAAACATCACAAAACTAAGCCAAGTAAAAGACAAACCTATCTTCAAGAAAATCACATATCATCCACGTCTACATCATACATTCCAAAACATTTTCAAAAAATGCAATATCACATTAGCACTCCAAAACAACTGCAGCTTGCAGAAAATACTATGCACCAGCCCATTCCATATGAAGGACCCCATTCCAGAACACCAAAAATCTGACATTTAAAAAATAGAATGTTCAGATTGCAACAAACTCCATATAGGAAAAAACGAAGAGAACTTTAGAAACAAGACTGAAAGAACATCTTAGAACAATAAAATACAAACAGACCCACAAATCTGGTGTTGCCCACCACTTTTGGTCAGTAAAGCATAAAATAAACCAAAACATTATGCTTATAAAACCAGCAAGATACACAGCAGAGTTGGATGTTTGGGAAAAGATCCACATCAATAAGAACCAAAATAACTTAATAAATTTTGATTTGCTGACACACATCACTGTGGAAATACAAAACAGGAGCACCAGTAAGGTCATAGCTTAACACTTCAAAAATCACCAAAGGAAATATTGTGTCAGTTGGAGTCTGCTGAAGATAAAGTTCTCACACGCTTTGAAATATGTCCAGGTAAAATTTATCTGTTAGTGATGTTATACTGTTACTATGGTCCAACTCAATTAAACTTGTAATTATTGAAGTTCCTCATACAAAATTTCTTGAGCTTCACATTGATAAGGATGTTACAAAGGCCACTGTCACAGTTCACGCTAGGATCTTTTTAATGAAAGTATATTCAAAATAAAACTGCCCATGTCTTGGAATTCTCTCCAATAGGCCCAAGTTTAACAAATTATAATGATCCCCTAATAATATTTAATTCCTTACATATATTGGTGTTTAAAAGTATTAAATGAGAAAACTTATAAAACTGAGCAATTATTACCTTCTCTAACACATATGTACAATGTACATAGATAGTATTCTGCCCAAAAATTTGATACTGAGATTTCATTGGAAAAGCATGTTTTGAAGATTCCTGGATAAAAAAAAATTTAGAAAAAGTTCTGTGGTGCACATGTGCATGCGTGGGAGAGACACAATAACTGAAAATATGAAAAATCTGCTAAATACCAAACTTAGTATTTCAGTTTAGTATCTTCCAAGGATTTTCAGAAAAATCCCTCCATCCCTAACTATCTTTTCCTTGGAACATTTTTCAAAAAGTTTCGATGTTCTAAAAAATGGCTCCTTACAAATTGTATTAAAATTCCATGTATTAAAGATGTTTACATGGCAAATAAAATGTATATCCTGAATTTCTTAGGAATAGACCCTGAAGTCCTCTTCATTCTAAATGATTTTTGCAAAACTGGAACCATAGATATAGACAAAAATTTACCACATAAAAAATGTAGATTTCATTAAAAACAACATTTATATCACAGAGATTTTTGTAGAGCTAACAATTTAAGAGGTATTCACTATTATTTGTTTCAATTTTAAAATACTTGAGACTTTTCTCAAATGGAAAATCCTCATCCATTTCATATCAATTTGGTTTTACTCCTGGGCATGGAAAGGGAACCAAATTTCAATGACAATTGCATAGGGACAGCTGTAGATATAATACTTTTACTGGCTAGGACAACTTTCATTGTGGTGCTAGGCAATGGCCAATTTCAGTTAATGCTACAGTTTATCTGACCATCTCTTGCTGTTTTTGTAGAGGTTTAAGTATCACGTAATGTGACACTGCAAGCCACTTATCAAAATGTTTGGAATTTTGCTATTAGCATGTGAATATATTCTAGCTATATTGTCATTTGTAATAAATAACCCAGAAAAGTTTACAAAAAATGCATATGTTCATAACAAAGAGCCCAAATATAGGCAGGACTTACATAAACTGACAAATAATTTGCAGTCATTCCAAAAATGGGTTTACTACAAAGGAATATTGTTTGTTTGTTCATTTGGTCCCACTGCGACCAGGAGCTCAGGGAAATTAAACCTGTCATACAAACGGAACATGCATCATGACCAATAGAACACCTATCACCAATAACACTATTATTTCTTTCTATTTTTCTAATAAATAAAGAAGAGAAGAGAAAATTAAGACCACCACTGCAAGAGTAAAACTATATAACATGCTATAAACTACCATCATGCATTATCTGCCATACATTTAAGATTTACTTGTTGTAGGGATATTAAGGAGTTCCTTAGTAGTATATGGGGGGTGAGTATATATGATTGCCTAATAGCTTGGGATAACTTGGAAGGTCATTATATATTTTATTGCAGAGTAGTAATATATTTTTTTAAATAATTTTAAGTTATTTACTGGTCTATGTAAATCACCTGTATGCCTTGTACATGCACAGCAAGGTTTGTTGTGAAGTTTTGTTTAACTCACTTCCCTCTTCTATAAAAAAAATTGCAAATGAACGAAAACAAATTTAGATCAGAATTAAAAATATGCCTTATTACTCACACCTTATATACAGAGGAGGATTTTATTCAATGAAAAAATACTGGTAATAATGTAACATTGTAAATATAATAAACATGAATATTCTAAGAATGCATGCACACAAGTAGGTTCTTGGAAACAGATATGTAATTGTAAATTATACAAAACTGATACCTCTGAAAATTCATTGTCAGAGTCATTATTTTTAAATAAATGTATTAATAAGTATGAATAAATGTAATTCTTGACTTGATCTACATCCTAGAGTTTGTGCATAAGGTCTAATCTCATAATAGGATCTACAGATTGCAATGTTATGTATGTATGTATGTATTCACTTATGGTTTTGCAAGCAAGTGGACCAAAGAATAATAAATTCAGGTGTGCAGGATAATTTTTATGGGTAATTTAATTTAAAAAGTAATGCATGGTTGCAATATAACCCTCCTTTTGCTTTCTCTACTATAAAGCAGAATTAGGTGGAGTTTCCTGAAACAGATGTATTATAACACAGTTATTTGTTCAGTGTGTTTACAAATAAAAGTCTTCAAAAGAGTTTTATAATTACTATTGGATATGTTTGTAATGTTCCCCCTTTTTCCTGGAATATGTATTTGACATTCTCTACATAACTACAAATTACACACTGTATTGCAGACTCTTATCGCTAATTTATTATTGACTTGTTTACCTTAGACACCTTGTAATTAAATTTGACTTAGCATTTCATTACAAGCTTATATAAATCTACATTCAATCCACAATATTGATGACAATTACAATACTTTTCTTGCATAAGTAATCTAAATCATGTTATGAAATTCTGATGAATGACATACCAATATGCATTTGCCTTGTTTTCTGTCATTTGTTTCAGGGTAACCTAAATTCATTTGTCAAAAATAATGTTTTTAAAAGGTTAGTCTTTTGTCAAAGTCACTATCAGTTGCCAGGATCATACCAATACCACCAATGTGTCAGAATATCATCCTGCAGGGGTTCTACATTCATAAATTTACAGAAATGGGGCACGCGCTTGAAAACCATTAGCCTGTGCTGAGTGTTAATTTGGCTTTATCCACTTTAGGGCAGCAATTTGTAAGTTAGACATCAGGTGCTATTAATTGAAGAATTGGCAGGAAATACCATCTTGAATAAAGAAAGACAGTTTTGTTTTGTTTGCTTTGGTTCAACATAATTATCTACATTGGAAAACATTAACATAGAATCAGTGAGGTGAATTATTATGGTGTGGTTACTTAATTTCTTAGCTTGATATCTTTTTTTTTTTTCTTTCTTTCTTTTTGGTGGAATAGCATAAAGGTAATGGGGAAAATGTATTGTATATTATTGATGCACAGATAATGTTAAAAGTATTTTGGAATTGTAGGTATACTAACTTTGAATTATTTGTCTAATGATCTGTCAGTTTAAAAATATTTACTTAATACATTTGTGTAAGTCAGGTTTGTGGTGTTAATGTATATTGTGATATTATGCTTTCCATCCTTCTATTTGGTTTTGAATGAATGTAATATATTTCTTGCTAATGTTTCCAATAAGGCTTGATGAGAACTTTTTTTTTTTTATTATTATTTTTTTTTTTTTTTGAGTTTAATGTCCTTAACCTGGTTGGTCATATTGGACGATGAATGCAATTGGTGAAATGATGCTCAAATGATCTTGGGGTCCATGGAGCTTAAAGTTACTCGACATTCGTCTTCTCAGGATAAGGGAAAACCTCAAAAAAAAAAACTTATCCGGGTAACTCACCCTAAGCAAAATTCGAACTTACGACCTTTTGAATGTGAGGCAGATATGCTACCACCACACTACCCTGGCGGGCAAAAAATGTTTGTATTTCTGTGTACTGCCAGGGATAGGTAGGGCTTGCAGTGCCAGTGGACTGAGGAAGAAGGCCAACGCAGTTGGCAGCAAAACATCGACAGAGAGCAACACGCACGCACACACATGCACATATACATAACATTGCAATCTGTAGATCCTATTATGAGATTAGACTCTATGCCCAAACTCTAGGATGTAGATCAAGTCAAGAATTACATTTATTCAGACTTATTAATGCATTTATTTATGAATATTAACTCTGACAATGAATTTTCAGAGGTGTCAGTTTTGCATAGTTTACAATTACATGTCTGTTTCCAAAAACCTACTTGTGTGCATACATTCTTAAAATATTTATGTTTACTATGTTCACAATGTTATATTATTATTACCAGTATATTTTGATTGAATGAAATCCTTCTCTGTATAGAAGGTGTAAGTGATAAGGAATCCTTTTAATTCTAATCTAAACTTGGTTTTGTTCATTTACAATTCCTTTATAGAAAACTATTCCTTTGTAGTAAACCCCTTTTTGGAATGACAGTAAATTATTTGTTGATCTATGTAAGCCTTGTCTATATCTGGTCTGTTTGTTATCTTCATTTTTTGTAAGCTTTACTGGATTATTTATTAAGAAATGGTGCAGTCTACATTGGAAACCAAAGTAAACTTAAGATATTATTGTTTTAAAGTTACCTTTTACATTATAGTACTTTTTAGTTGTATCACTGTTATATAACTATTGATGTAACTATTTTAATTGTATGGCGAAAGCTGTTACATTTGCAGCGATCTTCACAGCAAACTCAACAAAATAAAATACATATATTTTTGTTATAAGTCAACATGCTATGCTTAGTTCCTCTTCTCTCAGAGGCAGTTCAGTAGATGTTAAAGCTGACAATATTGAATATTTTTTTATTTAAATAATAAATACAATATATTTCAGGCATTGTGAAGCTACAAGTATGGTAAAAGGAAACAACAGAAATTGACATGATCAGTTTTAAGTCATAATAATAATCATAAAATATTACAAAATTGCAATTCATCTATACAATATAAACATTTTCCTATTTGGTATTTCCTTAATTCTTTTTTAAAATTTAAAGCTAATTAACCTTGATTAGCCTAATGGTATGTGACAATTTGTTGTAAAGTTTCACTCCACTTACAAATGGGTCACTTTCACTTGTTCTTTTATTAACATTAATCCTATGTATATATGTATATTATTATGATAATACGACGGAAAGCTAAGAAAATTAACAGCATGAGCAGGATAGTTTAGGCGAAGCAAACAAGACAGATGCATCCCAAAAGCATAAGCAAAAGAGAGGAAATACACAAGAATCTGTATCTGCTGATACATAAAATGCAGAACCAGCTGAAAAGAGAGCAAAGTGAGTTCTGAAGAAACTCGAAAATGCTACTGAGACAAATGAAGAAGTTGAGTACGAAGTTGAGAAAGTAATTGATATGAAGGAAGTTAGAGGAAAACAATAATTTAAAATCCACTGGAAAGGTAATGGAATAGAAAGTGAAACATGGGATTTAAATTGTCTGGATTTAATAATTTAAGATCAGTTTCCAGAAAAAACAAAGAAAAAGTAACCTTCAGCTAAGGCAGGCAAAATGAAATCTAAAGCTGGCCTTGGAGATGGAAATACCAATTATCAAACTGAACTCAAAGAATATGAAGTGGCAGAGGTTATGCAGATGCAACGTAAAAAGGGCAAGAGAGAGTTTCTTGTCCGCTGGAAGGGATTTTCCCATGATGATGACATTTGGGAGCCAGAGGCTAATTTGGATTACTAGCTATAGTATAATCTAGGCTTGTGGGCCATGGTCTACTGGGCTCCTCCTTCTTCTTCCCAGACGTTTCACCTGTGACTATGGCAGACATCTTTGACCTCGCTGCTGCCACCGAAGATATCTGCCGTAGTCGCAGACAAAATGTCTAGGAAGAAGGAGGAGCACAGTAGACCAAGGCCCACAAGCCCGATTATACTATAGCTAGTATTGACACCAGCAGTGAAAGCCTAAGGACTATGATAATTTGAATTGGCCTGAACTAATCGAGGAGTTTTTAAAAAAGGCAAAGACAAATAACAAAACTACAAAATGTGTGCCTACAAATAAGGGAGGACATGGTCACCAAGCAAAGAGCAAGAAAAACAAAAGTAAATGAATACTTCCAAACATGTTTGCAAACAAGAGCTACTGGATGAATTTCCAAGAGTACCATGGACCAGAATAGGTGGTGCCGTCCATGGCATAAACAACTGTTGACGTTTTTGGGACTTCTGTGGTTATCACTTGAATCTTCAGTGCATATGTGAACAATACATCAGATTGTGTTAATTGTGTGAGTGTTATCTTACAGTAAACTGATATAGTTCAGCTGTAGGAATCTTTTTTTAATCAGTTTGTGACAAATACATTTAAAATTCACATTCAGATGATTTTGTCTTATTTGTAGACTACTCTTCAAATGGCTAGCATATGATTTTGATATTTTGTGTGAAAAAAAGTTGCAGAGTGAAATTCAAAAGTTGGTAAATGTTTACTTTTCATTAGGCGTGCAGGACTAACATTAAAGTAAAAGAAAAGGGGGCAAAAATTGAAGATGAGGTTACAGATTGGTCTAAAATCAGGGACCCTTGACTTCCAATGCTGATACTCTAACTTATCATTGCCTACTGCATCATTACAACTGACTGGATTTTTATATTAAAAATTATCTAATTGCAAGACATGTGTATGCTAAGAAGTGATTCACATACCTGATTATAAACTTAGGTTTTTATCTCCTTGATAAGGTATATTTTTCATTCTATCCCGGAGTTTCTATTTAGGGGAAATAAATTTCAAAGTGATTTAGTCTTGCATAAGTTTAGAGTTGAAAAAAATTATTTTCCAATGTTGATTACTGCTGTAAGTTTTAAATCTGTGACATCCCACAATTTTTGCTCTCACAATTCAGTTCAATAGGTTATTTCCACAGATGTAAAATGGTAACACAGGTCTTGATCTACAACTTGTTCTCGTGGGTGTCTTGTAATTATGAACAGAAAAATGCTTTTCTTTCTTTCTTCCAATAATAATAAGTACTAATTGTTAAGAAATGCTCTAGGGAAATTTTTACAGCCTTTGTGACACTAAGATAAGATAAGATATTTATTCACCAAAAGAATTACATGAATTCAAAGGCTTCGCCAGGTAACAAATTACAATTTACATTTCTGTAATACAACTTACAACTAGTATGTACAATTTAAAGAAACTTAAATGAGATATAAATAATTTACACAATGGTTAATACAAGTTTAGGAAAATGCAGTAGTCATGAAATCATTTATATTGTAGAACATGTGGGTTAAGAGATGGTTTTTAACTTTATGTTTGAATTGTTTCTGATTTAAGAGTTTCCAGTTACCCGGTGGCTTGTTATAAAGAGATAGCCCTTGATGTAGTGTACTCTGCTGACAGGTTTTACTGCTTTGATGATTGAAGTGCAAGTTTTGCGATCCCCTGGTATTATAGGAATGGTAGTCAGAATTCCTACTAAAATATGATATATTCTTATGAATGAAAATAACAGTCTCCAAAATGTAAACACAAGTTAGTAGTAGAATACAGAATTCTCTCTCTCTCTCTCTCTCTTTTTTTTTTTTAACGTCCTTTAACCTGGTTTGGTTATATCGGACGATGAATGCAATTGATGATATGATGCTCAAATGATCTCGGGGTCCATGGAGCTTAAAGTTACTCAACATTCGTCTTCTCAGGATAAGGGAAAACTCCGAAAAAACCTTACCCGGGTAACTCACCCTAAGCGAAATTCGAACTCACAACCTTTTGAACGTGAGGCAGACATGCTACCACTATGCTACCCAGGCAGGCAATTCTCTGGTTTTGTTGATGAATTTATGGGGACACGTTTCATGATTTTTACAATGCGCTTTTGTAGTAAGAATAGGTTTTTTGTTTTGGTTGAGGATCCCCAGAAGATTATACCATAAGAAAGTACAGAATGTACACATCCAAAATAAACAGCTTTGAGGACTTCAGAAGAGGATACATGACTAAGGATTCTCATTGCATAAGCTTAGTTTACTGAGCTTTGTAATTACAAAATTTATGTGAGTCTTCCAGGATAGGTCAGCATCAATCCACACCCCTAAAAACTTAGTGGTGTCTGTTTGCTTAATTTTTGATTGTCCGATGGTAATATTTACATTTGCTTGTTGGTTTACTTGAGAACTGAAGTGCATGCATACAGTTTTGTCAGCATTTAAAACCAATGTATTTTTCGTCAGCCATGTATTTAAGTTTTCATTTGCCCTGTTATTGCTGTGTTGAAGAACATTAAGATCTTTGCTGCTGGATGCAAAATTTGTGTCATCAGCAAACAGAACAGTATTTATATGTGGCAATTCACTTGGGAGATCATTGATATATAGAATAAATAATATTGGCCCTAAAATAGAACTTTGTGGGACGCCATGATCAACAGGTCTTTGGTTTGATCGGTATGTGTTTATTTCTACAAACTGCTTCCTATTCTTTAGATGGGATTGAAACCATAGATTGGCTATTCCTCTGATACCATAAGAATTAAGTTTTTCAATTAACAACCTATGATTTACTGTATCAAAAGTTTTAGAGAGATCTAAAAATAAGCCAAGCGAATGATTTTTAAGATGTTTTGCTATTAAGACATGAGTAAGAAATGAAAATAAAGCACTATTAATGTTTATATTTTTCAGAAAACCACACTGAGAATTAGAAATAAGGGAATGCGATTCCAGGAAAGTTACTGATCTGGTGTACATCAACTTTTCAATAATCTTAGAGAAAACCGATAACATGGATATTGGTCTGTAATTTTCAATACGCTCTTTTTCCCCCTTTTTAAATAGTGGTGTAACTTTTGCTACTTTTAGAGTTTCAGGAAAATTCCCATTTGAAAAAGATGCATTGCAAATATCGGCAAAGGGTTTAGCAATTAATTGCGCACTCGCTTTTACTATTGCATCTGGTATGCCGTCAGGTCCTCAGGAGAATTTGTTGCCCTATGGCCTATGGCCAGTGATAAAATCATATAATTCATTTACTGTGCCTATTACAATTGAACATTTTCAAGCCAGAAGTGACATGGTCTCAACAAAATTGTTTTTCTGTTTTGGAACATTTTTATATTATGATATTCCAGATTTTGTTTCTAAGCATTGCTTTAAGATTAGTTGCAAACATCTTGCTAATAGTTTCTGTATCATTTATAATTATAAAAGATTAGCTGTCCTTAGCTAAGAATCAGATGAAAGAAATTCTTCTTTATAAGGATAGAACAAATTAGCCTAAATATTTAGAGCATTGAAATGGCAGAAAATTTATGGTTTGAGTCCCATTTATATCATAAAATGTTTGTTTATATTGTGCTTTCACTTTTAACACAATTATTTGCAAGGCTTAAACAACCAAAATGCAAAACAGAACCTGTCTTATATATATAAATTATATATAAAACTGAACAATTGTAGAATCTTAGGTTTGGACTTGCATTTCTAGATATCTGTAAAATGGCAGCACACATTGAAATCTTTAATTTAGTATTCTGCATAATTATTGCAATTAATTAGATTTGCTTTGAATAGGTATGTGTATTGTTTTAAGTAAATGTTGTTATGGAATCTTTTATCCTTACTCATTAGTATATAATAAAGTCCCTAATTGTGTTGGTTGGTCAATTTCAAGTTGGTTGAAATGTACATCAGAGAATATAATTTGATATTTTCAAGATAAATACCATGGTATTATAATTATAATATTGATTATTTCAGTTTGTAATATGTACATTTTTGTTTACAATATACAATATTACTTTATACACACATATAGAGAGATTACCAAAATCAAGCTTTTTTCTCTAAAAACACTTTGAAATGAACGCCTATTACTTAGCCTATATACAGTTCTTATACAATTCTTCTGTAAAATTAATAACTTATTTAAATTGTGCTTACCAGTACTTCCCTAAACCTCGATTCCATATTGAAGGTAACAATATATTACACCAACATGTACAATTTTTAAAGTAGCAGTATCTAGATATTTACATAGTCTCCTTAAAAGATATAACCCTGAGGTTACCCTACTACAGATGAAGTCAATATGGCTGTCAAAAGACTAATTTTTGTCTAACATTAATTTCAGGAATTTAATCTGATGTACATGTTGAAGTATTTTATT
Organism: Hymenopus coronatus; assembly: GCA_030762935.1. Classification (NCBI taxonomy): domain Eukaryota; kingdom Metazoa; phylum Arthropoda; class Insecta; order Mantodea; family Hymenopodidae; genus Hymenopus; species Hymenopus coronatus. The sequence continues at coordinate 506,463,425 of CM060900.1, forward strand.
TTGTACACTTACAATTAGACAATTATTTGTGTATTGATTATGTTACTGAAAATTAAGCAATTTTGTCTTTCCTATATTCATATTTAAATTGATATCTTCTAAATATTTCAGTATAACCTTTGATGAGTCCATCATTGAGTTTTCTCAACATTATCAGTTCTAATATGTGCTGAACCTGTCTCTGGAAGAGGAACTAAGCCACGAGAGACCATTATATGTGGTGGTATATACAAACATTGCTTTTGCATAGTGATTTATCAGTATTTTTATTTTATAGCATTCTGAAAGTTTTAATTCTTTAAGAGTCTTATGTATTACTCCTTAAATACCTACAAAGAAATGTGAGGGTAGGCTAAAAGAATCAAATTACAATGTAACAACCACCTACTTATGAATTTTTACTTTCTCTACTACATATAGTAAGTAGGGCATGTATTGTATTCCATTCAAAAGTCTGATTTCAAGATTTCATTTTAAATATGTTTTGAAGCTCCCTGAATAAAGATAGGATTTTTTTTCCCCCCACAAGATCCACATGTGTCTCTGTTTCTTTTTGGTAGTGTGCCCACTTTAACTACTTATGGCTCCGCAGGCGGGACACTGATGCTACATGGATGAAGATGGAGCACCAGTGGAATGTGAAGGCGGGAGAAACCGCAGAAAACCCGCCCCAGCACCGCTTTGTCCACCACAAATCTCACATGCGGTCGCTTGGGATCGAACCCAGGCCGTCTAGGTGAGAGGTGAATGGTCTAACCACTCGGCCACGGCGCGGCCCATGTGGCATAACTGACAAATGAAAATTCTGTTAAATATCAAAGTTTGTATTTAAATTCACCATCTTCTAAGGGTAAGATATTACCCACCTTTGTTTTCTTCTTGAAACAGTACTGCTTTTTGTACATAGTTGTTATACCTTCATTTGGAATTTGTATGTGTTTACACTACAATTTTGAGGAGAATTTTAAAATCTTATTATTAACTTGCAGTCTATAGAAATTGCATTACACTTAACCTTGTGGCATTCCTTCCAGTTTTCCTCCACCCTCATAATGCATTAATTTAGTGTGAAGTTATAATTTCTGAGGTCATTTAAGTAACAGGATTTAAAACTCTAACTTAGGGAAAAGGGTGAAACATGTATTACTATACAATCCTAGCTACATTTAAATGCTCTGCCTCTTTTCATCTGATTATTAAACATATAAAGATTATTTGAAAACCTATCATTTTTCGTGAACAAAAGATAAAAGGGCATGCCGATCATTTTCTTTTCAGAATTAGCTACTGAACTTCTAAGTCACATCTCGCGTACTCGCGAATAGTTTACTACACATTTCAATTTGTCACGCATTAGTGTATATTAACTATTTGGAAATGTGCGGTAACTATACATGGGTGGGCAAGATGGGACTTTGAAAAAAGTTCGGGCAGGCAATTCCTACGCTGAAAATCCGTATGTTGAAAAAAGGTGTCCGGTGGATATAGACGTTAATTTAATTATCGACGCAATTCTTAGTTCCAATAAATTCCGCTCGATATGGTTTGGAAAAAATGTCCGAGACACCTTACCCCCACCATTGAGTACAATCTCCCCATCAAATGGTACAATAAGACCAGAACTGTTAATTGTGCATAGATAGCAGTACAAGGCTTTTTAAATATACTATACGGAAAAACATGCAAAGATTTTAAATTAACATGTGACCTTAAATATTATAAAATAAGGTGTAAGGTATAATGTACTATCTCGTCAAGTATGTCCGATTCGGAATACCGATCAAGTATTTAAATTTAATAACTGAGTTGGACCTCATAGTCCAATTCAGCGCATAAATTCGTACACTAATACCCGAATATTTCTCTGATATGTGCATTGCATGTGGGGTAAAGTTATTGCTATAACTCTTATTACATCGTACTTTTTTGCAATATTGTTTACTTATTCTCACTATCGTAATACAATCGACTGTCGATAACAATCGATAGTGTATATCACTAGTTTACTATTTGGTGTCAAGTTTTAGAAGCGCATTTTAGTGCTGAACACAGATAGGTGGCTACACTGATAAACACGGGTTCAAAACTTCAAACCGCAGATGGGAATTAATTGTGAAGGTGATGAGAGTGTTGTGTCGTAAGAAGTGTATTTTCCTGGAAGTGTTGTTCTGTTCTTCTTTACATTTTCCTACTATCGTTGCTCTGACGATAACTGTTATACGCCTATAAGGATTTTGTGCAACAGAATACATGTGATCAAGTTTGAGCTGCAGGGCGTGACTGAAGCAAACCGCTATTTCTCTACGTGGCTAATTTAAGGTTAACTTTTACGAATAGAAGTACTTTTTCAAACAGTTTTATCATGTAATCGTCAGTGGTCATGTTGATTCTTCAGGACGGTGTTCGCTTGTGCAACTAATTAATGTGTAGTGCGTTATTTTCATTCAGTTTCATCCATAGTTAGTTTTAAAAAACTAAAATGTGAAGTTACACTTTTGAAGATTCAAAAGGAAGTACATTTGTATTTCTCTCATAATGCTGAAAATGGACTGTGAGTTTAAATGACAATGTCGTCTCTTTCCCCTCCAGAGTCTAAAAGTAGAGTCCAAAATATAAAGAAGAAGTTTGAGGTATGTAATACAGATGTCCCTTTGTCAACCAATGAAAATGCTGGGTTTTCTAGTACATCTGCTTCTAATGCGGAGATTGGTAGGTCGAAGACGATAGAATCGAAATCGGAATCTAATATTTCAAGTAATGTATTTAACAACGCCTTAAGTAGTGAGCAACGCTTGAGGAATGCAGGTTGTGGTCCCTCAGAAGTTAAAAATCTTGCATCAGAAAATGGAAGACAGATCATCACTTCACATGTGAGAGGTAATATACGTCGCAGTCCTGCGTTTCGTTGTGATAAAATTGTCAAGGGATTTAATGTAACAGGGCAGGGTGGTGGCATTCGAGATCGAACCTACTCGGTGGTGAATAAACGATTGCAACTCTTTGAAGATAATAAACCTGAAAAATCTGCATTAAGGAAGCTTAATTCTTATCCAGTAGTTCTAAGTCAAGGGATAAACACTGAAGAAAAGGAAACTTTTGATAAAGATATGATTCCGGACAGGTCAAGATTTAAAGAAACTACAGCATCAAGTTTGTGGACTACCAATATCAAATGTTCTAAACAAGAGGTAACCAAAGATATGCCTAATGCAGCACCCGACTCTGACGTCTCCACATCACTCAGCTCTGAAAATGTTGTGTCATCATCAGTTAAAGTTTGGAGAAAAGCAAAAGGGAAGGCTCCACCAGTTCCCCCACAGAACAAAAAGCCCAATTTCGAGGAGAATAAAAATATAGCCCACCATAATGGTAAGTTGGATATGCTCAAAGGCCTATCACAGGAAGAGAGCTCATTGACTTTGCCAGGTAATGTGGACAAGCTGAAAGCTAAGTATTCAGCAAAAGAGCAAAGTTGCCTGGATGTTGTGGATGATTCGATGAGTTTGTCAGACACATTGAAAGCTGCCCTGCAAGCACCACTACCAACTGGACCTCCTCCAAAGAAGCCACCTAGAACATTTGCCCATAAATCCCCTCAAATCCAGATGGTAGCATCAGCTGGACCAAAAGAGTGTCCTAAAACCAAACTTAATGTAACCTGTGATAAAGGCACTCGTGCTGAACTTTCCAAAAATGTTCAACCAGGTAAAAGTGAAATGGAAAAGCAAAGTAAAACACTGCGAACCAAAAGTGAATCTCATATTATTCTGCAAAAGCTGGAAACTGTTTTATTAAGTCATCAGCAGAGTACTGGAGGAAAAGCTTTGAAACCTAAAAGTCCAATGATGAAGTCTATGGCAGATAAAGCCATTGGACCAGAAGTAAGTGTGGTACCACCAAAACCATTAAGAAGATCTGGCCCTTTACCCAGTGCACCACAAAGTACTTCTGAAAATCTGATTTCTAAGCATCCCCTGGATTCATCTGGAGCTAATTGGAATTGCCTTGAAAACTTAAATTGTGCTTCTGTAGGTGAAGGTAAAGCAGTGTATTCCCAAATACACTTTTACGAGAAAGTTCCTGAAAAGCAGTGTACTTTTTTTGTGGATACCCCAAGTTCCTTCCCACAATTGAAACCAACTTTAGTCCCAAAGTCATATGGAACTATACTAACAAAGTCCCGCAGTGTCGAACACATATATGCAGAACCATTTGAATTTGTGAAAAAGTGTGATGATAAAAATAAGTTTGGTTCAGTGAAAAAGAAGAAAAGAGCTGCTTCTAAAGATGATCATCATGTGCCTTCAACAGGTCTTCATTATTTGGTGAGTGTTTTGTTTGTTTGGTCACATTATTGAGCAAGACTTGCTAACATTGAACTTATGATACAGAAAACCAACTTTATCAATGCATGTCACAACCAGTGTGACCACCACCACTAAATATTTAACTACTATGAATGCATTTTTTTTGTTACAATCACCATGTTATACAATTACTCATTATCAATATTCCAGAAAAACAGTAAGCAATGCTTTTAATATAATGCAAGATGAAAGCTATTAGGATGAAAAAGCATGCAATCCTACTGGCCAGAACACCAGACAAGTATAAAGATAATTTAAGAAATTCCGGTAATTATTTACAAGTTGGGCCGCTGCAGCTCTCTGCTGCGACTTATGCCAATTTTGCACTCTAACAGGACCGGTGTGGTTAGAGAGGGATTATGGGTGGGGAGATGGTTTAAAAAACTAATGTTGTATCCATTGCACTGTTAGGAGTTGTTGGAAATATCGATAATGAGGTACTACCATGATATAAAATTAGAAACATAAATTTATATACACACACTAACCTAAACGGATTGGAACCTAACCTCGCGCTAAATTTGAAATCCACAGGCTTTGAAATTGTCATCATAAATACAAAGTCAATCAATCGCACTTAGTTTCATTCGATTTTAGAGTGGCCGAAGTTCTGTATAATAAAATTCACTGAACAGCTGTATCTGCATGAAACATACTTGTCATACATCAGCACAGCGTCTAGCGACATATGCCGGTGTTGCATTCCACAACACTGTTCGCCTGCTGCCGACAATGAAACTCAGGTTTTAGGCACTTTAGTGTGTAGTATTATTGTATATTTACATTGCAAAAATACTACAAGACTTCTTTATTTATATTCTGCTCCTTCTAGGCAGCATACTTCATAAATATTCACAAAAAAGGATCGCTACGCGCACGTAATATATTAGCGTTTAACTTAATTATGGAGCTTTTCCGATAAAAAAAATTGGTGAAAACGTAACAAGTATAAACCAAACTTACAGTCAAACCACAATTAGTTTACTTTCTAGAGGGGCCCAAGTTCTCTATAATTACCGAAATTCCAACTAACGATATGTGCAATACAATGACACATTACATTTCTCTTATGGCAGCAGATATTTTAATGGTGTCCATAAACTCTTTTATTGAGTATAGGCTTGCTGAATAGATAGTTTTTAAGAGTGGACTTGTACCTTTCTATTTTTCTCAAAGATAATAATTTTAAGTCATTTGGAAGGGCATTGAATATTCTGACACGTTCATAGTATACTCTTTTTTGGTAACAACTTAAGCTGGCACTTGGTTTGTGTAAATCTATTCTTGTCTAGTATTTATATTATGCAGATTTACATTTTTTGCAAAATATTCTTGATTCCTGATGAGAAACACATGAGCAAGTAAATGTATTCACAAGGAAGTGTCAAAATGTTCAGATCCTTACAAGTAGCTGTATTGTTGATGCTGTACATGGTTCTAATGACTTTCTTTTGTAATATAAACGTCTGTTTACTTTCACCAAATTGCCCCAGCATATAAGAGCATATTTCATTACTGAACAAAAATAGACATAGTATACCTGCTTTAGTGTATGGATCAGGCAAAATGAATTCAATGATCTGAGTGCAAATATCGTAGAGCTTAGGTATAACGTTCTCTGTATGAGCTTTCCAATGTAGATGTATATTAGTCTGGAGACCTAAGAATTTAATATCTGAGGCTTGGTTGAGTACAATTTTATTAATACCTATCAGCGCAGCAACATTTTTTGAATTGTATGTGTTCAATTTCAAGACCTTAGTTTTGCCAGTGAATTTATAGGCCTTAAGCCAATTATGTAATATAGTGCTGAATGTATCATTCAATTTTGGTGCAAAATCTTGTAATCTTGTTACTATTATGCTAGTATCATTTGCAAACAGGACTATGGTTGTATGCTTCTTATTACTAAGGAGAGGTCCTTAATATAAATCAAGAAGCGCAACAGGTCAAGAATTGATCCTTACAGAACTCCATGTATAGTGTTTGCCTATATGATATTCTATTTTTGATACAAATTCTTTGTTAACCCTTTGTTTCCTGTTCCCCAAATATTACTTAAATCAACTAAGTTGCTGTTTATTTATTCTATAAAACATTCTTTTTTTGTCAGAATTTTATGGTTAACACACACTAATGCCTTGGCAAGGCTGCAAAATATACTTCCAATAAGCAAATGCTTATTGGAAGTATATATACATTTGCTTATTCAGTGCTGAGAGGATTTTATTAGTAAGCATGTGCACTGCATTTTCCAATGATACACTTTTCCAGAAACCAAACTGTTCTTTTACTGGAATATGATTATGTTCAAAGAAATTGTACAACCTATTAAACATTACTTATTCAAAAATCATTGAGAAAGTTGATAGAAGTGACATAGGTCTATAGTTTGGTGGATTATGTTTATCTCCTTTTTTAAACAGTGGTTTGATGGTGAGATATTTAAATCTTTCTGTAAAATTTCTAGTTACTAAGGATTGATTACACAAGTAGCATAGCGGTTTACTTATTACCAAGACACAGGCTTTTAGTACCTTACTTGATATTTCATCATATCCTGTTGAGCTAGTTTATTTTAATACTTCGATGATTTTTTGTATACCTGGTGGTGTAGTACATTTAGGCTTAAATTCTGGAGATTCAGTTTGGCAGTTAGCTTTCAAATATTTCAAAGCATCTTCTTTATCCCCTTGATTGATGTTAAGATTTGTTGTAATATTTAAGTGTGAATTATTAAACATGTTGGCTATCACTTTGGGATTCTTAATTTCCACATTACCTATTTTCAGAGTGCTTTAAGTATGATTTTCCATTTCTCTCTCTATATCTCAAGTAGTTTTTACTTTATTTTTTGATTCATCCATAATCTTTTGGTAATGCATTGCTTTAGCTTGTTTAATTACTCTTTTGAGGATTTTGCAGTAGGTTTTTTAATGATAAAATGGTTAGCATCACTGCTGCGCCTCATTGTGCAGAAGAGGTATTATTTTTAAGTGCAGAATACAATGAGCATTGATGTAAGTTGCTGTAGTTGTGCTTACGAGCATATGCTTTAGCATATTTGGTGTAACTCAAAGTTTATGTTAATTATATCCAGTGTAATTCTGGAGATCTTGCTTTGATGAAATCGCTTATATATGGAAAAGTAATGTCATCACCAACTACATTGCCTGCTAAGGGCATAAAAAATGGTGGTAAATCAATGTTGTCAATCCATGGAAATGTCACTAAAATGAAAATCTGCAATTTTTGGTAATTTGGGTGGGTTTAGGCCTCATAGATTACATGGCTATACCATGGTTCATTGGGGTTTAGCTTCACAGATTCCTCAGCTACACTTTGTGACTTGAGGCCCTCAATCGCTCATGTATGCTATAAACTGCTTCCGGAATGTTCAGATTGTGAATATTGGCAACATGCAGAGAGACAAGTGCAGCAGAACCAATGCTGTCATAATGCCTAGGGTGGGAGGTCCATTACATTTGTGAAGCAGAAGTGAAAATGTGAAAAATATAAGTTTAAAAATGTTATTAGTGTTCTCTATATTTTAGTAATAAAATAGCACATATATGATGGATCTATCACTTTGTAGCTATTCCAAGGATCGGGAGTTAATCTGCACATTTTTTTTTTATGATTTAAATTATCAGTTTGGGTTTTGCGAAACATGCAGCTTGACACCTAAACTTGTTTTGGTTTTCCTGATGTGTACTTTATCACAATTGGAACAGTTAATTTTATATACTACCAGTTTTTCTTCTATTGTGAGTTTGTCTAATTCTTTCTCAAAAACTTGATAAAATCTGGCAAACTGAACAAATCTGCAATAGAAGAAAAACTGAGAGTAAATAAAAGTAACGTTTTGACTGTGAGAAGTTATAACGTTTCTGGGAAAACCAAAAGGCTTTAGGTGTTAAGACTGAAAAAGCACTTTAGAAACATTAAGTACAGACAGTCAAATGAGCAATGCATCACATTTTTGGGGTTTCATAAAAATATAAGAAGGAAATTAAGAAGCTGAAATCTAAAAGGAATTTGAGAGAATTAGAGGTATTGGAGAACTTTTTTTGTAATGAAGAATGAAGCGCAAGTCATGAATCTGAAATTCCAATAAAAGTGATATATACTAGGTGTTAAATCTTAATGCTACCACTGTCCGGCATGTCTTTGGTATCGATTAGTGGAAGAAAACAGATATCACTATATAGAGAGTGTCTTGGTAGAATGTAGTATGAGAACTTAAATGCGGCTATTCAGGCGTGCACTTTGCATTCATGAAGTTTTCCAAAAAGTGTGCAATAATAGTTTCTTCAGGTGATTTGTTGGAAGACTTTCTGACAGTGAAATTGAGAAGTGAAAGACATATACCAACATATTATAATGTTTTTCAAATGGGAAGAGTTCTACTCTCTAGCAAATGAGATGCGTTATCGTGCTCTGCGTTTCCAAGTCGCTGCCCCCACTCTTTTCATATTTCCATAGCACTCACACATTGAGAATACAGATCTGCCTGGCAACATAATGGTTGATCTAAGGAAACCCTAACTGATAAAACTTTTATAATTTTCCAGTTTTTAAATTTAAAACTTGGACATGCATATTTGCCTATTATTTTCTTAAATGCTATATTATTATAGTTTATGAATTACCTGCTCTTTTAATCTGATGGAACTGCCAGTTGCTCCTCCATATTCCTGTCATCAGTTACATAAAGTGACAATAATTCATCATTGCTACATTTTTTAGAAAAAATGTGTAGACCCTAAAAATAATACTTCAAGCCTGCTATGCAATATCTGACTCTTAGATTTGCCACTAAAGCCATTGCACTTGCTCTATTCCTGACTAAACAGCAGTTAAAAACTGACTTAGAACTGTGTAGGGGCTAGGGTTAAATAAATGCGAGCCCTGATTTTGAGACATAAACATAAACGTGTGATAGCTGATGCAGCATTCTACAGCTAACAAGAGTGTGTATGCTCTGTGTCTCTCAACTTTAATAGCTTGCTAAGCATAATAAATGTAACAATTCTTTTAGTACTTTCATGTACTTAAATTCCATTTCTGTGTAATTACACATGTATGTACATATATAGCAGAACATAATACATGCATACAAATAATGGTATTTACAGTGCTTATGTGATTCTGATTATGATATACAGATGGATATGTTTATTCATGGTATTGTGAAAACTATTTGAGCTAAAAATCTGTTGTGTTTATGGTTCTGCTACAAACATTATGAATTAATTTAAATATTTTGTCTTAGAGCAAGTAGTATTTGTGAGAGACAGAATCACTTGAGAAAATTTCAAGTGGCTTAAAACTGAAACCAATAACACAGAATATCTCGGAAATGGTTAACTCTACAACAAAAATGTATATGACATAAATTGTGTATTTTAATGAGATCTACATCATTTTGTATAGTAAGTTTTTGTCTATCTCTTACAGCTTACCAGTTATGCAAAAGTTATGTTATGTGAGATTTGTGGTGGACAAAGCGGCGCTGGGGCGAGTTTTCTCCGGGTACTCCGGTTTCCCCTGCCATCGCATTCCACTGGTACTCCATCATCATTCATGTATCGCCAGTGTCACCGCCTGCAGTGCCATAAGTAGTTTAAGCGGGTGTTAAACACTACAACAAAAAAAAGATATGTCATCCAAAATGAAGAGTTCTTCAGAGGCTATTCCCAGAAAATTCAAGACATATTTTGTTTGTCATAAAAATATATTATTGTGAAAATCAAAATTTTCGAAAAATGTTCTATATAAATGATGGTTGTATTAGGGGAGACTTTCCTGAAAATCTTTGTTGCATCCTTGTTAGATACTGAACTTAAATGCCAAGTTTGGTATTTAACTGACATTTTGTTTTTGAGTTATGCTGTCCCACCATACACACAGAGACCTTTTTCTAAAAATGTTTTTTTGGATTCAGAGGGAGGACCCTAAAACATGTACTTCTCTTCCACAAAAAATCAAATATTTGGGTGAAATACAATACCTTTTCTATCCACTGTTTACATTGTACATACATGCTGGAGAAAGTAAAAAAAATTGCAGGATTGTTTAGGAGGAACTGTTTTAAATGAAGCATTTGCTTTTATGTTCAGAAATGTTTTGAAAGTAAGGAATGACCCTATACTTGGTTAGGCATCTGAAAGGTACAAAATTACAAAAAAAAAATACTAGAAACCATTATGTTTTTCATTGGTGTCACAATACAAATCTAACACTTTTGAAAACTGAACGCGACTTTAAAATTGATCTTTTGCATGGAGTTCCACATGTCCGCCAATGCGCTCCAAACATCATTTTGCTTGTTTTTTTTTATCATGCATTCATATGTAGCATGAAGTATAGTTGGGGTACCTAACAGTAGTAAATTTCGAAGGATGAATTGCTTCAGCTGGTCCATATTCTCGAGATGTCTAGCATAGACCCAAAATTTAAGATATCTCCAGAGAAAATAATCTGGGGTTGCCAAACCAGGTAAATGTGGCAGCCATAATGGGTTTCTAATGACTCGGAAAATAAAAGGAACTATGATATTACACAGAAATTATTAGCTTAAATGTCTTGTTACTTAATTAGTATTCTTTCCAGCCATGGAAGTGTCCCTCAAGATAATCATACACGCTTCTAGCAGTATGGGTGGGGCACCATTCTTTTGGAATCACCCATTCTCTGGTAGTTTAATGAACTCGGTCAAAATTTCAGTTGGGTGTCGACTAGCATTCAGTCTGCTTTTAAAAAATACAGGACCAATAACTCTTTACCATGATAAGGCAGCCTAAACTCCAATTTTTTTGGGATACAAACCAATTGTACAGGTTCCTGAGGTAATTCTGTGCTCATTATACAATTCTTGGTGTTTACAGAGCCATTTAGCTGGGATCAATGCTTGTTAGAAGAGAGCATGTCTAGTTCCTTGCATGCCTCATAATGTTCCATAATTTTACATGCAGTGGCAGGTCTGGTTCTTTTAACTTAGGCAGCCATGTAATTTTTTAGGTATGCACTTTAAGGAAACTTCTAAATGCTGTTTGGCAGGTTCCAAGTGAAATATTGAATTCTCTGTTTAGTTGGCATAAAGATGTTTAAGGGTGACTGAGCATTCCACTTCTTAATTCTTCAAGGTCGTTATCTTTCAATTTAGTTTGCCATGACATTTGCCATTTATGTCCTACAGATGAAGTCGCTCAAAAGCAAACTGCACACCTATAAGGGTGAAAAAACAGTTGTGTGAATAAATACACAGTAAAAGCTAGCAATGCTGAATATTTGCACACCTATGTCATTTGTGTATGTCATACCTTAATAAAATGCTGCAAGGTAATTGTGGTTACCTTCAACATTTATCTTAAGGATTCTTCGGGATGTCTTGGTATTTTGGATGGGAGTCCAGAAAATCATCAGTTAAGCAGTTCATATTGTATTGATTTACCCTGCATTCAGCATTCTGGTTAGGAAACAGTTCCTAGTGAAAAATACTCAAACAAGCTCACCTGACACTAACTACAGATTTCAGTCGCCATTGCTTATAGAAATACCACAACAGTACATAGAATGCCATTAGATATAAAATTAATGCCATTTTATATGACATTTTAAATTTTTACATTATTGGAAATTAAGAAATGAATGGAGTTGAGATATTAAATTATTGCCTTTTGTGTATCCCCAAAGATTTTCTGGATTACAATTCTTGGTGGAGCTTGACAGCATTTCTTGTGGATGAATCAGTCAAACATCCTTAGGCTCTTGTGTCCAAATGACAACATACAAAACAATGGAAGAAGTATAGGTCTTCTTATAACATGCATCTGTGAATGAAGTTGTGTTAGCTAATGCACTAAATCATTTAATCACTTTTCTGCATTAGTCTGGCTTGGTAATTCACTCTTGGCCATTAAATTTACCTACTCCGATGACCAAAATCTATGAATCAACAGACTCCGTGGCACAGCTCACTAAGAGCCTTGGCCTACTGCCTGGCCACTGCGTCCCACATCTCGATCCATTCCAGTTAATGTGGTCTTCACGACCTGGAGCCGCTACTTCTCCATCAAGTAGCTCCTCAATTGGATCCCCAGGGACCCCAAGAGGCTGAGTGCACCCCGGTCCAGGTCTCCCAGCGGGGGGAAAATCCCCACACTGGTACTGGGAATCAAAACCAGGTCTCCTGCTTGGCAAGCAGCCATGCTATCACTGCACTAAGGAGACGATCGTGAATCAGCAGAAACAATACAGCACATAGAAGTAGTAGTTCTTTACTTTCATCTGTAACTTGTGCTTACACAAGTCAAACTTGTATCATGAGCGTAACTTACAGGATATGTGTGTGACTAATGTCCATAAATATTTTGTTTTACCAATTTACAATGGTGATATTGAATCAAACATGAGTGATGTGCGGAACTATTTTCAAGTAGTCAGTGCCAATAACAACTGAACAGTGTGTAAAATATGCAAAAAAACAAACATTGTTTTGTGGTGGTCATACAAAACAAATTTAAAGAAGTAGTCTTACACCAAGTGAAGTTTATGGAACCTATATGGAAAAAGCAATGTATGAGTTTCCCATTGCTAGTAAAACATAATGCTGCAATACCTGAAAATGATGAGTATAAAGCAACAGTATCTTAACACAGTTATGTAGCTTCAACATAGGCACATCAAATAAAATAGTGCAAGGTATTAACCAAAATTGGTTACATGCATTTATACACAGAAAACTAGTACTGTAATAATGTAATACAGTGAATAAGCTATCACCTTGACAGTTTTTTTATGAAGTAAGTGTCTAGTATCAGTGCTAAAAAAATCAGTATTAGAATCAAGAAATAGCAGTCGTGTGTATAAAATCGTTCAACTCACTGCTGTGGGAGACCTCTCCAGCTAAGAGACATCCGGGTGTTCTAACTAGTTGACAGCTGAGCTAATGGAGCAGGGAACATGTTCTGCATAATAGTGCAGTGATGAAACCTTAAGAAGTGTTGATTACACTTTTATTAAATCAATTTATTTAATTAATATGGTTTCATTGTATAAGTTCCTTTACTTTGGAATTAATCCATTTTATCATTGCTGCACAGCCAGTTTACCAATGAGAGTGTAGCTAAATAATAATTTACTGGAATAGTATGCTCACAATGGTCTGCGATTTCACATAACATTATTTGGTTTTAGGAGCTTTTAAGAAGTCTAAAAAAAACTGCTGTGTGATATATGCCAACTCTTTCACCATAGCATAATTGATCAGCTCTTTGTGTTATTCTCAAGCGCATGTTCACTCCAACCTTGGGTAAATTTTGGAAATAACATGCCACTGAGTTCTGTGCAATTTGTTATGAATAGGGACTGGAAAATTTTGTTTTATTTTTCAGTGGGTTTCAGTGTAATAAAGTTGATTTTAGAGACACTTTTGCGATGCATCATTTTAAAAGACTTTAGTGAAAATTACTTATTATGTAAGTTATTATAAATACAAACACTTTATATATCAAGTCATGAAATCAATCATGTTATTTTTACCCAAGTATACAAACCATCAAGAATTATGATGCGGTTTTACTTGCATATTAATTGCACTTCTGTCACTCACTATGAGTTGCGTTCTTCCCAACATATTTACCAAGTGGATTGCTGGGTCACACTTTAAATGATAGCATGGTCATGAGTTCCAAATTTTCTTTGCTTAGATTGTGTGTTTGGTCAGTCAGAATCTTGCTGTACTGTGGAAATAGTCATTCACTGCCCATGTTGGAACACAGAATCCATATGGTTTGTAGAACTGCAAATTCAGGATTATCTAATTTAATTTCCTGTAGACATTTCATAATGTCAACCTTCTCAATTATAAGTTGTAACTTGAATGCATCTTGCAGCTGTCTGTATGCTTTCAGAATTGTCACTGCATTGAGTGCATTCAAGAAGCAGCAGTTGACACAGCTTTCACAAGATTTTCATTTACAGCATTTACCACAATGTTCTTAGGATTAAAATATTTGTTCAGATTTGTGAACACAAGCTTTGATGAATCAGAACCCAAAAGTTCTGAGAGCTTATTTTAAAGATGTAAGCCTACTCACTTTAGAGATTGCTTAATTTCTGCTTGAAGCAGCTAGTTGCCAATACTTTCTAAAAGTTGACTTATTCTACCCTCAAAAATGTGTTGGTTGGTCAATTTGAAACCTTGCTCCAAGTTTTTAACCTTGAGTATAAATCATGGGAAGTAATGAACTAGATCCCTTAAGATGCTGTACAAGTGCTGTGAGATCATGAGCACATTCCTCAATAAACACTGCTTTAACGTTAGTGTTAAAATCAAATTGTTCAACTTAAAAGAAAAGCATCAAAAGTTAAAACTGGTTAGAAGAATCGCAAACCATAATATTAAAAAATTGTCACCAGGACTAGTTCAAAATACCTTAGCAACACTGAAAAGTGCAATGAGGAAATTGGCAACAGTATTACCTGAGTTGCTAAATAGCCAGCCACTGTTGAATGCATATCATACTTATCCATATATAAAAGCTAAATGCAAGATGACACCCAGTTTTCAGAACTGAGTTTTGGAATTAAGCATATCTATACAAAAAGAGGATAACTTGATTTTTAAATGAAATTTAAAATTTTGTCATACATTTTCAACAAATTAAGGTACACTTAAACTGACTAATTATTTTTTTATTTAATTTAAATTTGTGCGGAAATTCACGTGGTGGTTAGGAGAGAGTGAGATGGGAGTACGGAATTTTTAACGCCCGCTTTTACTGCTCTGACACCGCAGGCGATGACACTGATGATACATGAAGATGGAGCCCTGGTGGAATGGATGGCGGGGTAAACCGGAGAACCCGGAGAAAACCCGTTCCTGCCCCGCTTTCTCCACCACAAATCTCACATACTTGGGATCGAACCCAGACCGTCTAGGTGAGAGGCGAGTGGTCTTACCACTCGGCCACAGCGTGGCCGAAGAGTACGGGAATTATATACTGCTACCTATGTATGCGATCAGAGGTGACAATGGCAGCGGCAGCGCAATTGTTAACAATTTAATGGGTACGATTTTTTATATAGAGCTATACTTAATATAACAGTAAGCATTTTTACGTAAATATGGAAATTCACGTTTTGGGCGCAAGAGAGACGGAGAGGGGGAATGCAGAAATGTACGGTATGTGTGCAGTGGTAGAATGTGGTAACGGCGGCGGCAGGGGCAGCGTATCTGTTATGAGGAAGATACGATTTGCTAATTGACCAACATAACACAACGTTGTAAAATATACCTAATTCGAGGTTTGCGCAGAAACTCATATTGGGAGCGGGAGAGAGGCGGATAAGAAAGGAAATGTACTGCTATGTCTGCGTACGGCGGTGACGGCGGCAGTTAGTTGTATTGACGATGAAATATGCCTTTCTATTAGGCAACAAAAACTATTATACCACACCGTTGTAGTGGGTGGTATTAATAAAAGCGAGGCGCGTCTTATGAGACACCGCTAGCAGAAAATGTAAGACTGTTTTGTTAATTTCGTATGAATGAAAATTTCCCCTCTGCGTCTCACATACATGTCGTTGCTTTCTGTGTGTAAGCAGGTCAACAATAAGCATTTATGATTCAATTTATACGATTTATACTGTCAAAATGTAGAAGGAGACTTACATTTTAATCGCGTTTCGTGAATGTTTTAAAAACTATTTAATAACATTATAAATGTCAAAAAATTAGAAATTTGCAATGGCAGGAATTAAACAATATTGATAGGGATTATAAACAAATTTAATTGGTTAGGAAAATACGCAACGTGAAAAGCAGAATAAACAAAAAAATTTGGCGTGTTCCACTCACATGACTTTCTCTAGCTTTTCCGCATACTAACTATTCTTACACAATATTCTTGTGTGTAGATCATGACAATCGAGATAAACTTTTGCAGAATTGATCTTTTTACTTGCTCCTTTGTGAGTAGAAGGGAAATAAGGGAATATAGCTACTAGGCTAAAGCGATAGTCAAATCTTCTGAAAACTGATTGCTATGTGAAACCATAGAAGTTCGGTTCGCTTTGCATGGTCAGCAGTAAAACTGGAGAGACGAAACGAAAGGAGGCTTCCTGTTTGATACGAGTTAACGTGCTTAAAATTGAAACGAATAACAAGGAATATCTCGAAAACGGCGACTCAAAAAAAAAAAAAAAAAAAAAGGTCTATGACGTATGTGTTTTAACGAGATCTAAATTTTTTGTGGAATAAGTTTTTGTCTATTTCTTATGTTTTATCAGTTATGCAAAATTCATCCAGAACAGAATAGAGGGTTCTTCAAAGGTATTCCCAGAAAATGCAAGATATACTGTCATTTGTGATGTAAATATCTTTAATCTACGGTATTTTAATCAAAATCGTTAGAGCCATTTTTAAGAAAAACAAAATGTTCAAACATTTTTCCACGTAATGGGTAGTTTAGGGTAGGGAGTTTTCATGAAAATCTTGGTGTCGCATCCTTAGAAGGTACTAAACATAAATACCAAGTTTGGCATTTAACGGTCTTTGAGCTAAGCTGCCCCATCCCCACACGCGGACATTTTTCTAAAAATGTATTTTTTAGGACACAAGACCTCAAAACATATACTTCCGATGAGATCTTTTTGGGCGGAATACAATACCTTTGCTATATATATAAAGTTCCACTGTGTTAAGGAGTGCAAAAGCCTACTTCTGTAGAACAATATAAGACTTGTTATATCTCATGTGCCATAAAAAACAAAAATCTGATGTGTTCCATTCTTACGACTTTCTCTACATCTCTGCAACAAATTATTGTTGAAAAGCCTATGCTTCTATTTACTTCATGCTAATTGAGAAAAAATTAGCAGACATAGTCTTATTACTTGCTTCCTTGAAAATAGAAGCGAAGTAATGGAGTACCGTAGTTTAAAGTGATAGTCGAAAGCTGGTTGCTATGTGACTGAAGTTCCTTTGTTTGTATGGACAGAGTTGACAAATTCCTGTATGAGAAAAGTATAAGTTTTTCAAAGCCGAAACAAAAAACAAGGAATATCTCAAAAACGATCAACTCCAGGAAAAAAAAAATGTATATTAACATAAATTGTGTGTTTTAAAGTGCTCTACATTTTTTGTGTGGTAAGTTTTTGTCCATCTCTCATGGTTTAGCAGTTACGCAAAATTCCGTAAAATTCATCCAGAATAAAGTAGTCTTCAGAGGCTATTCCTAGAAAATTCAAGATATACATTTTATTTGTGAAGTAAATATCTTTGATATACAATATGTTAATCAAGATCGTTAGAGCCATTTATGAGAAAATCAGAATTTTCGAAAAAAGTTCTATGTAAAGGGAAGTTGGGGGTGGGGGGATTTTCTTTAAAATCTTCGTGTCGCATCCTTGGAAGATACCTAACTTAAATTCCAAGTTTGATATTCAACGGTCTTTTCGTTTTTGAGGTATGCTCTCCACAGACACACAGACAGACACACACGGACCTTTTTACAAAAATGTTTTGTTTTTTATTAAGGGGACCCAAAACATGTATTTCCGGTGAAATCTCGGTATCGAATTTTTGGGTGCATCACAATACCTTCTCTATATACTATGTACATATTACGTGTAGAAAAAGAAAAAATGATGAAAGTGAGCAGTTCACTTACGTGTATTGATTTGTAACTGTATCGATGGAAATAATAATTTAATAGGCCTCACAATAAATTAATTGAAATAAATCAAAGGCTTGTACTTATTAAAATATATAGTTTCTGCTAAATATACTATTGTAATATTACTTTGGTTATAAAAGCGTACTCGTGTAATCATTTGCTATTTGATTCTTTTATCGGGTCCCCTTTCCCTAATATACCTGCTTCCTGTCCATCATCGCAATCATAATGATCATCATAATTCCATGTTCATGATCACAATTTTAAGCCAGTCTTCCTGCTCTTACCCCTCTCCGCAGTCTTGGAGCACAGAATCTGTAATCATATTTCCGGAAATATTTGCTGTGAAGAACCACACGGCATAGGTACGATAAACGAAGGTACTCTGTAGCTAACGTTACCTTTTGGAATTATTTGAACATTCTCTTTTGCCTGGCCAAGATATCTTTGTGTATTATTTACGCGTTCGTTCCTTGGCGAGATACCTACATAGGGTCTATATGCTGCCTATAATCCTCACCCTTAAGAAATAACGAATTCACTGTGTTACTACTACTAATATTTCTGCAGGCATTGGAATTTGCTCCTGAATAGAACCATGCCATTTTGCATCACTTTGCATCACCTTTCCTGATTATTTTATCTGCGTGAAATTTGCACTGTTGCCATACCGCTTTAGTTATTTGAAATGCAGCAACATTTTCCAGGAAATCGAGCCAACCAAACGCTTGTATCCCCTTGAGCAGTTACAGCAGACTAACTTTCCAAAAAGCTTTGGATACTGAATTCTGAGAGGTCTCTGTATCTTCTGCGATGCCACACTGAAACACAGGGTTTATTACCTGCGGTCGAATGGTCAGCATTCTGGTTTCTCACCCAAAGGTCCCGGGTTTGATTTTCGGCTGGGGCAGGGATTCTTTTCTAACTAGAATTATAGAATTATCTTCTATCCCCACAGAGTCTCTAAGTATGCTTGTGCGTGTCTGTTTAATAGTATAAAATTGGGGGGGGGGGGAGTCGTAAAGAAACCTTACAGTTCAGCGAGCAATTACCAGCTGTTGTTTTTAAAGTAAAACCCCCGATATGACCACAGAAGTTAAAATAGGCTAAATAAATGAAAAAATGACAATATTATTCTAATCTTTGCTCATTTGCGTAAAGCTGCACCACTTGTTCCTGTTGCTTCGCTAAGAAAATGTACAATCTACAGCACATTTTGTTTTAAACTTTTAAGTTCTTTATGATTTAATTCTTCAGAAACCCTCCTGATTTAATAAAGCTTCCTATTGAGCTCAAAAAACACCGAAACTGGTACCAAATCTGCTTATAATTTGTTGCAATAAGCTGCATGTCGCGTGTTGAGACACCTTCTGAGGTTACTTAACAAATCATGAGACGCGTCTCATGAAAGTGAGACACGGCTACTTTTTATTCATTCCAAAACCTGAGACACGTCTCATCACGTAAGCGGGTGAGACGTTGGTCGCGATTAAGGTCACCTCCATCTTGAGTCGTCGAGTTTTATTCATACGAAAGTGAGATGCGCCTCGAAAATTGCAAGTTTTGAGACACGTTTCACTTTTATTCATACAACCCAGTAAGTTTTACTATGGTAAAAAGTCTTATATTCTGATAAATACGGTACTTATTCTGACGGAAAGTATTTGTAGTACTTACTATATCTGCACTAAACTTGAATCCTTCGCGTTGGTAATATAAGTGAACATTTTGTCCTTTATTTTTTCTTTCTTTCTTTATCTGGTCAAGTCTCAATTTTCGCGTTATTTCGTGATTTAAAATAGGCAAATCCCAACGTTTTAGGATGTCAAAAATATATTCCCAACATGTTTTCATGATTTTAGTGTTTTTCGTCTTATCGTTTAAACGAAAATTTACCATCCCTAGTTATACATTAACTGCTATTCTCCAACTTTTTTTTAGGTCAAAATACATTGCCATTTGAGAGCAAAGTGGTGACAACATAAAACCACCGGTTTTCAGGAGATGGGATTAAATTTTACTACTGTATACAAGTGCCTCTGAATGACAAACTGTCAAAAAGTCTGATGTGTTCTATTCGTAAGACATTCTCTACCTGCTCTACAAACAAACTTTATATAAAAGATTAATCTTCTATCCACTTCATGCTAATTGAGATAAACATTAGCAGAATGATCTTATTACTTAGTTCCTTGTAAGTAGAAGGTAACTAAGGGAGTACACTAGACTAAAGCGATACTGAAATGTTTTAAAAGCTGTCACTATGTGATTGTGGTTGAAATTTGCTTCTTTATATGAACAGGAGTAGAACAAAAGAAACATGTATTGACTTCCTGTTTGAGAAAGACTGTAAGCATTTTGAAATTGAAATCAATAGCTAGGAATATCTCGGAAATAGTTAGC
The DNA here is from genome assembly GCA_030762935.1 of Hymenopus coronatus. Lineage (NCBI taxonomy): Eukaryota > Metazoa > Arthropoda > Insecta > Mantodea > Hymenopodidae > Hymenopus > Hymenopus coronatus. Next base: position 506,483,880 of record CM060900.1, read on the forward strand.
TACAAAACAAAAATGTATAAGCCCGCCTGGGTAGTGTGGTGGTAGCGTGTCTACCTCAAAAGGTCGCGAGTTTGAATCTCGCTTAGGCTGAGTTACCCGGATAAGGTTTTTTTTTTGTTTTTTTTTCCGGGGTTTTCCCTTATCCTGAGAAGACAAGTGTCAAGTAACTTTAAGCTCCATGGACCCTGAGATCATTTCTCCAATTTCATTCATCATCCGATATGACCAACCAGATTAAAGGATGTTAAAGTAAAAAAAAACAAAAAAAAAAAAAAAAACGTATAGGACATAAATTACGTTTTTTTAATGAGATCTACATTTTTTGTTTTGTAAGTTTTTATGCATCTCTTATGGTTTACCAGTTATGCAAAATCATTCAGAATGAAGTTTACTTCAGAGGCTATTCCCAGCAAATTCAACACATATATTTAATTTGTCATGTAAGTATTTTTAATATAAAGTATTTTAATCAAATTCATTAGAGGCATTTTTGAGAAAATAAAAAATTTAGAAAATATTTTGATGTAAAGGGTAATTTGGGGTGGAATAGTGGCAGTATTGCAGTATGCTGCCTTCCGTTGAGTATGCTTGAATGCATTGGCAGCTTGCAGAACAATAGCGCAACATTCAAATTTTTATTATATTTTTATTTTCATTTGACGCCTTCTCATATGAGGAGTATTGTTGCAATCTCTATTATGTCCAAAAAGGAAAATTTTACAGGAAAAGCCAAAAATGAATTACACTTAAACTATAGGAGGCATTTCAAAACTAACAGTCAGAAACCTTGTCTTTACATGTCTAAATGGAATTGTATTAAAAACAAAATATTTTTATCAAAATTCAAAACTTTGAATTTAGAGAATTTATATTAAGCCTAATATGGATTGTTACTATCATCTACAGATTCGTAAATGAAAAAGCAACAGCTTCAGACTAAAGAAGTTTATGTAATTAGTAGGTATTATATAAAACATGGTACAATTACTCTTGAATGGATAATATAAATTACATTAACACTTATCTTTGATTAGTATTTTACTGTATTAGAAATGGCTGTTTCTTATAAAAATATTTTAATTACTTACAGTAACTATAAAAAAGAAATTTGCTTAACTCCAGGAACAACCTTCAAATATTTTAAAAACATTTGAAGAAAATTAATAAATAATAAGAAAAAGAAGAAGAACCTGTTAATTTATTACTACTTTTCTGCTCTCCCCTCAGTCTATGTCTTTTTTAAGTGGCTACAGAAATTAACCGGGAAAATTAATGATTTGTTCTACTTTGTTTTTACTTAAGTAACTTTTTTTTTTGGCATTGAGAAGGAAAAATGTAGGTATACTGCAATAGTGGAAGTGTCCCTCTTTGTGCTGGCACAAAGCTTTAAATTTAGTAGAGTCTTGAGTCTTTATCACAATGCCTGAAGAAGACATTAAACAGCTGTTCACTCAGCACTATTGCTATGTGTGAAAGCTTTGTTTTAGTACAGTAAAAGCAATAATACAAAGAATAACTATATGCTACTCGTATGATAGACGTATATGTTCTGGTCAAGTCTTCAGTTTCATCTCACACATTTTGCTATTTGCTACAGTGCACAGCTGCTTAAATTTATTTCCGGGAAAAAGATGCAATTGAAGATGTGTTCCATTATACACTAGTGGTATTGACACATTACAATAACATGAAGATAAAAAGGTTACCAACAGTTTCTTTGTTATTTAAAAAATACCTTTCCTCAGATTGCCATAGCCATAGCCATAGCCATAGCCATAGCCATAGCCATAGCCATAGCCATAGCCATAGCCATAGCCATAGCCATAGCCATAGCCATAGCCATAGCCATAGCCTAGCCGGTTCCTTTAACTTCCTCTGGACTTTGCCCCCACAATTTCGTTTTCATCCATTCAAAAAGTAGCACAAATGAGCAATATAAAATACAAACTAACAGAATGCTTCTTACATTTAATGCTGATCCAGACATCAGTTTAACCGGTTAATGACCTTCAGGGTAACCATCCTGAGAAAAATCGATATGAACATAATATGTTTTGTAGTAATCGCAAACGTGGACATAATACAGTTTGTAACAAAAGCCATGTTTCACATGCCATTAAGACAGTGTCCATTTGAAGTAAAATGTCTGCTGGGCTTGTAGACTGTGGTCGAAAAGTAGGAATTGCTCACATTTTTCTCTAAACTGTGTAGGCCATGGTTGAAAATTTGGAATTGCACCTGTTATTTCTCTCAAAATCTCTAATGATGCTCAACACAATTTTGAGCAAAACAAAGAAATTCCTATTTTTCAACCATGGCATGTAAGCCCAGAAGAAATTTTACTTCAAAAGGAAATTTTTAGTTACAAGTTCAGCACTACATGCACATGGTGATGACGGATCAATTCACTGCCCATTAATGGCACTACAGGACAAAATCACGACTTGTGGATAAACATGGCAAATCTAGTCCAGGGACCTTTACTTGTTCTTTCACATATAAATAAACATTATGGAAGTAGTGGCTTTACTTCACTTCCAAAGGAAGCTGTGCTAAGGATTTTTATGTCCAAAAAGGTCCATCACTATCATCTGAGTTTGAACCCGCAATCTTGCCTAACACTACACACCATGGAGGGTGACCCACATATTCAAGTCATGTTGAATTTCAGTTGTTTCTTGTGATTGCATGAAAATTTCAAGGTCAGCTTTAACATTAAGTTCTTAAACATTGGAATATCAACGTTCACGGTTCCTTCTGTGTTTGTAATGAAACACGTGAATACCTTTTTCTGGAAGTTTTGCTTAAATTAAAATTAAGTAGATAGAAAAGTAAGGTTTCATAAGAATTGTTTGTATATGCATAAATGGTGGAGGGTAGAGAAAGTCATGTGACTGTAACACATAAGAGTTTTTGGGATATATCAATATAACAGTAATGCAGAAAGACTATTGCTACTTCCTTATTTTCACCCTATCTCAAACATAGCCATCATACTCAAACTCTCATTCCATCCTAGTAAACCATTTCAGGCTAGAAAATACTAAGGCTGGGCCTCAGTCAGCTAATAAACCTATATTGAAAGTATTTTCATACTTAAAATTGATGAAATGACCTCTAACTTCTTTCTGGAAGGTTCTTTTCAGATTCAAACCTTACACTTCCAGTTATGAAGCAAGCAGGCATTCATTAAGATTGCCTCTATTTAGTAATAGTAATATTTAAAGTGTTTAACTATATATTAAGCTAACATAATATTGGTGAATGATTTTATGAATCAAATTGATTATAAAATAATGTTAATAAGTGTTCAAATCACACTATAAATTTATTTAATTTTTTTTTTCACACAAGCCATCTGAAAAGAACAATTAAATCAATACTTATTGGCCATAGTAGTTGGCTCTACTATGAATCCTGGGATTTAAAATACCTACAACATTGTTAATCGCTATTGGGATAAGTCATCTCAAAATAATTTAAGATCATCTTGTGGTTTACCAGGAAACATACGAGTCAGTTGAGAAATGTAATGCTATGGCAGCATGTTGCTATGGTAGCTCAGTGGTAGAGCAACCGGCTAGAGACCGGGAGATCCATGGTTCAAATTCTGGCTATGGCATTGAATTTTTTAGTCTGACTACATACCCACACTACAAATTTATCAGAAAAACTAAAATTAACAAAATTTAACCTTATCACAGTAACTCTTAGGTTTAATAGCAGTACAGTAAACTTCATTGCTTAACAAAGACCTAAGTATACTTCAACAAAAATACCCATTAATGTTGTGCTATTTACACTATTTTAATGATAAATTTAAGTCAGAGTGAACAAGTGCTGCAAGTACATATCAGCAAATTTAGCATGAATTCTTCTAGTTCTGTTATTCATTTTTTCAACATTTATTATGCATATTTGCTTTAATTTGAATTTCTTGGTTATGCACTCTAATTTCACATCACAACCTCTCTACAGTGCACGCCACTACACCCGGAAATCAACAAGGAAGTAGATATGAACCAGGCAGATAACAGAATGAAAGATGACAGTAATCTTGGTGCCATAAAGACTGAATTAAGCATAGCAGAAAGAAAAGATCAGAATTCTGAGCTACATAGCTCAGCAGCTGTTGGAGGCAAGAAACAACCTCGTCTTAGATTGGCTGGTTTGGTTAAATGTGGAAAAACCAGTGGCAGTTCAGACACTGTCTTGGGTAAAGCAGACAGGTCTAAGGCAAGTACGAAAATATTTTTTGTGTGTTTTCTTCTTATATCTGTTGTGTTGCATGAGAAAAGTGTTTTTAAGCCAATTGGGTACTGATCAATGAAAATTAGCTTAAACTGCAGGTAGTTACATATCTTTTGTGTACTGTGTACTAAATACATCTGACCTGTGTAAGAAAAATCTTTGGAATTTTAAACCAGATTTTAAACCATATTTGGTTATATATCTACCTTAAAAGTGGGTAAATACACTTTAGCACTTAAAATTTCTGCACTTTTCAACATTTATTTAAGGCCGAAGTACATTGTAATGTTGTGCAAATAGCACTTAAAATCTTTTCTGTATTACACTTTGTAAACCAAAAATATCCTGGTATTTATCTATACTTTCCCATTCTCCTTTATTTCCTCAAATCTCAGTATCATTCAGTACTTTAGTTTCTACCTTCACACTGTAATCTTTGTAGGGATATATGCAGATTTTTGGGTGGTGGTTGGGGGTTCTGGATAATCAAAATGAGACATCAAGTTTAAGCAGTGACAGCTGAAATTTGTACAACCATATGCATAGGTATATCCTATCTCATTTCTTGCAGAAGTGGGAACTACATTGCAATTGTGGAATTTTGGGTCTGACATACTCGTACTGAAGCGCTTTCTGTTGCAGTGGTAACCAAGCTTTGCCGTTAATGATGCTATATATTATCCTTTATCCATTGATGTACCCATTCTCTGTATTAAGCCCTTAGCTTCAACCTGCAGTTAGTGTATTTTTATTTTGCTATTTTTTATTCCCTCATTGTCACATTTTATTACATATTAGATAGTTTTTATTTGTTACATTATTTGTGTGCTTGTGAAAATGAATTCCCATATACACATGTCAGGTGTGAATGTGTTGCACACTTGTTACCTTTGCAGTGTTGTTCAGAGTTTGGCTGCTAAGCTGTCACCCTCTGAAGATAAAAATTAGCACAAGAATTTTAGCCTGCTACAATGTTGCTAACATTAGGAAAAGCTATTCCATTTTCTCAGTCACAGGTTTGAGTACTTCAATTCTCTGCATCATTATGTCTACTATATCCCTCAAACAAGAACAATTCTGTTGTAAAACACATACGGGAGGGAAGAAAGAGATGGAGATAGCGAGATGGAACACTCTTAGGCCTCTTATTGGCAAGCAAAGTTTATGGGGTTTTCTTTTATTTGCTATTGTATGTAAACTCCTTAAAGAAGCAGAGCAGTATAAACAGTTTTCTAATCATTCCTCAGAATAAATTCGTTTTGGGGAAAGGAAAGTATGTACAGGATGGCACATAATGTATCTGCCAATTTTGCTTGGTATTCCTGTTCAACTTAAGGTGCGCATGTGCATGAATCAGACATGATAAATATATAGCTACAATGTTCGCAATTGGCATGCCATGGATTGTTAGCTCATACAGACAAGGATTGCAGCTGAAGAAGCCTTCATTGTTATGCATTCCCTAACTGAAATGCAGCTCCACCTGTATCAACACTGCCACAGATGGCTGCTTAACCAACTGTCCAAGTCAGATGAAGCCGGCTTCTTCAGAGGGTTTGCGAACAAACAAAACCAAAATTCTTGCATAGTTTTTGAGCCAGAATGTGTTTGTGTGGTGTGCAATTGGAATGTGTGGGATTATTGGTCCATATTTTTCCAATGATTGTGCTGGTCATGCACTAACTGCAAATTCCGACCACCATGTTGACATTTGCAAAATTTTGTAATGCCAGAGCTCCAGGAATGACAGTTGAACAACATTTGGTTTTAGCAGTATGGTGCTATGCCACATACTGCACTTCAAAGCATGGTTTATCTCAAGAGTGTTCCAGTTGACTGATCCGCTTTAGAGGTTTAACTTGGCTGTCCCAACCTCCAGATTTAAGTTATGGAATCATTTCTGTGGGAATAATTGAAAGAAAAAGTATTCTTACACTGTTTGCAAACCATTAGGAGTTGAAAGATACCAGCAGCTAGGAAATCAATGCCATTCCACAGGAGATGGTGCAGTGTGTATTGGAGGCATTTCCATGCTGTCTTCAAGAATGTATAAATGCAGATGGGGGCCACTGAGTTGATGTCATATTCAAGTAGTGTTGATGTAAGTGTAATATCCATAAATGCAAATGTATGTTGTTTCGCTTTTTCACAAATAAAGTAGTTTCACTTTTATTTAGTAGTTCTATTTCTCAACCGAGATTGGTAGATACATTACGTGCAACCCTGTAGATTCATTTCTCTATATCATGCACATACACCATGGACACGTCCTAGACTCATGAATTATGTAAGAAATGTTTATAATAGACACACACACACACACATATACATATATATGGATTAAATAGAAGATAGGTGCAGTTATATCCTACATGACCATTCTCGGAACAAAATTTGTCTCAAGGTGAGTGCTGATTCAGATATTATTGCTTATTGATGTTTAAGAACCTTATCTCACCTACCTTACAAGCCCAGAGCACATGTATGCAATTTAAAAGCAGTCAATGTATCATCATTAAATAGGCCTGTCAAGGTACCAAATAAAACATAACTGAAGCAAACCTTAAGAAGGGAAGAGAGATCATGCATTATTTTGTGATGCTTAAGAAAGAAACTGAAGTGTAACCATTATTAATGCTAATGATAATATTGTTTCTGTGGCACAGATTTAATAAACTGTTGGCAATGGTTACTTGATTCATTGACAAGTAGTTAGCATTACTACAGCTAAAATTATTTGCACACGGTAGTGTCAAGCACATGATGGATTAAGTCCATTCCACTTTCTTATTTACAGCAGGATTGTTCTTTTCTGAGATACAAGTGTAATTAGTTGTGCTTAACATACTCATTGTTAAGTGTGTGATTCAGTAACACTAGACTTTTACATGTTGGTATTAGTGCCAGAGTTAAATTCTTAATTCATTTTACTGTGCCCTTGATGGTTATGAAGACCAAGTGCCAAAGTAAATGGGAAAAAAGAAAGAAAGAAAAAAAATTAAGTTGGAGGTTAAGAGATTTTACCTTTCCTTTTGCTATTCCCCTGATTTTTCCATAAGCTGTCTTTTATAGGTATCTTGCAGTAATAAATCTATATCTGGCATTAATCCTAGCCCTCTTCCATTTGTGTCACCCATTAATTTTGATTTCTAGGTATACATAGACTCGTACCATCTCACATCTTCATTAATTCAAATAATAGATATTTTTATGTCATACCACAATGACCATATAATCACAATGCATGACAAATTGCACTACCAGTATACTAACAATGCTTGAACACTGATTCTGAAGCAAACTGTACTAATTAAGTATGCATTCAACAGATCCAGTCAATAATGAATCAAGCATTTGGCTCTTCCCTTCATGGAACATCAGAGGATATATCAGATACAGACTCTCTGCCCTCAACACCTGAAGATGGACTGATACCAGATATGGAAGGTATTTATATGTCACTAACTATATAAAATTGTCTTCAGAGTTGCATTTCTGCTAAGCTATCCTTATTTGTTTATTCTATTACAGATAGCCTTTTTTTATTTTTCTCCTTTTATATTAGTGTTGGGATTTAGAAAATATGAGGATAGAACTCTGCAACCATGTTTTAACCAATCTATACATGGAAGGCAAAACACAGCACCATTTTTGAAACTGGATAAAGATTGTAGCCAGAAGTATGTTAAGCTACATTGTTTAGGGCTGTGCAGCTACTTCTTACATCTTAGTATAGTCTCTTAGGCTAAAATGTTTGTTCTCATCAACCTCCAGTTTTTTTTTATTATATTTAAAATGAAAATCATTTTATTGAAATGAATGATGATGTTAGCTGAAGCAGTCTGGAATTTAACTCTAAAATTTTTTCCAGCATCCAGCCAGGTAAATATATGATTTAAAACTATGTTTTGAAGGTATCCATCTTGGTAATCAGGATAAACCGATGGAAATGGAAGTTTGGAATGCCATATTTATAGTGTTGGAATATAGCGGAAATCTGAGTGGTTTGCATGACTTTAATGTCAATGAAGCAACTTGAATTTAAAATAACTGAGGTATGGGCAAAGACGTGATCCAAAACTTTTTATACCACATTTTGAAATTCAAGCACGACCTGTTGTAGAACACCATGAAATTTGCTAAACTCTTGGAAGATGACAGGTTGAAATTTAGAAAATTTCATGGGATTCTACATGCTTGAATTAAAAAATGTGCTATAAAAGGTTTTCTATTAGGTCCGAGTTCAAATTAAAAAAAATATCAAGTTTGAATAAATAGTTTTCTATCAGGTCTGTTCCTATACATCGGTCACTTTAAATCACAGTTGCTTCATGTCCAAGAAAATCATGTGAACCAGTCAGATTTCAGCTTCATTTTGGCACTATCAATATGGAGACCTAGACTTCCATTTCTGTTAGTTTATCCTGAAGACAAAGATGATGGACACCTTTGAAATGTTGGTTTTTTTTTTTTCCTAGTCACATGTGCTTAAGGCAGTAGGAGACCAGAAGATACTTTATACTATTATTTTAAAATGCTGGCTGCTTTATCCATGTTAATCAAACTATTAATTGCTATTTTAAAAGGGAAGGTAAAGAGCAGCATGGGTTTTCCCAAGTTTCATAAATTTGAGTTAACTTTTCATTCTTTTGTTACTGTGCTTGAAAGGAATTGAAATGTGTGCTTATTCACTGAATTATTTATAAATACTGAAATATGTCATTAGTTACTATTACAAAAAGAGATGGATGTGGGAATCTAATACAAAGACATGAAGGTACCTAATCCACAAAATAAATTTTGTTAGTGTTGCTATTCCATAGAGGGCATTAGGCAAAAGAAGGTGAATTTATTTGTTAAAGATAAGCTAATTTGTGACATGATAATACGATATGAAAGCAAACCAGTTCTGTATATTTTTGAAGCCACAGTCATATAGATTAAACAAATAGAACATCAATGCATGCCACAATCCTAGAAGCATATTGCTAAATATTTACAAATTTGAAACTTGTGGGGGATATGTATACAGGATGTAGTGTTTTTTGTTGTTGTTTGTTTGTTTGTTTTCATGAAATAAAAGTTGCTTAAAAATGCTATATATATATATATATATATATATATATACACCTCTGTAGTGTTGGAATAGCATATCTGCCTCACATTCAAGAGGTCATGAGTTTGAATCTTGCTTAGGAGCTACCCAGATAAGGTTTATCCTGAGAAGACAAATGTTTAGTAACATTAAGGTCCATGGAGTTCAAAATCATTTGAGCATCATTTCACTGATTTCATTTATCATCCAATATGACCAACCAGGTTAAAGAAGTTAAATTAAAAAAAAAAAGAAAGAAAAGGGGGTTTATATTCATGAAACAATTATAAAGAACCAATATGTGTGTTTATAAGCTGAAATTGCATAGTGTATGAAGAACGCATATAGGTAACATTGCAATTAAAATGTATAAAGCTATTTACGAAACATATATGTTCACAAAAATGAATTCAGATTTTGTTCAGAAGGGGATTTTGGATTTGCAGAAATAGTAAAGTGCATTTAAGAGGTTTAAAAACTGTGTATGCTATGTTAATATGTGAGGGTAGTAGAACATTTTTGTTCACAGTAACGCTATTTTATACTAGTGTATTTATGGTGCCAGGTTTTAACATTAAGTCATTTAAACTTTAATTTATGAAGGGCTAAAATTTTGGGAGCCTCACTTCCATTTTAAACCTTGGTGGTGCAACTGTCATTGCAGTTGATTCCAGTAGAGTGATGAACATCTTCTCTAGTTGTCCTTGGTGGTCTAGGGGTAACATGGTTCCTAAAGTCAAAGGTTCAAACCTAGGGGAGGACAATGGATTTTTTTGGGCACAAGATCCATAGCCTTTCCTGCAGAAGTAAAGCCTTTGATCCCGTGACATATATTTGAGGCATGTAAAGAACCTCAAGCCTGATAAAGACGCCTTTGAGCAAAATTAAGCAGTCTTTCACACCCAGAATAGAATGGAATGCTGAGAATCATAGCAGTTAAAGAGCATCCAAAGTATAAGGATTTTAAAACCAAATAATAAGGAATATCTCGATAATGGTCAACTCCATGAAAAAAATCTATTGTGTGATTTAATGAGCTCTAAATTTTTTGTTGGTGAGTTTTTGTCTATCTTTTACAGTTTACTAGTTATGTAAAATTCATCAAGAATAAACGTGCCTTCTGAGGCTTATCTCGGAAAATTCAAGATATACATTTTATCTTTGATATACAATATTTTAATCAAAATCGTTAAGAGCCATTTTTGAGAAAATAAAAGTTTTTCCATGTAAAGGGTAGTTGGGGGTGGGGGATTTTCTTGAAAATCTTTGTGTCGCATCCATGGAAGATACTGAACTTAATAACAAGTTTGGTATTTAACGCACTTTTCCTTTTTAAGCTATGCTGCCCCCACACACACAAACATGCATGCGTAGAAAGATATCCTTTTTTAAAATGATGTTTTGGATTCAGGAGGGTCTCAAAACATTTCTGGTGAAAGCTCAGTATCAAATTTTTGGGTACAATACAATACTTTCTCTATACACTTTGTATATAGTATGCGTAGAGAAAGTAAAATAAAATCTGATATGTTACACTCACATGACTTTCTCTAGCTGTTCTACAAACAGACTTCTTTCAAAAGATTATTCTTCTTTCTACACCATGCTAATCAAGCTAAGCATTAGCAAAAGTTACTTATTTCTTAGTTCTTTATAAGTAGAAGGGAACTAAAGGAATGTGCTATGCTAAAGCAATAGTCAAATGTTTTTAAAGCTATTGTTATGCAATTGTCATTGAAATTGGCTTCTTTGCTTGGCCAGTAGGACAAAAGAAAAATGGACACTTCCTGCCAGATAAAAGAATACATATTTTAACATTGGATCCAATAACAAGGAATATCTTAGAAACAGTCAATTCTACAAAAAAATTGTATATAACATAAATTGCATGTTTAACGACATCTACATTTTTTTGTGTATCAAGTGTTTGTCTATCTCTTCGGGCTCAACCATTATGCAAAAATCAACCAGTATAAAGTGCTCTTCAGAGGCTATTTCCAGAAAATTTAAAATATGCATATTATTTGTGTTGTGAATAGCTTTAATATACAGTATTTTAATCAAAATCATTGCAGCCATTTTTGAGGAAAACAAAATTTTCAAAAAATTTTCCACGTAAAGGATAGTTTGGGGTGAGGAAATTTTCTTGAAAAGTTTTGAGTCTCATCCTTGGAAGATGATAAACTTAAATACCAAGTTAGGAATATTGATTATTTAGAGTCACCTTCTTCTAAAAATGCTTTTTTGTATTGAGGGGGTCTCAAAACATATATTTCTGGTGAAATCTTATCAAATTTTTGGGTGCAATGCAATACCTTCTCTATACACTATGTACTTAGTACGTGTAGAGAAAGTAAGCATTTCTATGACATAAATTGTGTGTGTTAATGAGATCTACATTTTTTGTGAAGTAAGTTTTTATCTACCTCTTAAGGTTTATCAGTTATGCAAAGCTCATCAAGAATATAGCTCTTCAAAGGCTATTCCTAGAATCTGCAATATACACATTTTATTTGTGATGTTGATATTTTTAATATAGGATATTTCAATTAAAATTGTAGTCATTTTTGAGAAAAACATTTTGAAAAAAAAATGTTAAATGTAAAGGGTAGTTTGGGGTGGGAATTTTCTTGAAAATCTTCACGTCGCATCCTCAGGAGATACTACTTAATACAAGTTTGGTATTTAATGGTCTTTTCATTTTTGTGCTATACTGTCCACAAAGAAAAGCACACACACACACCCACCTGCACGCACCCACACGCACGCACACACACCCACACCTTTTTCTAAAATACTTTTTATCGACTCAGGGTTCCTGAAAACAATTCCTGGGGAAATCTCAACATCGAATCTTTGGATGGAATACAATACCTTCTCTAGCTACCTGTATATTGTATGGACATAAGTGCTTGAGAAAGTAAAATTGTTGCTACCAAATGGAGAGAACAAAGCAGCAAGTCACTGATTCCACATGTAATACAAATTGGCTACACATTTTTGTATGTTAAAACAAAAATTATTTTATAACAATTAATTGAAAACAAGCTGTTATCTCAACATTTATTGGAAGCTGAGCATGATTTATTGATTATCCAGAGTCACTATTGGTATTGGGTCTAGAGAAACATCCAGTCACTGTTGGTATTGAGTCTAGAGAAAAAGCTGTGTAATCTATCCCTTTTATTTACTAATTTAGTTTTATGCTGTCATTAATAAAAATTTTATTTGTAATAAGTCGTCATTTATTTGCAAATAAATTTTCTCTTAGTAAATGGTATGGTCATTCAGAGATTTGATAGTCAGTTATAATTTTATTTGTTCCAAAGTTGGTTTTTGCTACACATTGACATATAATCAAGAATACCTTACAAGGGGTAGAAAAAATGAAAATTGAATCCTTCAGATACACACTCATATTGCTAAAAGGAAAGGAATGCTGTGTTGTGATAAGGCAATTAGTCATCTGAAATAGCAGGTGTTGGCAAACTTCATGCATCATAAGAAATGGCATCTACAGGATTATTACTCATGATTCATTAACCATCTCTGTTGCTGGGCTGATAAAGCAGTGATAAAAACAGCAGCAGCTTGAGAATTGCAGTAATGTTTATCCTTGAAAACAGGTGGTTATCTTCAACTGTGATTCACAGGAGGATATCAGTATTACACTCCTCCACACTACACTGCAGGTGCTAACCTTTATGCACCTTCTGTCTCTATGTATCATCCAAAGACAATTATATATTCCTAAAATAAGTCACTTACTGCTCATATGCAGTTTTGTTCTTTGTTTATATTTTATCCATGTTTTGATGCTCAGGAGAAGTGATATTGAACAGGTCATGGTTACAGCTTATTTTATAGACATTTGAGAGTGTATCACTATGGGTATGATTTCTGTGGTTTGTCACATTTTTGCCCCTCACATTACTTTCTCTAGCCCATGTGTACAATGTACATAGTGGATAGAGAAGGTATTGCATTCCACCCAAAAATGTCGTACTGAGACTGCATCGGAAATATGTTTTGAGGTCCCCTGAATTTGAGGAAAAAAATAGGAAAAGGTCTGTGTGTTCATACATGCAGCATAGCTCAAAAACAAAAAGTCTGTTAAATACCAAACTTGGTATATAAGTATAGTATCTTCAATGGATGCAACACAAAGATTTTCATAAAAATCCCCCCACCCCTAACTACCCCTTACATGGGACATTTTTCAAAAATTTTGATTTTCTCAAAAATGGCTCCAATGATTTTGATTAAAATACTGTATATGAAAGATATTTACATCAGAAATAAAATGTACATTTTGAATTTCTGGAAATAGACTCTGAAGACCTTTTTATTCTGGTTGAGTTTTACAGAATTTTGCATAACGTTTAAACCATAAGGGCTAGACAAAAACTTACTTCACAATAAATGTAGATCTCTTTAAAACATATAACTTCTCATATACATATTTCTTGCAACGTTGACCAATTTCGAGATATTCTTTATTATTGGTTTCAATTTTAAACTAATCAAATTTTCTCAAGCAGTACCATGCAAAGTGAACCAAACCTCAAATGTTTCAGATGGCGACAATTTTTTAAAAATTTGACTATGGCTTTAGCGTAATGTATTCCCTTATTTCCCTTCTACTTGCAATGAAGCAATTAATAAGTCCAATTCTGCTGATGTTTATCTAGATTAGAATGATGTAGGTAAAAGAATAATCTGTTGTAAGAAAAATTTGTTTTTGGAACCACTAGAGAATGTTGTGAATGGAACATGTCAGATTTTTTGGTTTTTAATATTTTAAGGTGTATAATCATGTTTCATAGCAGTCTGATGAAATAAAACAATTTTTACTGTCCATATAAATCAGATGCATTTTTTTATATTTTTAATGGCATATTATAAACCTCAATACAGTGTGTTTTTGGCATTTTTCATAAAAATGTTTTTTGTTTTTTTGTTTTTTGTTTTTTGTTGGTATTTACAGGACAAGTATTTGGATTGAGTATGTTTCAGGTTATGTTAAAACTGCCTAAATTTTCTTTAAAATCCCTGTCAAAATTCTTTTAATGGATTTTATGAGCATTTTAAAAATGTTTTTATTTTCTTGGATAACAACAGAATTTATTCTTTCAAGTATCAGGTAGAAATTCCCTCAATCCTCTGAGACAAAATACAAACAAAAGTAGGCAGGCTGGCTGGAGAGGTTATTATAAAAGTTCCTATCTCTCTTCCTGTAAGCCTTTGATGATTTTATAAATTCAACGTGCTTAAAGCGAAGATTGCAGTCAGTGAAAAACTTTGATGTTACATTCTTGAAATTTAGTCCCAAAATATTTAGTAGTGATGGAGTTAATCTGCCAATTATGTGGAGGTGAAAGGGCTAAGGTATGTTTCACTACAACATTCCAATGCTACAAAACATGCAAACTGTGTAACAGCAGAAATTAAGCAATGTTTAGTATTTGTCAAGCTTCATTTTCTTCTCCTTCAGCTTCTTGATCACCATGATTCATCACCATACAAAAGTGATCCAATGATATTTCATTCCCCCTATTTCTTTCACCTCCATTCCAGAATTATAGAAAGTGCATACTAGTGCTTACAAGGCCATTATTTTAAAATTTGACATTTGAGGTAGTGTGACCATACACCCTCCTTTTCCTAGTGTTAAAAAAAAACAAAAAAACATCCAGTGTGATTTTTAGATATTTTGCTATTTTTTCCCCCTAAAGATATTTTATGCTCCCTGTTTCTTTAACCTTCATTTCAGAATTATACAAAATGCATGCTAGTGCTCACAAGGCCATTATTTTAAAATTTGAAATTTGAGGTGGTGTGACCATACATCCTCTATTTCCTGGTTTTATCCTCTTTTCCACTGCAAAAAAAGAAGCACCCAGCTTCATTTTCAGATATTTTGGCAAATGTTGAATAACATTTTAATTGAAATCACATGAACTTTCTTTCTATCAATATTGACAAAATACAAAACAAAAAGACACACAGCATCATGATTGCAGTATTTTTCATTCTGCTCTTTGGTTATGCTGTACTCCATGACGATGTTTGCTACAATCATACTATTGTTTTGTGATTTCTGTGACAAGTTTCCTGTGTTCGAGCCATTAAAATAGCAGAATTCCTTTCAATATCTGCAGCTGAGTAATGCAAATGTGGAAAGATCATTTTCTTTGACTAATGTGGAATGGACCAAAGAGAAGCAATTAAATGTAGACACAATGGAGACAATAAAAACTATTCAATACAATTTCAAACACTAAATTATCTGCAATTGCATACCTTTTTGTCAGGCAATAAAAATACAAGTCTGATACCTTATTACTCACGCTTTGTATACACAGGAGGTTTTCATTCAGTCGAAAAACACTGATAATAATGTACCATTGTAAATATAATAAACATGAATATTCTAAGAATGCATGCATACAAGTAGGTTTTTGGAAGCAGACATTTAATTGTAAATTATGCAAAACTGACACCTGTGAAAATTCATGGTCAGAGTAATATTATTTGTAAATAAGTGTATTAATAAGTATCAATAAATGTAATTCTTGACATGATCTACATCCTAGAGTTTAGGCACAGAGTCTAATCTCAAAATAGGAGCTACAGATTGCACTGCTATATATGTACATATGTGTGGGTGCGTGCATGTGTGTAGCATGCTTAAATCTTCATGGTATACAAAAAAGGGAGGTGTATTGTAAGAATGAAACATGTGAAGATGATGTATGTTACGACTGTTAATTGATGCTGTAACATGTAATAACAGAAATATTGTAGTGGTCAAGAATGTGAAGTCTAAAGTTTTGAGTAGCAATGCTATTCTAGATAAGAATAATTTTAACTGAAATAAAACAAACCAATGTTTTCTTCTGAACTAATGTAATATTGCATTCTTAAACATAAATAATGTGTTCTAATACCATGCATGAATTTATAAAATTTCCAAATCCGTAAATGTGACTCTTCAAAAGTTCTTTTGTCATTTGAACAGACTTTAGTGAGTGTCCTCTTTTCCCATCCATGAGATATGATCACTCTAGTTTTGGCACAACTGCACAACCCAACATCAACATTAGCTTGACTGACACAAGTAGCTAAGGTGTCCTAAGTTATGATTTGTGAGTAGATGGGAGTGTGGTTCAAACCTTGCCAGGACTGTCCTTACTGATAAAGAATTTCTATGGTTTTCCTGACTTTATAACTGGCAAATGCCAGGGAGGTACTCTGAAGACTAAAATGTTTTCTTTCCAAATTTCAGTTCATGTATCACCAATATCCACTACCTCTGACACCATATGCAGTAAGAAAAGCTTGTCATTAATTCATTGTCTTATGTTTGTTTTCTTCTTATATCAACTTCATGTTTCTTATCAACAGAGGTAGTGTCCTTTAATATATCAAATTCATGCATTAAAATTCCATAGTAAGAAAACTCAATGTTGACAACATTTATCTAATCACCTCCATTTGAAATTTTATGTAAACATTGAAGGAAATGTGATGTTGAAAATCAGTCGGAATAGTAACACTCACCTCACTTATATGTAATTATGTCCAACTCTACCACGTTTTTATGCTTTGCGAAAAATCCACAAACCGGACAAACCCATGAGACCAATAGTCAATTGCATAAACTCTCCAACCTACAAATTATCTAAGTGGTTAGTTAACAAATTCAATAGCTTCCCCGAACACAACCACCTTTCCATTAAAAACTCCATAGAACTAATAAAACATCTAGAAGAGTACAAAGTTTCAAACAATGAGTTGTTGGTTTCGTTTGATGTGAAATCATTATTCACCAGCATCCCAGTCGACAAGTTACTTGAAAACTTCAAAGCATGGCTCAGGGGCATAGGCTTAAACCAGAAAGAAATAGAAGACTTCCATACTTTAACAGAACTTTGCATCAACCAGAATTATTTCCAATTCAATGGTAGATTTTACAGACAATCATCAGGCTTAGCGATGGGTAACCCACTTTCGCCCTTTTTAGCAAATCTGTACATGGGACGACTTGAAGTACATATAACCTCCAGTTTTCCGAATATATTCAAAAAATGGTTTAGATATGTTGATGTTTTTGCGGTGGTCCCCAAAAAATTAGCAGAAGACTCTCTAAAATTACTAAACCTACAGGACAGGTACATACAATTCACAATGGAAACAGAAAAAGACCAAATGCTACCATACCTGGACCTAAAACTAACATGGAAAGAACAAAAGATCACTTATGGCATCTACAGGAAGACCACACATACAGACAATTACATAAAACAGAATAGTTTCAACCCAGAACCTCATAAACAGGCAGTCTTCAACAGTTCAGTACACAGACTCCTCAGCATCCCACTTGACCCAGAAGAGTACAACACAGAATACCTCCAACTAAGACATATAGCCTCAGCCAATGGTTTTAACCCAGACATCATTGACCAAAAAATTAAAAAACATAAGGAGAAATTAACCTTAAAACAAATCACCACTTTGTCCATACAAAAACCGAAAGTTATATATAAAAAATTCACCTATCACCCAACAGCAGATAGGAAATTCAAAAAAATTTTCAAGAAATATAAGTTTAGCTTCAAGTAACCAATTCAACATAAAAAATGCATTGAAAACAGACATTAAAGACCCCATACCTACAAACCAGAGATCAGGCATCTACAGAATTGATTGCAAGGACTGCAAATCATGTTACATTGGCCAAACAAAAAGAAGACTGGAAACAAGGCTAAAGGAACATTTCAGACATATCAAACAGAAACAAACAGATAAATCGGCAGTAGCATACCATTTTTGGACATCACATCATGAAATACAAAATGACATAAAATTGCTAAAACCTGTAAACAACCCGGCAGAACTTACAGTTTGGGAGAATATTCTCATTACACAACAAAAAGACCAACTGATGAATTTTGAAATACCGCCACATGATTTTGAACTTCTACTGAGAACACCAGATGGCTCCACCGTAATAGACACAGAGCACAAATACCAGCCATCAGTCGGACTTCAACTGAAGAAGAGGGCAATTGCCCTTGAAACATATGTTTTGGACATAATTACAAATAAATGAGGTGAGTGTTACTATTCCGACTCATTTTCAACATCACATTGATTAAAACTTCACTTGTCTCAAACTTCTGAGTTATTTAAATTGAAGGAAATGTTGAAATTTGGAGTTTCTGCATTTATTTTAAATAATTCTCAATAATAATGCTAGCCCTTGTATTACCATATCAAATACGTCCTCTGTATACCCTTTTATTTCATTTTGTTGCTGATTAACCCTTCAAGAATACCCAATAATGAGGTGAGGAATTAAAATAAAAAAAAAAATTGATCTATTGTGGCGAAAACCTCCAACAATACAAGTATGGTCAACTCTAGCATACTATGCCTTACACTGCATGTCCACTTAGACACATGATGGCTGCAGTATTAACTGATCTTATAAGATTGTAATGATATGAGTGAATTAAATATATTTTTTACAAAGTAAAACAGTAAAATGTATGCATCTGCATTCAGCCAAAACTTGTAAGTATCCAACCACATCATCACATCGATTGTTTTAGTTGAGCCTTACCCATCCTTTACCACAGTTTCTCTTGAATGCAGAACATATATTTTGACTGGATTTGATCCTGCATTTCCTTGGCTTGATAGGTTAGCTATTCCTGTCATTTTTTTTTTTTTTATTTGATTAGTGGGTTGCTTGACAATCATGCACAGGAAGTCATATCTATCCATATTGCTGAAGGGTTTAACACACCTACGTTTTGTGATGCCAACACCCTTCCTAACTGCTTCAGATTTCCATTCCTGGTGAATTCAAAACCCAAAAGTTTTAGGCTTTCATCATTGTTTAGCTGTATATACAGCATTTCCCAGGGTTCAACTGCACAAATTGGCAGGATTTTAGTGGGTTCTAGGATAAACAGTTTGAGACAGGGAACTTTGGGCTATGGGTTTGAAATTCTTTGCTACAGCATAAAATGTATTGAGAGTTAGCACACCACTGATCAAACCACAGTAGACTGTGAACTGAACACCCAGATTTTGGAGAGCATAGATGTATTGGCATTATTTAGTGCTTAGGTTAGCATGTGGGCACTGGGTTTAGATGTTAAGGGAGGAGGAGGAGGTTCATACCTCCTTAGGTACCTTTATTTTTATGTTGTCTCCTTTGTTTGCATTTTATAATGAGCCATCCATATTTTCCTGCATTACTCAATATAATTTATTTGTACTAAAGAATAAAATAAGTGTTATGTGTGAGTAGGATGCAGATGCAACAGAGAACGTTTCAATAACAATTGCATTAAACACCTAAGAGGGTGCATTTCTCTGATCCCCTTAAAGAAATTTCTAAAATACAGTGTATCACACCTTACAATTGTGGGCAAAGTTTACAATTTACAAAACAATATCATTGTGTCAAATAAACTTCAAATAAAATACAAAATGAACAATCAACACCATAATAAAGCACATACCTACATAAAATTATTAAGAACTATGTACTAGAAAGAAAAAGAGCATTCTGCCTTTTCATCTCTGCATGAAAGGCAAACAAAAAGACTGATAAATAATGATATATCCAAAGTACAAAATACAACAGGTTACTAGAGGACTATTTGATGTGATGACCTGCAACATCTCTGCAGAGATTGCACCTATGAAAAAACTAACCTTGCACCCTGTCAAAATTTCCAGGAGTGTTGCGAACCTCATCACAAGCAGCTAAAGTTTTTGTCCATAATTGTTCATCTGTATCAGTGGATGTCTGAAACATCTTAAGATGTCCCGATACAAAGAAATCCAGAGGATTGAGATCTGGAGAACCCAGTGGCCAATTTACAGCCACCCCTTCCAATCCACTTGCCAGAAAACATCCCTCACTTCTATGCTGAAATGTGGATGTGCTTCATGTTGTAGGCACATATAGCATCAGAAGTTCAGAGGGGCATCTTCCAAAAACACAGGCAAACGTGGGTCAGGAACTGCAGATAAACCTGACCAATTAACTATCTTGGAAGTAGATATGGTGCAATTACACAATTTGACTTGATTCTTGACCATCCATTTATGCTGGTCTGATGTTGATGGATACTCTTTAGGATGGAATTAATATTTCCAAACATGGCTGTTCCTTTGATTCAGAAGTTAACCATTTCTTGTGAACTGGCCTCATCTGCGAAGAGAACTGTAGAGAAGTTGTGGTGTATGCTCCAATTCCCACCTAATAAATTATAATCAGGGAAAAGTCCTCTGGATCCAAAACCTGCACCTTACAAAGGTGATAAAGGTATAGCCTTTCTTCTTTTAGCATTCGTTGCATGCTAGACTGACTGAGATTCATTGCCCTTGCTATTGCACAGGTGCTGGTGGAAGGTTCTATCAGACCTGACAAGTACCTCTTCCTCAAAGGCTGGAGTATGGTATCTTTGTCCTGCACCAGCATCCGGTCTGTATATCATTAGTGATCCAATTTCCTGCAAATGCTGATGTACGTTCTAGAAGGTTGACCTGTGAGGATGAAGTCTGACTGGAAATCTATCCCTATACAGCTGTTCAGCTACAGATCCATTACCTCTAACTTACCCATCTCAGCAAACTAATATACATTTGCCTGTAGCAACTGTAAGCAACCTGCAGCAGTGATACATAAAGCAATTAAACTGACCCTTGGTCACTCGGGTTGATAATTGGTACTTTACATATGTGCAATGGTACCACATGACACCAAAGAGCACATGAGCTCAGAAGTTCATAGCTTAGATTATCTTAGGATGTCAGTCTGTGTGATCTCTGTTTCGTACCTCAAAACACTTTATTTCCTTACACGTAATGTGTATACTTTTACGATATGAACATAATGTCTTTAGCTGATCATAGTTTTCACAGTAATCATATTTAGGCATTAAACAAGATTTTCAGAAGCACAGCCGTGTAGGACCACTAGCTCAAGTGGTTAGAATGGACATAATATCTTCATAGACCAACCAAAGTACTGCTGTTTAAATCCTAGTAATACACATTAAATATTTTTTTTCAACAAACCTAATTGTTTTATTACATTAATTTACACAGGTTCCTTGACAAACAATTACTGCATTTAATATTGGACACTACTTAGATTTTAGTCTTTTGAAAGTAATTTGTCATTGATGGAGGGTTTACTGTCTTGACTTAAAAAATGTAAATTAAGGATATCAGTTTTGGTCAAATTGTGTATTTATTTGAGAAAACGAACAAAGTTAAAAAAAAAAAAAGGATAAACAATGGAAACTTTATCATGCAATTCAATCATCAGTGCTATACTAGCTCACCCACCGGTATGTTATAGCAGAGTGCTCTAGCTAACCACATGTGATCTGAAATCAACCAAGTGGTTATCAGTGGCATGCACATCTAAATATTTTATAGATTGTACACCAATACTACACTTCTTTCATTACTGGCATACAAATGAGTCATTCTGAATGAAAATAGCACACACACTTAATGTTCTTGTGATTTATGGCCACTGATGTGCAATCCAGAAAATGTGCCATAACTTTAACATTTGGCAAAAGGGACAATAGGTTCCTGATCTCTCACTATTTATCCCTCTACAACTTGTACAGTTGTCTGTATATATCCAATATATTTACTACCTAATATCAACTTGACATATCCCAAAGAAACAATCCAACTTTTTGTACATTGGAAACAGCTTGTTTGCAGTTTTCTTGATTCTGCTATTGTATACTATCAACCATCCAGTTTAAACTATGATAATTTCCTATCGACTTAATCAAAAGGAATGTAATATATGTATAATTTTTACCTTTATTTTTTTAGAAAATAAATTTAAGAAAGCCAATAAAATTATTAATTAACCATTATTATGGGCTAATATTACATAAAAACTGAATAATACACAATATAAATAAGATGTTTGAACATTGTATCCATTTTTTATCTAGGAATACATGATATGCAGAGAGAGAGTGCACATTTACATTTTACTTTCCCCCAATTTTAGCAGTCTGGCTCTGTTGATGGTTTTTTTCTTCTTTTGTGTACATGTGTGTGTGGGGTGATGAGAAATGTATAATTCACTATAAGAAGTAGATATTTGGGGAATATTAGGTTGCTTTTATTAAACTGGACTATTCAACCTTGCACTGAAATTTATAGTAGTTGTCCATGGCATGAATTGATTATACCTTTTTGTGTCAATCTAGGTATCAGTGGTGCTAAATCATTGGATAGTAATGAATATGAAGATACAGGCTCCACAAAATCAGCAAAACAAGAGCAGCTTTCTCGCCTCTCAGAGGAACGCAAGGGTTATGTACATCGAGTATCAAGCACTGTGTATCATCACACACGCTCTAATACCCCTACAGCAAGCAACTATACACATCTCTTCCAGTGTTTGCTTTTGGTGGGCCTGAATCTTGATTCCACAGATAAGAAGACAAAGATGCCATATATCAGGATGAAATATCCACCTGATGTAAGTAAAGTGCTTTTCTTTATAGAAGTCGCATCAATTGCTCCAATTTTAGCATCTAGCAAAATCTTGAATGTATATTATGTTGCAACGAATATGTTTGTATGTATTTAATTTTCTTAATTGTGTATTTCTAACATGTAGACTCTTCTCTCTTCTCAGGGTTGTTGCATACAAGACTTATTTTTGTATTGGGTTTCAATTACCATAAATAAATATTTATTGTTGTTAAACTCTTTTGAATTTATTGTAAAGAATTGAAGATACAACATATTCGCCCAAAATCAAGTTAAAACACATATTTATCTCAAGAATACACCATTTTACTTCTTCTTGTTTTCGTTGATCAGGATCAGCAAAATCAATCTTCCTCCTTTTTTTTTAAAGAAATTATAAACTGAAATATTTGTGTTGCCGTGTGTTCATTCCAAGGCCGTGTAACATAGTGAGGTTTTAGAAATGCACATATGTATAACTCTTTCCATCTCTTTCTATTATTGTTGCGATTGTTGGTAATGTCTCCAGGCAACACATTTAAAAAGTTCTATACTTAGACCTTTTTGCCTTAGAATGAACACGTCTTCCATATATATCAATAACACAAGGGAAGAAAATCAGCAATAACAATTCACACACAAATTAACAAATGTATGTTTTAAGATCTTATTCAGTTAATTAAAAAATAAAAACTTTAGACTCTCACAATGTTGTTACATTTCAGGTGAATTCCCAGCATTTTATATCTTGTGGTCTGGTATTAAGTAGACAGTTTAGGAAGCATTCCTAAAAAGCATACATTTTTACTGGGCTCCCCATATAAATTGATCAATTTCAAACAAATCAGTGAATATTTGCCTATCAAATGTTAATATTCTGTAATTAATACCTTCACATGTTCTTTCATTAAGTAATATAATGGAACTGATGTGGTTTGTATTTTACAAGCCTACCTACTTGAGTGGGGTTTTACCATTCCATTGTGTTGCAAGATGTTTTAGTAAATCTATTTAATTCCCCAAGGTTTTATTTACTTTGAACAATAGCTTTTGTTGGATAGGTAAAGTCAGACTGAAAAATTCAATGCCATAGCTGGAATTTGAACCATGGATCTCCCAGTATCTAGCTGGTTGCTCTACCACTGAGCTCCATGGTAATATGCCAGTATGGCATTAAATTTATCAGCTGACTCGCATGTTTACAGGTAAACCACAAGGTAAACTCAAAACTATTTTGAGATGACATACCCCAATGACGATTTAAAGTACTTATGACATTGTAAGCCGTCATTGGGTTATCACCTCAAAATAATTTGAGATCACCTTGTGGTTTACCGGAAAACATGCGAGTCAGTTGCGAAATTTAATGCCATACCTGCATGTTGCCGTAGTAGCTCAGTAGTAGAGCAACCGACTAGAGACAGGGAAATCCATGGTTCAAATCCCAGCTATGGTGTTGAATTTCTCAGTCTGACTCTACCTATCCAACTCCTGTCTTACACACAGCTTGTGTGATAGCTTTTGTATGTTTATGTGTGAAGATTCCCAGGCAACCCTCTGAGAAGTTCAATGTCATATTCAGAATATGAACCATAGATCTGTGGCCTCCCAGGGGCCTATTACAGTAGGCTCACCCGGGGTCCCAAGCCAACCTTGACTCCCTCAGTGTGCAACCTCTGAGTGGTGAGGGGGTCCGTACAAATGCCCACCCATGGGTAGGCCGTGCGTGGAGAGCCGTGTCGGTGGAAAGAAATAGCCTGGTTGGTTGAGGGTTGCGCATCTGAGCCTGGGCTTCTGATTTTCAATAACTGGGGAGGTTGCGCAACCTAATACACCGCTTTGGTTTCTGCTTTGCCTAAATGGGATGCTAGGGACTAACCCACCCCTAGTCAATCGGTCAGGACTAGGTATTATACTGAACTCCAGGGTGAGTGGGATGGCAAGCCTGCTATATCCCCTGTCACCCCACTTGTTGGGCTCTGTGGTGGGTGGGGAGCACTGGGGGATGAATTTATAACTACTATTATGGCCTCTGAAACAAAACCCAAACCCAGTTTAATGTTTGGAAAGGAAATAGTGGAGTCCAGTGGTCCTCGCTACTTGGTAATACATAGGACAGAGGAAGGAAAGAAATTTATAACCGTTAGCCCATTTATTATCCAAAAAGGTCTGGATAAAATAGCTGGTCTGGTGAAGTCATCCCTCGCTCTTATAATGGCACGCTCCTGATTGAAGCAGTCTCCGCATCCCAGGCATCAAAATTATACAGATATGTTAGGCAGTTACCCTGTGAAGATTGCTATGTACATGACCTTGAACTCCTCTAACGGCATTGTCACCACCCGCACATTGGACGGTTTGTCTAATGAGGAGATTCAGGAGTAGCTCTCAGCACAAGGCGTCACCTCTGTGTATAGGGTTCAGCGGAGAGTTAATGGTGAATTTATGCTGTTCCTTACCTTTGAATAGATCTCCCTCAAGGAATTAAGGCAGGGTACAAAGCCATCGAGGTTAGGCCATATATCCCGAACCCACTGCTATGCTTCAAATGTTAACGCTTTGGGCACACTAGTGAGTTTTGTGGTGGTCGGTCAACTTGTGTCAACTGTAGAGGTGTCATGCATGATGGAGGTTGTACATCTACTCCGTGCTGTGTTAACTGCGGCGGTGAGCATCCATCTCCCCTGACTGTCCCCGTTTTGGAGAGGAGAGGAGAGAACGATCCAGGAGATCCAAGTGAAAGAGAAGGTGTCCTTCTTAGAAGCTCCTGCAAATCCGCCAACCCTCTGTCCCGCTGTCTGGTTCCTACAGCTTGGTGTTTGCGAAACCAGTACCAAGGTGGGAAATCACAACCCAGACCTGCGATTTCAACAGTGCCACAATTGCAGAAAAGACTCTGGTAGCCAGACCACTTACAAGGCCCTCTGTTTCCACTTCTTCAGCTTCACGATCTGCCAGCGCCACCTGTGCAAGACATCATACTGCAGGAAAATTGTCACCCAAGCCTTCGACCTCGGGAATTAAGCCAGCCATAGCCGTTGATATTACTGCAACTGCGAAAACCTTTAACACCAAATATGTCCAGACTGACTTCCTGAAAGAGACTGTCAAGTTGCCTCCTAAAACATCTAAGGAACGGAAAAGTCCATGCCACTCTCCATGTAGATCCTCTACTAAGGAATCTTCTGGGAAGAGCCCAACATCTTTGTCAATCAGTTCTCGAACCGAAATTCTCACTTGGAAAGGGGGCCTCCCCCATGGAGGAGATGGACCAGGAGGATTCTGCCCTCACTGCCAGATGGCCAGTGCATAAGCGGCAGGATCGTGCTCCTAAAAAAAGTGTTAGTCTGACGTCCAGGTCTCTCTTCCTGTTTATTTGTGGACGACTTTGCGATCTTCTGTACTTCTCAGCATACATGGTTTTTGGAACGCCGTCTCCAGTGGTGTTTGGACAATCTTTATGATTGGAGTTCGAAAACTGGCTTTCGTTTCTAACCTGAGAGGACAGTCTGCATTAACTTCTGGCATCGTAGGTGGCGAATGGCTCCTACTCTTCAACTTGGACCAGATTTGCTTCCCTTCGCAAATGAGGTATTCGATTGAACACTCTGCTGGTCACCACATATAGCACAGCTTAAAGCGCGGTGTGATTATTCTCTAAATATTTTATGGATACTAAGTGGCAAATCTTGGGGTACAGATCGGACAGTACTGCTGCGTCTTTATCATGCACTGATCTGATCTAAGTTAGACTATGGATGCATCATTTATTCTTCTGCACAACCATCTGTGCTGAGACGTTTGGACCCTGTCCATCCTCAGGGCATCCATGTGGCTGTTGGGACCTTTCCAACCAGCCCAGTTGGGAGCCTCTATGCCGAATCAGCAGAATCCCCTCTGTGATTTCGGCATGATGTCCTGTTGGGAAATTATGGCTGTGCCCTTAAAGTGCATGGCCCTGCATCCAACGTTTATCCCTTTCTTCTCTACTGAGCTGGATGCACGATATTGCAACCACTTAGTCCAAGGCCTGCATGTTTCTGTTTCCGTGAGCTTCTTCGGAAACACAATAGTGCCTTGCCTGTTTCTGAAGGGGGAAGGGGTGCACCCCCCTTGGTTACGTGCTACCTTCTATGTTGATCTTGGGATAACAGTTTACAGGAAATCTGCGCTGCCTCTGTCTAGTATCCGTTTTTTAGAATTTGTATCCCAATACATTGGCCGATCTTTTATTTACACCGATGGCAGTAAGTGCAGTGATGGTGTTGAATGTGCCTTTGTTACTGGCACCGAACCACATACTTTCGATTTGCATATTAACATGTCCATTTATACTGCAGAGCTGTATGCCATCTACCGAGCCATTCTGTATGTTTGCCGCAAAAATTTGGGTAATTGCCTTATTTTAAGTGATTCTCTTATGCCCTTTGGAGCGTTCGCGAGTTGTATAACTACCACCCTCTCATGCAGCGAATTCAGGATCTCCTGCACCTTTTTCACACCTTGGACATAAATGTGAAGTGTGCATGGATTCCCGGACATGCTGGCTTGCCCGGGAACGACTTAGCAGACTCAGCAGCAAAGACGGCAACTACAGAACCCAGTATCAACATATCTTGTGTGAGGACTTCCGGCTTGTTGTGTGAAATTTGGTGATTTCGTGCTGGCATAAGGAGTGTTCTGCACTCTGCAACAACAAGCTCCAAGTAGTGAAGGACCTTCCAGTGAACTGGGTAACCTCACATATCTCTCCTCGTGAGGAGATGATATTGGCTCGGTTGCATATTGGCTACTGTCATTTTACACATAGCTACCTTCTTCAGAGGAAACCTGCTCCAGTGTGTGTGTGTGCTCTGTGGACAGGCATTGTCGGTCGCTCATGTACTGCTGGAGTGTGCTCATTTAGCACATCTGCGAGCCGCTCTGCAGATGCCGGCTACACTCGGAGACATCCTAGCGGATGACACCAGAGCGATAGCAAGGGTATTTAACCTTTTATCTGATGTGCCTTTTAATCTGTATGTTAAGTTTTACCTTGCTATTTATTGTTTTATTTATTCTGCCCTCTGGTAGCATATTTGTAGCTTAGGTTTTATACGTTTTAAAACTTTTAGCTGTTTGAATTTTAGCAGGGAGGAACTGGTTTTTTAGTTCCATTTTTATTCGCCATTTAGTTTCTATGTTCGGCCTTGGGCGTTTTTATTTCCAGTGGGTTTTATTGGTGAATGGCTCTGTTTTACTGATATTTTAATTTTCTATGATGTTTCAATTACATACCGAGCCACGCCTTATTTTTTTATGGGTGCTAATGACCTTGCTGTTGTTTGCCCCTAGCCTCAAATCATCATCATCATAGATCTTTGGCATTCTGTGCTACTACTGTAACCAACTGAGCCAAACTAGCAATGCCAGTGATGACATTATACTCCTAAACTAACTCACATGTACAGGTTAAAATTGCTATTAAAGATACCAATAACCTCCTGCTTATTTACTGACCCTCAATGACTTAATACAGCATTAAGGGTGTCACTGAAGAATAAAAACAGATAAAAGTCCAGCCAGTATTCATAAAATATGAGAGAAAATGAAAAGAAGATTCTCCTACAGATAAGTACAGATAAGTCCTGGACCACTTTAGTTCTGGCAGAGCAGGAAAAAGCAATCATAATCCTATTTTGGAAGAATAAGCAAGCAAGGAATAACATCTATTACCCAATTTCTCTCACCAGTGTCATTAAATTATGGAACATTTTGGACCTGCAAAATTTATCTGGTATTTAGAACAAAGCGTGCACTGATGCATTGCATGGTGCAAAGTGTAAATTACAATTTCTAAGTTGAGCAATACAAACCTCCACTCCTCTCTTTTGAGCAATAGTGCTCTCTTTTTTCTTATACATGCCTCACACACTTAAATTGTCTTCCCCTTCACTGCTCTTTCTTCTTTACTATGAAATGTCCAAGCCAAGTCAGACCAATGCACAGTGCACAGAACCTTTGCATCTTGGTATTTTGCACACATGAGATTTTTATGCATTTGAGATACCTTGGTTTAGAATCTCATAATCTGAACAACATTCAACAGACAAGTAGGTCACAACATTAGTTGAGACATAAAGGAAGCATTAATTATCAAGGAGACACAGCTGCCACCTCTGTCAGCTTACAGAATTCCTATGACTTGGTGTAGAGGCGTAAATTCCTTGAAAAGCTACAAGACAAGCTATTTGGGCAAGCATGACTAACTGGCTCTCACAGTTTTTATTGTAAAAATGTTGTATTGTGATATCGTAATGCACTTTCAGACTGTAACAAATGTCTTTATTGACTCAACAATTAGTTACAAATAAAGTTTTTAGTCGCTGCTGCAAATAGTTCACCTGACAGTTAACAGTTTATAGTTTGACTGCACACGGTCTATGGCTCATGCTCCACTACACACTAACACTTCAGTCACTAATGGCTCAGTACAATTCACAACACCTCTCACTGCAATTCTTCCTCCTTTTTATAGTGAGAAAATATCATCACAAACTTTCTGGAAACCAGCAGAAGATACTGGAAGCCAAAACTTGAAGAAACATCAAGAATCATGTTACCAAAAGTTCCTGTTACTTCTCGCCGTACTTCCGTATTGTTTGTTTATGCATCCAACTGCAATGTATCACATTCCAACTCCATTGTTGCATATCAGAGTGATCACGTACAGGGGCGGCATTGTCACACTATAAGTAATCACATTGTATCAAATAATAAGTATTTTAGATAATGGAGTGCCATAACTTAAATGAATTGAGTCACCTTAGATTTGAAAATCATGAGAACAGAAATAAGCTTGGAATTTGGCATACACAGAAAAGGGACACATGTTAACAGTTACATAAAACGGGACCAGTTTAACCCATTACAACACTAATTTCCCATATTTCATAGTCTAATTCCCAGGCTAATCAGTGTCCCATTGAATAAAACAAGAGTACAAAAAAGAATATACACACATTCATCTGGTTGCCAAAGTGAACAACTTCAGTATAAACTTTATAGACAGATGATTTACAGACACAAAAGAAATAAAAGATTACATGAAATCATCACTCTGGAAAAATTGGAAAAACTATGAGTTAAATTTTGCAAATTTACTTTTCACTCAAAAGTTTTCTGGAAATTTGAAAGGATTTTTAAAGACTTTTAACATAAAACTGGCTCCTCAAAATAGATATAATAGCTGGAACTTATTAAATCACCATTTGAAAGATACCACACCAAAAACTAAAAAATCAGGCATTTATAAAACGCCAAGACTGCAAACAAGATTTATATTTGGAAAACAAAACTAAATTTGGAAACTAGGATGAGAAGCATTAGGTACAAGTACATAGACAAGTCTGCAGTAGTACATCACTTTTGGTCTGAAAATCATAACATAAAGGAAGAAGTAGAGTTGATAAAATATGTAAGAAACCTTTGGAATTGCAAATATGGGAAAACATCTTTATCACCAAGGAAGAAGATTCCCTTATGAATTTTGAGGTCCCCACTGTGGATGACATCATCCTATTGACAAGAGTAGAGGGCAACACAACACCAGGCTGCACACAACCACATGTATGTACTGTCAGTCAGCCTCAGAACTGAAGATAGGGCTAAGGTACACTGAAACCAATCTTCCCAAACGAAGGGGAAGTGGAACAAAGAGTGTAAAAAATGTGAACCAGTTCATTTAAAACACATTGTAACTTACACCAAGATGGAATAGTTGGTATAACTTTAATATTTATGTAATAATTTTCCTGGAATATTAGAGATAACCAAAGTGAAGAGGGCATTGTTTGATGATGTAATCATTTTGTCATCCGATAAGCATAAAAATTGTAAAAACCAGGAAATTACATAGGTGCTAGCCTAACGGAGCTCCATAAATGGACTGATGATAACCAAATGTGTATCACCACTGAGAAGACAGCCTCCCAAATTTTTCACTAGGGTGTAAAGAGAGAGAGAAAAGATATAAACTTCAAAGGGACCTCTCTTAACCAGGCCAATTTCAGCACGTATCTATGAATGAAAGATCTAGAAGAAATTAACTGTTACCAAGTAGGGCAGTTCCAGAAGAACTCTTTAATTTATCATTTTTGAATTGGAAGACAGTGAAAAGATTAACTATTATAGTTAAGAAGCAGTTGCAAATATACAATTTCGCTAAATTATGTTAATTGCCTCAGAACTAGTTTCAAAGAATCACTTTTTCATGTCAGCCGTTTCTAAACTATAACTCTTAATTTAACTTTAAAGGCTTCAAGGCTGTGGTAAAATCTTATCACAATACTCAAAATGTTGGAAAAATTAGAAGTAGTACAAAACTATATCTTATGCATATTAACAAAGCAATTAAAACCATTTCAGGGAATTTCCAAGAATTTTAATTTAAAATTACACACTAATATCATACAAGAAAAAGCAATTATACATTATGAGCAACTAGTTAGAGACTTGCCCCTTAGCTCAGTTAGTAGACACCTACCTGCTGTGTGAGGGTTCCCAGGTTCGATTCCTGGCTGGGAGGTGGGAATTTTTCTCCAGCCAAGATTATCACTCCCTATTCTCCTCAGGGTATTTAAGTATGGATTGGAGTGTGAATATCTGTCCTGATGTATAAAACCCAAAAAATAAAAATCCGACAACTCTACACAAGTTAACACCATTG
This sequence comes from Hymenopus coronatus, assembly GCA_030762935.1. Classification (NCBI taxonomy): domain Eukaryota; kingdom Metazoa; phylum Arthropoda; class Insecta; order Mantodea; family Hymenopodidae; genus Hymenopus; species Hymenopus coronatus. The sequence continues at coordinate 506,515,475 of CM060900.1, forward strand.
CCAATATGATCATTGCTGTTAAAGCAGGTTATAACTAGTATTTAAAAAAAAAGGAACATAGAAAGACCCTAAGATATTTGAGGAATAAAGTTACACAGACTGACAAATTAAATTCCCAAGTACTTTTTTTTTTTAGAGAAAATAGATGAGTTAGGAACAATACTACAAGTACCAACAAACAGGGAAATTATCACTGCCAAAGGAAATCCCTAAATGTTCATATATGTACATGTCTTAAGGCTTGCTTTCCTCCAATCTGAAAACTGAACTTAATATTTTTTAGTTCGGATCACATGATCACAAACTGTGCCATTGTTTATAATGGAAGTGCTTTCCTCCAGCTGAGAATTTAACGAAACTGAACTGACAACTGAAGCTCTCCTTTCTCGTTTGTCACTAGAAATTTTAAGTTTTCCACTAGAAATCTAGGCGACAAAAATTATGGTGGAGGTCGTTTTTTCAGTTCAATTCAGTTCAGTTGAGCTTTGGACAATGAGATGGCATAAATGAGGTTATAGTTGCAGTATTTGTTTGTAGTTTGATTTAACTATTTGTACCTAATGAGAGGAAAACGAAAGTTTTCACAAATTGAGGAAGAGAGAATAATTGACTTTGTTCATCATAACAAACTTTTATACAACGTATGTGTCGAGTATAGAAATACATAGAAGAAACAGAGGCTTTGGAAGAAGTTGGGAGAGCAATTGGGAAAATCAATTAAGTAAATGAGATTTACTGTATAATGTTTAATAATTTTCAGTCAGTTTTAGCTCTTAAATAAGCTCAAAGACTGGCATTATGACGGGTTAACCTCATGGTGTAGTAGCTTTGTTCATTATCACTACTATCTGTTAATTCACTGACCAAAAAAGCGTCAAAGTATCCAACTCGTTTTCTTCACTGCCATGCAAACTTCTCAATCATTCTTCAGCCACTTTAATGATGTGCAGTTTTCAGTTCAGTTTTCTAGGAAAGCGCAACTGAACTGAAAACTAAACTGAATATAGTTTTTCAGTTTTAAGTTCTAGTTCAGTTCAGTTTTCAAATTGGAGGAAAGCAAACTTTTAATAATAGGATGCCCCAGTAGCACAGTGGTTTAGTTTGGAGCTCTCATGCTCAGGGTCCTTAGTTCAATTCCTAGGTCTGTGGTGACAATTTTAAATGAGGCTTATCCATGTATCCATCACCAACTAGCTCAAGGCCCAGTGTGTTTTGGAACCCATGTTAAAAGTTGTAGGTCCTTGCACTCTGCCCATCACTGCTGTCATCACCCTATCATTCAAATATCTTGGAAGTACGTATATTATCTAGACCTCCGGCTGGCACTTATGCCGTTGGGAAGAATTTATACCTCTCGCTTAGGTGTGAGCGGAGGACAAAATTATTGTTGCTGAGCTTTCTGCCATATATTCAGAATGCTTTAAAAGTGGAACATGTGGGATTCTTGTGCTGCAATGCAGCTGTAAAAAATGATTGGTAAAATTATTCCAAGGTCACTTCATCATTAAATAAGAATAAATTATAACACAGTTATTGTTCCAAATTAATTCCAGTTTATTCTTGTGGGTTTATTCAGTTGCTAAGTGAATAGATTTACAATACATAAACCAGAACCACTGAGTGAGCGATTAGGTGCGCTGAAATGTGACAAATTTGGTGCCATTCAAATGTCAAAGGTTATGTTAAGTGTATTTTATGGAAAGTTGTTTCTATGAAAGTACATAAATGCAAGATGATGCTAAGTCCAAATGCAGTTCCTTTGATATTTAGTTTCCCTGCTCATCTGACAAAAGTAATGAGTAATTTAATTGTTACAAATATTTTCTGTCTGTTCATTAGTATTTCAAGTTAGTGCTAAAATATTACATTGAATACTATAATTTGTTCCGATTTAAAAAAAAATTGCACCAAAATCTTGATTCTCTTAGTTTTTTAAGTCTGTAATTTCACACTGAAACACAACATGGAATGCTAAGGAAGAATTTTGTAGAAGTATTTGTATTTTATCAAAAATCCCTTTATTACTTCAGTACTGAAGTAAATTCAATGCTGCCTTGCATAACTCAATATGGCAAAACATTTCCAAAAGTAGAAGTCATTATTAGCATATATTCACTACACACAGGTGTGACAAATGCATTGCTTTGATGTAAAGTGCCCATTAATCACATACACATTCACTTTCACTTAACAATGGATCCAGAATTGAAAGGAAACTACCGGCCACAGTTGGCTATGAATGATCAAGCATAAGGCATTCATATACTTGTGGGATTACAGCATTGCAACGTTAGGTGCATGAATTTTGCACATAAGTCACATTACTCCCTCCTCAGGGCTGATCATCCCGGCCAGCACCATCACAGCGGGCTAAACAATCCAAGTGTATTACCAACCTCTTCTCTCGGGGCAACATCTGGATACCATTAGATGACACTGTTCGTTAATTCCCTTCACCATATGGTATGGCTATGGTTGTTGAAGTTTGGGACAGCATCCCTTGGCTGGGTAGAGTGATATAGCCACACTAGATCATCATCTTTTCCTCTCTTTTATGCCCTTTGGAGTGTTGGGTTTCCTCAGCCGGTCATTGTCCATTTCCTATATTTTGTCCTATCCCTAGTTAGTTGTTTAACTTCCCTCAAAGTCTTTCCTTTTTATTCACTATTTTCTCTACATAATCACTCCATTCTATTCTTGGTTGCCTTCTCCCTCTTCTCCTTTTCTCTCCGGCCTGCCATTCTTATTTCGGTTTCCTGCTATTTGTGTGTCCAAACCATCTTAGAATATTTGTCTCCATCTTTTTTATTACTGGTTCTTGATTAAAGATATTCCTTATTTGTCAGTTCACACCAGACCACCATTTTAGAAACCTTGACTGTTGACCTACCGGTAATAACACATCTTCATCTGATCAATTGCTACCTGGATGTGTCAACAGGCCACATCATGCATATTTTAAAGTCAGTCTATGAGATTCGCCATTTAGTCGACTGCTGACTGTTCTGCTCTAGAGGAACTCCCAAACATTAGATTGCATGGTAGATGCAGCTCAAATCTTCTGTGTTCTGATGTGAAGTTGTATTCTTGAAGCCTCTGACCCAGTGGGATGTCTGGCCCTCCAGATTCTTGAAACACAACAACCAGGTGAAAGCGGAGTGGTCATTCCTCAGGTGGAGTAAAAATGTAAATGGAGTTTTATTTAGGGATCTCTGTAACTGCTGTGGTTCTCAGCATCCCATTCCATACTGGGTGTGAAAGACTGCTTAATTTTGCTCAGAGGCCTCTTCTTCAGGCTTGAGGTTCTTTTACGTGCCATAAAAGACATGGGACCAACAGCTTTACTTCCTTTCCGAAGGAAGCCATGCTAAGGATTTTTAGGCCCAAAAAATCCATCATCCTCCATCGGGTTTGAATCCGCGACCTTGGGTGCATGAAGTTACCATGGTAACCATTACGCCATGGAGGGCAACTCTCAGGTGGAGTGACTGACCATACAGGTTCTTGTGAAGGAGCTCCAGTGCCTTCATTACTGCCAGGAGCTCTTGCAAGGTAACACAGTGGTACTTTTCTGCTTGGAGAGCATCTTGTTGTAGTAGGCTACTACCCGTTCTTGAACCTAGAATAGAATGTCTCCAATACTGGTGTCCACAATATAGTCACCACCAGGTTGTGAAAATCCTAAAATAGGCACACTGCAGAGTACAAAGTGTATAACCATAAATTCCCGAAGCTCTTGGTCTGTTGAGGCTATGGTCTTGTCCTTGACTCTGGGATCTAGGCCACTCAACAGTATCCTGATTTCAAGTCCAAAGTCGAGAACCAATAGGCACCAATGAGTTTGTCCGGATTGATGACAATCCAGGGTAAGGGAAAACAGCCCTTTCTGGTGATGGCATTCAGCTTCCTGCAGTCCACGCAGAAGTATAGCTCACTGCTCTTTTTCACGAAGACTACAGGGGAGCACCAAGAGGTGTCAAGACTTTTCAATGATCTCCCTTGATCTCATGTCCTACAGCTTGTCCTGTACCTCTGCTTGCTTTGCCAGAGGAACATATCTTTGTGGTTGCCAGATAAGCAAGCAATCTCCAGTGTCAATGTTATGGAGTGCTTTGTCAGTGTGGCCATAATCGCCGTTCCCTTGGCTGAACATAGGCTGGTAATGTCTAATTGATTGCTGGACACTCCAATTGGTAGGGCACACATACTAGTATCTGGCACAACTTTCCTTGTATCCAGTCATCCGTGTGATGAGACTTCTGTCCACTCTTTTACCCAAGGCACGTAGTGTAACTCAGGCGGTTGGTGAAGTCAGTCACTACATGCTGTTTATAAATTATGTTAAATGCTTCTTTGCCAGATGCATTTCTAAGCTGATCAGATTTTAGGTGCTATTGTCATTTAAAATTTTTAAAAATAATAGCCCAGTTCTGTTCAAATGCATTTTTCAATCAACTGACAAATTTTAGAAAGTAGCTGTCTGATTTAAACAAATTTCTTTTGTTTTTATAAATATAGCATTCTAAAAGTGTTCAATGTCACTCTTATACACATTGTCCCTTTGTAACTTGGAAGGCAGTGAAATGATTACATAGAAGTTTTAGATGTCACCCATACAAATTTCACTGAGATAAATATTTACCCCAGAACTAGTTCCAAGGAACTCATCTTCATCGTTCACCTGACTGCAACTGTATGGCTTGTCCCTGATGATCATGACTTACTACTTGTCCCTCTCATGGTGTTCCTTCAAATTTTGTGATGAGATTTTGATCTTTGGGATCTCAAAGTTCATTAACTTTGTTCAACATTCAAATTGAATGTTTGGAAAATATTATTTTTATGGAAATATCGACCAAATTTAATGAGCTTCAAAATCGCATTGCACCAGAATTCATCACAAAGTTCATAAAACCAGCAACAGAGGGACTGTTAGTAAACTATGATCATCAGAGACAAGCCAACCATTTGGTTGACATTGAGGAGATTCCTCAAAACAGTTCTGAGGTATTTAATTCAGAAAAATTTGATACCTAGGACCACATTTGAAACTTTTATACATATTATTACTAAATTCTGTTTATAACTAATTGGTGTATTATTTTGTATTTCAGACAAATGTGCCCCCACATATTGAACATCTTTGCTTTCCTGATGCTAAAGACTGGCCTCCTAAAGCACAAAGTGTTGCAACGATTACTGATGAACAAAGATATTCCTTGGTAATTACTAACGAAACTGGGGAGAGAAGGTTTGGCTACTGCAGGCGAGTGCTTCCTGAAGGCTCAAGTGTGTGCCTTCCTCTTGCATACTGTATAATAAGCCCATTCCGAGCCAGTGGATTTTATCATAAGGTAAAATATCAGTTGCTAATATAGATCTACTAATTTTTTTTTTTTCACATTGTCTATATTGGGTAAGCTTAGAAATTTTAATAAGATTTGAAAAATTCACAGGAAAGTGTATAGAATATCTGCGTAAATTTTATGGTACTGTTTTGTAAGTATTAATTGAAAACTAGTTGGTTTACCCATTATTGCATAGGTGACTAAAGCTTGAATGATGTTAATTTTAACTACTTCTTTCCAAATGCTTTATGAAATTTATTGTATGAATATCTAGATGCATTTTAATGGTAAATACTCCCCTTTTCGCCTCATACCCATTTTAAATTAAACGAGCTAATACACAATATTTTGAACCAGTTCTCTTTCACTCATATGCATATATGCACATACAATCACCCAAGCATGCATATGCACTCACCCTAGCATGCACGAACACACACCCACCCCCACCCCCGTGCCTGTGCGCACACACACACGCATGCACACACATGCACCCACCCACGCACGCACACATAGGACCCTATCATCAGCTGCAACTCTCTATTTGTTATCACTTGTCTCCTACTCAATTTTAAACCAAATAAGTAGAAATGCTGTTACCTATCTGCCTGTTATATTTCTAAAAGTGAGTTAATGCTAAAATAACACCACATTAAATTTTCTGAAAATTGCACCCCATCACCACAGTAAGAATTTTATTTTTATAGTGTTTTCAAGGTAATAGCCCATTTCAAATACTGAAACTAGGGCATATGCATAAACGGTAGGTGTTCTGTTGTGCCACCTGCGAAAATATTTGTGATACTGCTACAGATGGACAAAACTTTTGAAGCATTATGCTAGTTCCTCTAGCACCAGCATTTAAACAGAATGCCAGTTGCTGAAGCTTATGCCACCATGCTGGAAGGCATCTAGCAGGTGTGCTCAGTAACATGAAGGGTGCAGTTGGCTGGTGAGCCTTCGGCAACAACAAGCATGAAGCCACAGCCCTCAACATTTCTCGGTCATCCAACATTATAAACGTAAAATGGTAAACATACATTGAAAAACAAAGGAAGAAGAAGAAAACAACAAAAGAATGCCTACTCATTCTTCTGTATCATCTTGTATCCAGACAGTCACCCAGGAAACAACATGGAGGTTGTTAACATAAGCATTCATAAAAACACAAATAACAAAACTCGATATAAATGTGACATTCCATTGCAATTTTTTTTTAGCTTAACGTCTTTTAATCTGGTTACTCATATTGGACAATGAGTTAAATTGGTAAAATGATACTCTGGTGGTCATGAAGCCTAAAGTTATTCAACATTTGTCTTCTTAGGGTAAGGGAAGACCCCCAAAAAACCTTAATCTGGGTAACTCGCCCTAAGCAAGATTTGAACTCGTCTCTAGAATGTGGGTTAGACACTGTACCCCTACTCTGTCAAGGGAGGCTTGGTAACCTTTTTGACTGGTGAATATGCCAAAAGCACTTTTATTACATTTTAAAGCTGATTAACCTATTTTTTGTGATGTTGGTCTGTGGAAATATTTCCTCCATACTGCATACAAATTGTAACAAAATCTCTTATTTACTGCAAAACTGGTTATAATAAATGTTTCTTTATTTTAATGCTGTAGCTCATTTTATTCTTTCATTACTTTAAAGCTTGCTCCTGTTGCTTCGGCTGTCTCTCTTCATATTTAAAACTGACTTACTGGGCTTTTTGCTCTACCTGTAAAAGCTGTCAATGATGTGGCAAGAAATTTCCAAAATTAGAGGCTATTGTTGCACATATAAATCACACTCAAGTGTCAAAGTCACATACACAGGCGCCTTTCTTTAATGTAATGCACCACTGATCACACACATTTTCACTTGTCCAGATGTGTAAGTGAAAATTTTGGTCAGGGCAATAAGGTATGAGGAAATAATTAGACAGGTTAAATTATTGAAAAAGACTAATCAACTTTTCTAGATGGGATTCCTACAGAATTTCTCAAAGAATGTCCTTTCATAATTACAAATGGGTTTTAGAACTGGGAGAAGAACAGTTGATAATATTTTAGTAATAAAAACCTTAGTAGATAAACACCTTAAGGAAAAAGGGGGAACATTGTACATGGCATTTATTGACCTAGAGAAAGCACATGATAGGATGAATCCACAGATACTATGGCATAAATTACAGTAAGTATGCTACAAAACTTGGCTGCCAGGCAGACAGTGCATCTCCTGGTCACCTACTGTTCACTTGACTGCCAGTTGCACTGCCCAGTCACACATGCATGGATGTCAAATAAAATCTCAAGTCACATTAAAAATTATCAGAATAAATACAAAACATAGTTATCACAAGAGATGTTGGATATGTTGTCCTTCTGCATCAATACATCTATGGCATCTTTTGAGGAAATTTTCATTCACACGCATTAGCTCAGCTTCCAAAATATCGTTAATCTCTGTCCTGATATTTTGTTTTAATTCCTCTAATGTGTGGGGATTAATTTTGTACACTTTATTTTTCAAGTTGCCCCATAAATAAGAATTAAATGCCATAAGATCAGGTGGCTGAGCAGGCCATAAACCCTTACTAATGATTCTATCCTCAAAAATTTCTGCATTAATATGTAATGATGCAACAGCTGTGTGCACAGTGGCAGAATCCTGCTGGAAATATCCAGACTGACATCCAATCTCCATCAGTTTTTTGAAACATGCTGCCAGTATATTACTTCTGTATTTTTCTGCATTTATGATACAATCATAAAAAAGAGACCCTATTATTCTGTGTCCATTTATTATGCACCATACCCCAATTTTTTGTAATGCAAGGGAGTTCATGAATGAAATTGGGTTTGTAGCCTAATACTGGTTTTGTTGTGATGAATGATGATTTATATGACCATGTAAATGAAACCATGCTTCGTCACTGAACAGTATTAATCATGGATCGATTGTTCCATCATTAACATTCCTCAAAATCCAGTTACAGAAATTTAGCCGACTCTGGAGATCACGTGGTAGCAATTTCTACACAACAGTAACCTTGTATGGTTTGAGTTTTAAAAGTTTTGTTGCTTTCCATGCTGAAGCTTTCGAAATGTCAGTTTCTTGTGCAAGGCACCTACAAGATTTTCGAGGTGACCGTTCTAACCTTTCTCCAATTTCATCTAATTTCTGCTCCATTAGCATACGCGTGTTTACCTTTCTTTTCTTATCGCAAATTGATCCCGTCTCCCTGAACTTATTTAAAAGCAAACAAATGTCCTATCTGTTATCTATCAGAACACGCACACCCGAAAATTTTGTTTCAAATTGCCTGACAACTTCCCTACAAGATAATGTAAGCACATATATGTCATACATAAACACTCCAGTTGGTAATGTACACTGTATTTTGAAAGCACTTCAAGCAAAACTAAATACTTTCAAACATTTCTAATGTTATTCATGTGTGAATTGGAATAGAACAGAAGTAAGACTGATGCACATGTGACAACAGAACAGATGTAGGATATGCACACAGGGAAATGCAGTTAAGGTGACATGGGCTGTGCTCCTCGTGGCCAGGTTTTGTACCAAACGTACTGAATTATGTAAAGGATTGTGTCAAAGGATGGTAACTATACTGAGAGTTGTGTATAAGGAGGACACCTTCTGTATGAGGGTGGGGGAAGTCTTAGGAGTATCTAGGGAGATAACACAAGGGAAACGTTTTAGGCAAGGTTGTAAATTAAGTCCAATACTGTTCACTCTATTTATTGACAATATTTTATTAAGGATAAACAGAATATAGTTGTATGTCTGTAAAACTTTTATTTATTTATGCTAAGTACCCATACAAAGAATATGGTCCTTTCAGCTTCCAAATGACTTCTCAGATTTTCCTGTGAACTGTATGCAATTAAACATGCCCTGATACAGATACATAATTCAGATAACCATTTTATCATCCTTTCTGATTCCATGAGTTCTCTGAAGGCAATATATAGCCTATGGACTAAAGATAAATTGATTCAAGACATTCAAATACTGCACCATAAATTGAAAATCCAAAAATCCAGGGTAAGGAAATTATCTTCATATGGATACCCTCTCACAGGGGTATAGCTGGTAATGAGGAAGCTGACAAGGAAGCCAAAACAATAGCAAAGGATCTAATTTCTACCTCTCACATCCCTACTCCTCACTGAGACTTTCGTCAGCCATAATCACCCTATTCAAACATCCTCCCAAACTACATGAAATAAGGTTAATTAACAACCAGAGCGTTCTCTACAAAATATTCTGCAGAAATGATCAAGTTAAGATACTAAGACTAAGAATAGGTCATACAGAACTCGCACATTCCTATTTACTGCCAAAAGAATCACCACCATATTGTGATTTGTATATAACCCCTCTTACAGTTAAATATATTATATTTCACTGTCCAAAATACAGTTATGTCAGAAAACATCACACAGCTTCAAAAAATATTACATTTACAATATAACAATATAACACTTACAATATAACACTTACAGACGCAAAAAGTTTAGTTCATGTATTAATATTCCTTAAAGAAGTCAATGTATATAATTGTATGTAGCTCTCAGAATTATGATAATGATAGTAATTAGGGTTTAAAACATGTACATGTTTGAGATCATAATACCTATTAAACTTGTAATTTACCAACCCATAAACTTATGTTACATTTTCCTCCCTTTTTATAGACCACAACCATTTCTTTCTAACTTTGGTCAAATATTCCCTGACCTTCTTACTCTCTTTGCTAAAAAGTTTATTTAAATCTACGTTTATGTCTAATTTCACACATTTTCTATTTATACACTCTTTCCTTCAAAGCTCCTGTCCCTTTATATTTGAAAACTATATGCTGCATATCTTCCTTTCCTCCACATATTGAACACAGAATCTGTTGGAAGCCTTTTCTCATCCCTTTTAATCTCTCTCCCCCTTTAAACCCAAGCAATACTCTCTCTTTGCTCCTTATTTAATTTGTCCATGTATCCTGTTTCCCATGTATTTTTTATTTGTACATACAACTCTAGAGATCTTTTATCCCTTATATTCCTAAAAAATTCTTGTGTTTCCATATCTTCAAATCTTCACTTACTTATTTTTTTCCCGGATGCATTTCAAAGATATACATATCCATCATCTGCGGGAGTTTGACTGGCTTCAGAAGGGGAGATTCCATTCGTAATTTCCTCTGTGCTGCCATCTGGTTTTCTTGGAGGTAAGCTGAAGGTGTTGTCTGCCGGTGGAATTTCAAAATTCATAACTCTGTGCACATTTTTCCTAATGTGTGTCCTTTCCCAAATTGCTAGTTCAATTGTGGTTTTTATATGTTTAATAAGTTTGATGTTGTGTTGTGATGTGATACTGCAGATTTTTCTGTTTGCTTGAGTTTCATGCTCATGAGGTGTTCTTTCAATCTTGTTTGAAGGTTTCTCTTAGTCTGTCCAATGTAAATTTTGGGGCAATCCTCATAATTTATTTGGTAAATGCCAGATTTTAATTTGTTTGGTATGGTGTCTTTTAATGGGTGGTTTAATAGGTTCCTGAGGTTATATTTGTTTTGAGGTGCTAGCTCTATATTATGATCTTGGAACAGCTTTTTGAATTTATTTAGCAAATGTGGGCAGAGCGTGAATTTACTGTATTTTTGGTTTGGGTTGCTCCTGTGCTTAGTGTGGTGATATCTTTAATCTTGGATTGTTTCTTATACTTTTGTATTAGTTTGTCCACTAAATGTTTCAAAACCACTTTTTGTAGCAACTTACTTTGTGCTGGTGTTCCCATTCATATTCTCCTTTTTCCAGTTGGAGTGTTTACTAACCTATGTGCCAGGCTGTGAAAAATTGCCTGTTGGTGTGTTTTTGGGTTGAAGTTCTTTTTATGGATGTAACTGTTTATGTGTGTGGGTTTTCTGTAAATACCAAATTCTATTTTGTTATTCCGTCTTATGATTTTTAGATCCAAAAATGGTGGCCAACCTTCTTTTTCTATTTCTACAGTGAATTTTATTGCATTGTTCTGTAGGTTTAATAGCTTTAAAGTGTCATTTACAAGTTTTGTAGGGATGATGGCAAATATGTCGTCCACATATCTCACCCAAGTTTTAGATATATGTGGGAAGGCTCTTGTTACTCTTTATTTCTAGGTCACTCATGAATAGATCAGCCAATAGTGGTGATAATTGATGATTTCCCTTAGCAAGTCCTGTAGTTTGCTTGTAGAATTTGTTGTTGAAGCAGAAGTAGGTTTGTTTTATACTTATGTACGTCAATTGGGTCAATCCTTCTATTTGTGTTTCTGCTGATTTCTGACATATTTTTTTTTAAACCTCCCCCAAATTTCTACCAGTCCATTTTTCTCTAAGACAGTCTGCATATTGTAACCCCATCCACTTTTCCTTAAATTCTTTTCTTGAAATTATAAGCATTGCCATAACAAATTCCTTTCATCTAGATTTTGTATTCTGTACCAGTATTTAAGGATGCTCATACCTTTCCTTCCCACTCTTCCCATTTCAATTTGAGCAAATTCTTTTACTGTTCCTTTTCTAAGCAGAGACCAAGGTATTAATAAAAAACCTCGCATAACACTCTGCATCCTCCGCATTCCTCAGCCTGATATGGGGTCCATTCTCAAGCCCACCCTCCAGGTCCCCCTAGAAGGAGTTGCAATTGATCCTCTTAAGAGTTTCTGTATCCTTTTCCCTCGAGATCAAAGCCAATATGCCTGTGGTCATATAAGGAGGGTTCCAGACTAACCCTTCATTCCTTCACGTGCCCTAGGATCCTAAAGAGCACGTGTCAACTAGGACATCCTCCCTCTGAAAATTAACAAAGATTGGAGTGCCCCCCTGATTCATGATCTCTCGATCAAGAAATCAAGTAATGCCTCCCCTCTCCCATTTATGTCTATATACCCCAAAAGCTATGGTAGGCATTGGAGCGGCAGCCATTCAATAGAGATTTTACTCTTGCAAGATTATTGAACTCCACCTTGGCCACCTTATACCTCACCATGACTGCCCCCAGATCTCTTGTTAGAAAGCCTGGCAGGGCCTATCTGTTTCAATGTCTTGTCAAGAAACATGCTCTGGGTTTCTCAGTGGCTAAAATGCTGAAAATAGAAAAACTTTTTAAGTTTAGTCCCAAAAGAGGACCTTGCCAAAGCCAAGGTTTCTGTATTATGTTGGCCTCCAGATCTTGCCGTGTTATGCTACTATGTAACACCCTAGAGGCAGTAATACTGTATTGGAGGTTAGCCTGGATGAAAGAAATCATTTTTGCCTACCATCCCACAGACGTAAAAACATTTTCCCTTGCAAGGCCTATTCTGGAAACAGAAACCTGGTCCTGCATAAGGAAACAACATGGGAAATATATTCCCTTCCACTTTAGGGTGCAACACTCTTATGTTCTGCTCCGCTGTTCTTGAGGGGGAGTCTCTTTCCCTCTGCATCACTCTGCATCTGCGTCAGTTCCCCCAAACTACATATTGTCTGTACCATAAGGAGGCTTAGTCTGCTCTTCCATATCTCTGGGAATTGCAGACCCCACCTCCATGCTTAGCTGCAAGGATGGAGCTCTCCCTCTTTTGAGGGCCCAGTTTCCACTGCAGCTCCAAAAGTTCTCTCAGGATTCCCAGAAGGAACCTCTGGTTGTTTGGAACTACATATCCCAATGCTGTTCCCATGACAGAGGCCTACATATCTAAACACACTGGGAGGTCATCAGGTCATCTGCTAACACCTTAGGGTTGGGGAGTTGGTTCACGGTCTCCTATTGGTTATTCAGAGACAGGCCTGGCTGGCAAGTCAATGGTCAACTATCCACCCAGATATTCACCACCTGCTTATGTGTCTGGCACCCACTCAAGGTCCAGTGTTATGAGCTTGTGGGCCACTAAACCACTCCAGGGCCCTCCCCCCCCTGCCATAGTTACTTATTTCCATCCCTGATCTTGTCTTGCATCTTTCCCTCATTTTCTTCAATGTCATAGAGCTTATAGGGCTCAGATAAAAAGAGATATGTTGCTAAAACAAATAATTCTTTCAAAATTACTGTTCTGCACCAGTTAATGATGAGCTAGATGAAGTGTGTCTGTAAGACTGGATAGTGATTGTGAAACATGTGTTTTATATAATTTTTATAATTCCTTTGTTTTGTGAATAGAGGTTGATGTTTGATTCAATTTTTTTTGTTTTAACAAATATTGATTTTTTTGTGCATATAAACTACAAGTAGAGGATTTCCAAAAAGAATTATGGTGATAACATGTTTTGCTTCAATTATAATTAACATAAAACAGAATAGTGCTACTGAAGATGGCAAAGGTGATGACACCAGATGAAGATGATATGCCATTTGCTGTGCACCTTGTATAGGAAAGTAATGTTTTTGTGCAATATATTTGTGTTATTATTTTCTTAAAATCTTTAAGCAAACTTACAAGGGTATTTGCCACAAATTTAGAACAATCTGATAAAGCGGAGTGAAGTTTGGCAATGACATAGTTGCAATGCATAGGTGCTTGCAATATCAGGAAGTTTGAACTGCACAACCCTGTTTTTCAGGGCCTTTCCTATACTCTCAACTGGAGTAGGACTGTTGGAGCATGGTGAGAAGCTCGAACTGGAAGTCTGGTCATCCTCTAGCTGCAACTTGAACTTTTCTCCTCCATATTTGTTTCAACATTCATTAACACATTGAAGCCCAAGCCCGAGTATAGCTTGGGAAGGAATTTCTAATGCTTTTAATGCAATTCCACGACCATAACGTGGTCTTGGGCTATGCGGCAAATAACATGCATCTGTTATCGTTTGGTTGTCTGATTTGTACTACCATCTGTCCTCACTTTAGTCAACTATTAGGAAATTTGGGAGAGTTAGTAATATTGGCTGCTCTCAGGTAGTCGCGCCATTTTCCTTGAAGGTGGTGATCTGTTTATTATGCTTGGTGTTCTTAAATGTTAAAATGCTGCATTTTCCTCAATTTCTGTGAACTGAAGCTGAAATTCAAGATATAAATGAAGCTCTGGAAAATTCCAATTCTGAGGGAGAGTTTTTCGAACTTTCAATAAATGGAGTGTAAACTGCTTTACGCAGATTTTTTCAAACTCATATTTGATTCTTGTGTTAAATTTAAAATAAAATATTAATACAAAAATTATGACTATTTTCTTACTTGTTGAGAAAGCCTTGAATACCATACTTTTAGATTGTACCAATACTTTTTGGCAGATTTGATTGGTGTACTGTAAATAACTCAAAGTAGGCATAAAAACCCTGAGTTTCTTGGCCATTCAACTAAAGAAACACCTGGGCTTCAATGTATTAAGTAATTCTCAAACTTCAGGTTCTCCCCTGTATTTGTTTAACATTCATTAAGTGACACTCAAACTTCTTAACATAAATTTTTTCTAAAGTTTTTAATTGAATGTGGTGGATGCCCTGCAAAACTTCTCTCTTAAGCCACAATTATGTTTATTTCAACTCCTTTCATCTCCCAATGTATTGTGAACAGAGTAATGTAATATATGCATTAACATGGTATATATTTATTTTTTATTCAGATCTTGAAAGAATTAGTGTCTCGACATGGACAACCAGAATGGCTAAAATCAGCATTTATCAAAGAACTTCACAGCAAAAGATTCCCTGATCCAGGTCAAACTCTTAGATTTTCACCTACTCTCAGCCCAACAGGTATGTGACTCAAGTTCTTGTATTATTGTTTTTCAGGAGCAGCAAATTATATGATCAGCAAAGATACGGAAATTGTGTTTTCCATTGTCTATTGATTTTTTCTGTGTTGGTTTAATTTGCACTGTTAACTTTAAAACAAACGAAATGCATTTCACATCCACAATTACAGATTAAGGTCATTGCTGTAGTAAGTTTTCCATGGAAAAATTGTGACATTTGTCACAAAGTATTACCATATTTATCTGAATACAAGATGAACCCCATTTATCAGAACCTAATTTTGGAATTTAACACATCCTCTATATACAAAAAAGACAGTATAATAGCATGAGTCTGGATAGTGACACTCACCTCACTTAAAATGAAATTTACAAGTGAACTACTTCACTTGTTTCAAATTTCTGAGTTATTTCACATAACTTAGTATATACATGAAATTTAAAGGCTTACCATATAATTTGAACATTCTAATGGACACTAAGGCTGATGAAATACCTTAATATTATTACTATTATTTGTTGTTGTACTTAATTTGAATTTGCACAGAAATTCACGTTTTGAGTGGTTGACAGAGAGGGCAGTATGGAAATGTATGGTAAAGGTGCGATGGTACAATGTGATGATGGTGTTGGTGGTAGCAACACTGTAATGATGGATGGTAGATATGATTTTTGTATTTAGACAACATACATAATAAATACATTGTAAATGATTTGACCTAATTGGAATTTGCGCAGAAATTTGAGCAGGAGAGACGGAGAAAGGATAAGGCAGAGTGGAAATGTATGGCATGTGTGCATTGATGACTGTGATGGTTGCGGTGGTGGCAGCGTAGTAGCAGTAACAACAATGGATAAGATTTTCTATTTAGACAACATACTTAATATTACACATTGTACAATTTTTTACCTAATTATAGTTTGCGTAGAAATTCGCATTGCGAGCAGGAGAAAGCTGGAGAAGGGAGAATGGAAATTTACTGGCATGTCTATGTTCAGTGGTGACGGCAATTTAGCTATAATGATGATTATGGATACGATTTTCAATTCAGACAACATATTTAATATAATATATCATAAAATGTTTTACGTAATTCAAATTTAAGCAGAAATTCATGTTTTGAGTGGGAGAGACAGAGAGGGGAGTGTGGTAATGTGCAGAATATTTGCCATGGTAATGTAGCTAAGCTATTATGGATGGTAGAATGTGACAATGGTGGGAGCGTAGTTGTAACAACAATTATGGATCCTATTTTCTAATAAGACAAATACTTAATATAATATACGTAAAACATTTACCTAATTTGAATTTGCAAGTAAATTCACATTGCGGGTGGCAAAGAGAGGCAGAGGGGAACTGCACAATTAACCTTTCTCTTTCTGCTTGATCCTTGACGTACAAGCACTGATGTGAACGAAAGTCCTTTAATTTTATTTTAATCTGGGAGAGTAATCTTTTTCTCCAATGAGAATGCTCATAGGCCCATGAACAGCTGATTTTTGACATGAAATGAAACACACAAAATCTGCCATATTCATCGCAACCTTGGCCGTAAGGTATATCATTTTCCCCAGGCATTGCCACTGCCATACCTGCAAAGTTTTAAACTTACTACTTTTTCCCCATATGGTATTCGGAAAACATATATCGTGAATGCAAGACAAACGCCCAGTTCTGAACATTAATATTTTGGGAAAATACATCTTGTATTTGGATTATGGATTAATACAGTAATTTTTACACTAAGATCTGACACTAAAGCACTACTGCATATCTTATGGTGGATAGTTGGTCTTTAGAACTTTCTGTCTTGCTGTTTTTAATGGTAGAGGCTTTTAAGAATCTTAATAGACTTTTATGATTTAGTTATGATTCTATGAAGTGTAAAATAAAACAAATAAGCATACAAATGTAGCACACAAAAAATTAACAGAAATAAAATTGAAGTAAAAATGGAACATAACAAAAATAAGTTTGCTGGAAAATAGATGCTTAAAATAGACTTAAAGTGAAAATTAGACACTAAGGCGAAAATAGGCATTTTTGGGCACTATCAAAGCTGCTTTATTTAGATCTACGTATCCATGATAAGTGAAAACAGGAAAACTTTATTCTTTATAGAACTGATTGAAATGATGAATTCAAATTAATTTGGCTGTTTGAATTGTTTACAGGAGTATCCAATAGTGTAAGCATCTTGTCTGTGAAACGTCCACTAGATTCACGCCTTGAAGAGCATGATCTGACCCATTTGTTCTCCATTTTACAATTACCAGTTTTACTCCAAGTCTTCAGCAGTCTCTTACTGGAGAGAAAAGTTATTCTCTTCAGTAATTCTCTAAGGTAAATAATGTGCCTCTACTTAGTCAGAATTTAATGGCATAGGGCAGTCAGCTGACTACAGATATAAAAACTGAAATATATTACATTGAATACAGTTCACCTAACTCTACATTAGCCACATGTTGCTAGTCATATAACGCATAATGCGTATATGAATGGGTCACTGAAAAACAGTAGCATGTTAAAATATTACATTCAAGAAACAAGCATATTAGTTATGGGAAAAACAACTATCTGAAATGGAATACACATGCTACATTGTTCCACAGAAATTATGTAAAAAAGATGTAAGCTCGAAAAAGTTTCTTAGACCAAAAACATAAATTCCACTTTTTAAACACTTAGCTGAGAATAGGTGAATAGAATGTTGGAGGAATTAAAACAAACATCAATATGTTTATGAAGTCAAATCTCAAAATGCACATCAGAATCCCTTATTAACTTGGTATATTTTTATAAAACTTGATTTGCTCAGAGTGCATCAGATACTTTTCATGGTTTCCTCTTTCACAAAAGGTAGAATATGAATATGGTAGATCATTGTAGTCATTCATATTTGGACTGGCTGGAAACACAATATCTTGGTACCATGGTTTCAGAAGGCTGTGCAACTCTCTTGAATACAGTCTCATTGAAATATTTTTAGTGATCTCAAATGATGTACCTAGTGATTAGCACATTTCTCTTATTTTTCTTGGGGAAAGGGAATCAAGATGAGATGATTCTGGTGCTTTTAAAAGATCAAGAGCCTGTTCAACTTTGCAGTAACAATGATTATCTTACAATCTGAATGAACTATTTGTTGGACTATTCTGTTTGCATGCTCAATAAGGGAAAAATCTCAAACACAGGGTAATAAACTATGTCTTGTGATCATAAAATTTAGATTTACTTTAGTGAAATATTGGCACATGTTTTGGTATCGGTACAATGTAATGATGTTTGAATAGTTGTTTGGCCTGTTCATTTATCAGACAGACATTCAGCTTTCTTTCTTTTACCAAATGGTATAGCCCCCTTATATTCTGATAATGTGTTTCAATATACATGATCCTATTTCTTTTCAGCCTTGCTTGACAATGCCTTCATGTCACAAGTCATGTTTTGAATTCATAAATAGAATGGGTGCTCACAAAATGGGATAACCATAATTCAATCAAAGGAAGAAAAGTCAATCTTTGCAAATGCCAATAATATTGATCTTTCATAGATTCTTGGTTAACAGTTCAAGATAAGACCGCTATAGCAACTAATATACCCAGTCTTACCATAAATACTGTTACAAACTTTTGGCACGGCTGTACAATCTGTTTTGAAGGTCGCGGCCAACCTTAGGGGGGGTAAGTTAAGAGGGGGTCATTGTGAGTGTGGCCGCAGAAGAGAAGTGCGTTTCCAAATATATTTAGCGATGGAGTGAGGTGATTATGAGAATCGTGTAGCAGTGTTAGCCCTTCATAAGGTGGGTAAATTAGCTTCTGAAATTTTCATTACCCTGAAGAAGTTGAAAATCAGCAGAATGTTTGTGTATCGGACCATTAACCAGTTCCTAGAAACTGGGACTGTTGAGGATCACCAGAGACAAGGTCGTCCATGCAGCATTAGGGACAAGAAGACGGTTCTATCAGTGGCAGCTCGAATTTGACGGGATCCTGTGAGAAAGCAGTCAGTTCTGGCTCGAGAATTGAACACTTAAAAAATGCCAATGTCCCGCCTGTTGAAAGCTTACTGATGGAGTACAGATCACCTTCTAATCCAGCGTCTGAAAGAGCAGAGGGTGATAAAATCAAAATGCCTTCTTCAGCATTGCGCACACAATGGCCACAGAAAAATTCTTGAGATTGTTCACTATTGAGGAGGTTTTCAATCGGCAAAATGATCATGTATATGCCAAATCATCTCGAGAAGCTCGTTAGAAGGTCCCGAAGATACAAAGAGGCCATCATTCTGCCTCAGTCATGGTTTGGTGGGGAGTGGCATATGATGGCACCACTAAACTCCAGTTTTGTGAAAAAGGGGTGAAAACTTCTGCCAAAGTGTACCAAAACACTGTGTTGGAGATTGTTGTGAAGGATTTGTTCAGGAATCAACAATGGAGCTTCCAGCAGGATTCAGATAAATCATTTAAAAATTGAAGTATAGCTCATTATCCACTGCAGTGTGTCCAAAAGTCATAATGTTATCCTCATGACTTGAAATAGCCTATTGCAACCACACCTTATCAAGACTCTTAAATATGAAAAAGTATGAAAATATGCCTGGTAGGAAAGAAAAGCATGCTATTTTGCCACTTGTGCATATATAAAGGCAATTGCCAACATAATATAGGAAGTGAAACCCATAGATTCCACCTGGATCATGGGGTTTAGTCTTACAGATATTACAGGTATGCTCTGTCATTTCTCAACTGCTTCACTCCTCTGCTTATAAAAAGCATCCCTTGCAGCTTTAGGTCCCTCAATACTGGGCTACAGTTTGTGACATAGGGCCCTGAATCCCACTTATTCCCATAAGAATGGCTGTGTTTGTTAATTACATGTTGGCAGCTCTACAGTTGCAAATTGAATAGCCAATAAAACTAACAAAGCAGAAAGGTACTTACTGTGTATGTCAATATAAATTCTGTGCTTTATTGAATCTTAAACGGTCAAAAATATTAGTACCACATTATGGTGCGTAAAAGGGTAGAAATAGTACATCAATAGAGTTACATGTAGCCTTAGAGCTGTAATGATTATAAATTAGTAATACCCTAGCATGCACAGGAATAAAATAGCAGTCTTCTCTCTTAAAGTGCCAAGTGAGCCTAATTTTGCTATAACAAATGGTATGTTTTCAGCAAAGTATCATAAAACGACGAGCTTTGTTGTGATACCCGTTCAATTATACATTGAATGCTGATGCTGATAATAAATGTCTGATTGCATTAACATAGGCACTAATGAGGCTCATAAGTCAACACACAGTTGAGCAAACTTTGCAGATTTGGAGTTGGTATCAAGAATTTTGCATGAATATTACAAAGGTATGCAAGATATGCTTTACAATAGAATGCGAGACATTTTTTTCCAATCTTTTGCTCTGTTTCATTATGAGCCACTGTGAACAGGGTGTAACTTATACTTATTAGTAAGCATCCAGTTGCAGTGAGGTGAGTTACAATTTGAATTCTCATTCCAAAATCTTGCTGTATAGTATGAAATAAGCAGGACTGTTTGTTTATATAAGCCAGGGCTCATATTAACTTTCACTGAAGTGGTAATTGCTTTTTCCACACAAGTCATGTGTAGGACAAGAGTTGGAAAGGTACAGACTGAAAAATTCAGTGCCATAGCCAGGATTTGAACTACAGATCTTCTGATTTCTGTCTGGTTGCTATTTTCAACTGAGCTACGATGGCAACAGGCTGATATGACATTAAATTCCCTAACTGACTCCTTTGTTTCCCGGTAAACCACAAGGAGATCTCAAATCACACTCGAGATAAACATAACACAATGGCGACTTACAATGTTGAAGTACTTAAGTCCTGGGCTTCATAGTTTAACCAACTCTCAAGCCAATCAATGATAATTAAAGCACACTAAGACTGAAATCCCTATTTTCTAAATTTTTTTAAGATATTTGATTAAAATTTTCTACAGAACCTAGTTGTACCATTATATAGCTGTTTGTAGAATTTCAGCTCTCAGTGGTGAGAAGTTGTGGATTTATAAAATTTTAAATCATATTTTTATGCTAAATAAGATTTATTTTATTTATTTTTATTACTGTTATGATATTTCCATTCTCATCTTCAAAGATGTTGATTTAACTGAATTTTATAAACATGCACATGAAAATCCTTTGTGAGAATTTGCTGGAACCTGTTGTCTCAAATTTTTTCGTTAGCCTAAGAACTGTTGACTCATTAGGTGCATTATGATGACTAAGAGCCATATAAAGCTTCCACACTGTTTCTGTGTACCATTCACCACATTTGTAATGTGTTTTCACAATCAATATTGTTGTTCCATTGTAAAGCATTCCATGGTAACCAACCACAAGAAATACAGATTACAAAGTATGTAAATAAAATGTTCCCATGTCAACAATGCAACAATAATGAACAATAAAAAGCAGTATTCTTAATGGTTTATCCTATTGGAGTAGACATTTAACTTTATATGTTTTTTTTTTTACAACAGAGCAGGTTTAGCTTCTTGCTAATTCTGCATGCTTAAAATTGTTTGATTTTAAAAGTTCACTATTATGTAAAAGCATGAAAAAATAACACAATTTACATTCTCAGTCCTCATGACACAAAGGGAATCTAAGGTGTATTAGTTTTACCATTACACCTCCAGCCATTAACTTAAATGGTAACTGTTTCAGAGCTGATTTAGAATAATGCTTATAGTATGCTATTAGCTTTTCAAAAGCTAAAGTAGCAAGAATACCTAGCTCATGGCACCTTGAGCTTAGAGCTTAAATCTGATCACAAGCCAGCGTTAACTAAGAGGGTGACAACCTTACAGCCATGGTTATTGAATGCAAAATTTGATCTTAAATAGTAATCAGAAATACAGTAACATAATGTTTAAATAATGTAATTCCAAGGAATGGACAATGGTATTTGTGTATATCTTCCTTTTACAGTAATGGGTTGACAGCTTGGAAGACTGACTACAAAATTAAGCTTGTTCGTTCATTATTTTTATAATTTACTGTGACACTCATTGCAATTATACTGTGTGGGCTTGTCCAAACTAAATGCTGTATACAATATCCTCATTTTTGGGTGATATTGAACTATTGTAACTAAATTCTTTAAATTACAGCCAATTGTCATCAAGTGTGGAGGCACTGCAGTCCATACTCTATCCTTTCTCATGGCAACATACACTGATTCCAGTTCTACCAACATCTTTGTTGGAAATCTGCTTATCCCCAACACCATACATCATTGGGATACTTCATGGAAAGGATGCATTTTTTGAAAAAATTGGGCCATTGGAAGAGGTAATGTATGCAATATGTTATATTGAAGTATGATATAATGAAGCTTACAGCATATAAGTGAAACAGTTTTCATACCGTCCATATTATGAGTGGAATAAGCTAGTAGTAACATAAATGTTATGACAGTTGAAACTTGCTTCACAGCAAAAGAAGCGAAGGAGAAACTTGGGAAAATGCTGTTGAACTGCTCCATGTCTCCATTGTGCAAATTACTCCGTATTTTTAACTTCACATAAGTTGTTTGCTGAAACTAATGAACTATGTATCCAAAAAACTTTCTATAGAGTAATATAATGAATTGAGAGTCAATATCCAGAGATTTGTATATGTGGGATATAAAGTGCTTATTGCTGTCTGTGGCTATCATGGAATTGGACTAATTAAATCATACAACAATTTCTTTAACTATTTTATACATCTTTTTTAGTAACTTATGAAAGGAGGTCCTGAAACTGCATACTGGGTCTTCCAAACATTTTAGGCTCTGCTCTAACAGCCTATTTATCACTCGCCATAATTCACATAAAGTAATGCTGTCTGTCACATATTTTGTTTCAATTCATTCAGGGTGCAATGTTTGTCTGCATATGTGTGCACATTGTTTTTAATTTACCCAGAGATAAAAGTCCCAGAAAGTTTGGGGGAACAAGGGATTGCAAATCTTTCCTAATAATTTCATATTGAGCACTCTTTTAACTACCAACAATTTTTATGAAAGAGTGTTTTGGAACAGTGATACGTATGAATAGAATATTTTTGAGTTGGATTTGAAGTATCACTTGCATATTGTTTTGCCAGACCGATTTCGAAGCCATGTGGGCTTCATCATCGATGATTTCCAACTGAATTTCTACAAGATGTTCTATGTTGAGGTATTTTTTTCCCTGGTGACTGATTAATGAACTTTCACAATGTGTTTTGTGGCGGCAATTCAAAGTTGAATGTTTGGCATTGGTTTTTAATGATGTGGTTTTTCTCCCAGACGTCAAACTCTGCTGAAGAACTGGCGGGTTTTATTAGGTATGTTTTATGGTTAGTAGACCAAAAGTGGAGTGTAATGGCTGATTTGTCAGTTTGTTTATATTTACTGCTCTCAATTGTTCTTTTAGTCTAGTTTCAAGGTGTCTTTTTGTTTTTCCAATGTAAAATTTGTTGCAATCTGCGCAATTTATTCTGTAAGTTCCTGATGTTTGGTGTTCTGGGATTTGGTCTTTTAAGTTTTTGCAGAGCATTTTGTGTAGACTAAACTTATTTGTTGGGGAGGGGGACAAGTGTGATTTTATGTTAAATTTTCTATTTTTTTATCTACTGATTTTTGGTTAACTTTTTTTGCTGTAGATATCATGTATATATATTCCCTGTTGTATTCTTCATCTTTTAATGGTGTGTAGACTAGCCTATGGGTGAGATTATTTAATACAGCATGTTTGTGTGTTATAGGATTGTAGCTATAATACTTAATATAGTTGTCCGAGTGTGTGGGTTTGTGATCGATCCCAAAGATTAATTTTTTACTTTCTCTAATTAGTTTCAGATCTAGAAATGGAAGGCAGTTGTCTTTTTCAATTTCAATCGTGAACTGTATTGTGTGCTGTATGTTAAGCAATTTGAGGGAGTCCTATATGAAACGTTTGGGGACTATGGTAAAGGTGTCATCCACATATCTGTGCTAAATCTTGAAGATGTGCAGGAATGCTGAGGCTGTGTGTTTCTAGGTAGCTGATGTGAAGGTCTGCCAGAAGTGGTGATATTGGGTTACCCATTGTGAGGCCTGTAGTTTGTTGGTATATTTTGTTGTTAAAGGTGAAGTAATTCTGAACTAGGCAAAGTTTTGTTAAGTTTAGGTAGTCTTCTAGTTCTTCTTTCTCTATTTCATTGTGGGTTAGCCAACTTTCTAGGTGTTTTAACATCTGAGGAATGGGTATGCTTGGGTACATTGCTGTGATGTCTAAGGAAACTAAAGTGCCTTCAGGCTTTATTTCTAGAGTGGAGATTTTGTTGATTAGTGAGTTTTTATGCTTAAGCTGATATTTTAGTAATGATGTGAACTTCTGCACTAACCATTTTGGGAAACTGTATGTAGGGGAATTTATATTGTTGACTATTGGTCACATGGTGTTGCCTGTTTTGTGGATTTTTGGAAGGGCATAAAGTCTGGGTAAAATTGGGTGGCTTGGTTTCAGTCTGGTTTTTGTACTGTTTGGGACTGCTTTGGTTGCTTTTATGCTAAGGTTGTAGTCCTTCATGCATTGCTTTAATGGATCTGTGTTGATTTCTGTGAAAATATTATTGTATAACATTTTCAACACTGGTGATGTAGTCAGAGTTATCTAATATTACTATAATGTTGCTTATACTGCTTTGGCATACATTACAGGTTTGGAGTTTAGGTTCTTGAGGTTTATTTTATTTATTTATTTATTTTTTTTTGGTAATGTTTAACGCCCACTTTAACTACTTATGGCACCACAGGCGGTGACACTGGTGATACATGAATGAAGATGGAGCTACGGTGGAATGCGATGGTGGGGGAAACTGGATAACCCAGAGAAAACCCGCCCCAGTGCTGTTTTGTCCACCACAATTTTTTATTTGGAAAGTTATTTCTGGTGTGGTTATGATCTTTAAGCACAGTTTCACATTCATTTTTAATGGCTGTTTTATCATGTTCTTTTAAGTCTGCACATGCTATTTCTATGTCTTCTATTAGGCCTTCTACCTAGTTGGAATAGGTTATACATGTTTTTAGGCCTTAGTTAGGTAATATTGCTGGCTAAAGTCAGTGGCTGGCGGCCGGAGAGGTCCCTGAGGATAGTGGACGTTGTGCGAGAAAGAGCTCGCACAATATACACTAAACTTGCTCCTCACCCAAATCCTCAGGTGAACACTCTCGATCTTTACGACCACACGCTGCCTAGGAGACGCGTAAGCTACCGCCTTCCCAAGGACGCCTTGGGATGGTAGTTTTCGGCCGCCTCTCCCTTCTTTACAGTATTACCCGCCAAGTTAAGCAGCATCGGGCCCGGTCACAACTCGGATGGGTGATCAAGTTGTTCTCCGACCAGATTCTGCAACAATGGCTTTCCCCTACCCCCTGCCTACATCCTTTCAGTTCTCCCTGCTAGCTGGCACTGGTTTCCTTGACAGCCCGCAAGCGGCTGTCCAAGTTAAGCAGCACCGGGCCTGGTCCCTCTCTGGGTGGGTGACCACTCCGGTAGGTAAGCAGGCCCACGCTGGCTGCATTAAGGGAGACAACCTGCCCACATTACTTTGACACGACACAAACGCTTGCATAAGACTACATCTTTTATATCACACGGGTAAATCTGCGAGAAAAGCGGATAGGTACCGTGGTGATTTGCCCCCTGCTCCTGGCTCCTGGAAATCTCTTGTTAGAGTGTGTTTGAGTGAATGTGTTTGCAACTTGGTTATATGGAGTGTTTTGTGTGTGGTGAGTTGTTTTAATACTTTTCATCAAACTTTTGGCCATATGGGCTGTGGCAGATTCAGTTGAAAAAAGGTGCACTTTCTCTGGGTTAATTCTCTAAACTATAAGAAGAACAAAATTATTTTCATGTATGAGAGGGCATATACTTTTGGCTAAAGAAAAAAAAAAGAATGATTCTATAATTTTTTCATCATTCAGGATGCACCACACCCAATGTTTGTATCATAGAAGGGTATTTCATGAATGATATCAGGTTTTTCAAATGATGATGATGGTTAATGTTTAAGGGCACTCAACTACAAGGTCATCGGTGCCCTAGGTTTCTCAAAGCTCTAGTGATGAGGTACACATATATGACCATGCAGGTGCAGCCAGTCCTCGTCCAAGAAAAATATCGCCCTCCGTGGTGTAATGGTTACCATGCCGACTTCATATACCCAAGGTTGTCGTAGATTTACGGCACATAAAAGAACCTCAAGCCTGATAGAGAGGCCTCTGAGCAAAATTAAGCGGTCTTTCGTGCCCAGTATAGAATGGGATGCTGAGAACCACAGCAGTTAAAGAGCGTCCATAAATAACACGCCATTTCCACTTCCAAGAAAAATGTTAGTTGTGGGTTCATTTTGTCACTGTATACACTATTCATACCCCACTCAAAAATTATGCACTTACATAAAGAAGAACATGTGACAGTTATTTTATATGATTTTAACTTTAAATTAGATGCTCTGTTCGCAGAATCATAAGAAATGGTTATTGTGAAAGACACCTAAGCTATATTTTTGGGAAATTCTCCATACAATGACCAATGTTGTATAATTCTTCAGTAAGAACTGCACATATCTCTTGGTTTCTCAGACTGAACACTCCATTTGACTGACGTTTGGTATGAATGTTATGGATTATTGTACACTCTGGAAACTTTACATCCACAAATCTTTCTCCAAATAATATTTGAACATTATGAACTGACTGTGTTAAGATACATGAATGCACACTGTGCATTAGAAAACATACAGCAAAATAAATCTCTATTAATGATTCTGCTATACTCGACCACTGTAGATTCAGTGGAGAGTCATACTATAATGGCCTACACATACCTATACATCCAGTGGAGAAACACTAAGTGGGTTCAAATTCATTGGGTTGCTTCATAATATGCATTGAGAGAAATGTTTCAGAGTTAGTAAGCAATATAACAGTATATGTTTCAAGGAGACAACCAACATCCTCAGCTGTTTGGTCCCCCAGGAGCATAATATGGTAGGTCAGGCTTGGCACACCCCGAGCCAACCCTGGCTCGCTCGTGTGGGTTCCTCTGAGTGGTGAGGAAGTCAGTCAGTCAGACAGACAGACAGACAGACAGACAGACAGACAGACAGAATGCCCACCCATGTGTAGGCTGTGCATGGAGAACCGTGTCAGTGGAAAGGGATATCCTGGTTGATTGAGGGTTGCGTATTTGAGCCTGGGCCTTCTGTCCTTTTAGTGACCAGGGAGGGTATGCAACCTAATACACTACTTTGGTTTCTGCTTTGCCTAAATGGGAGGCCAGGCATTAACCCACCCCTAGTCAATCCTCCAGGACTGGGTACTATATCAAACTCCAGGATGAGCAGGATGAGTGGGATGGCTGTATCCCCTGTGTAGCCCTGTCGCCCCAGTGTTAGCTCTGAAGTAGTTGGGGAGCACTGGAGGATAAATTTTTGTTGTTTTTATGTAGAAAACAAAACATTTAAATGCTGTTGTGTTAGAAAAGTAGTAGTTGAGTGTAGTGATCCTTGCTACTTAGTTATAAATAGGACAGAGGAAGGGAGGAAATTTGTCAATTATGTTATTCAAATGGGGCTGGACAAAATTGCAGATTAAATCTTGTATCAGAGCCCGAACTTGTACACTCCTGGTTGAAGCAATTTCAGCATCCCAGGCAGAAAACATACTAAGAGCCCATATGTTAGGCAACTACCTGATTAAGGTCAAAAAGCACAGGACTTTGAACTCCTCCTGTGGCATTGTCACCACCCACTGTCAGGAAAGAAGATTGGAAGAACACCTGCGAAGTATAAAATGTGAACAAATAGTTAAGTCAGCCATAAACATCACTTTTGGTAATGTAATCATAATATCAACAAAGAAATAAAACTTTTAAAACCGGCCAAAAGTTATTGGAAAATATTTGTGTTACCAACATTTTGAACAGGGCCATTATTATGAAATACCAGCATCAGATGACTTCATGTGACTCATCTGACCCATCTGACCAAACATGAAGGTCAGAGGGAAAGTAGGTGTCTGATAAAGAGCCAGTCAACCAATCAGCTAAGATTGAGAAGGATATCTCCTTAAAAACAAATGCTGTTGTTATTGAAAGAAAGTTGAGCAATGGGTTTTTAAAGGTTGATGAAATGTTTAACATTCTATTACAATTCTGCATTATTTTAAACACTTGTTTTGCTCTTTTAATTGTGACATTTACTACAATATTTGCTGGCATTGCAGTATCTATGACATATTACTCAGTTACTTGTTATGCTCTGATCCTGCATCTCTCTGCACTCATAGTAATAAACCATTGATGGTGCAATTTGTTTTAATACTTTGTCAGTTGTGACCTATTTATGTGTCCCTCTCTGTCAGCAACTCTATTCTATACCCCTGCCACTCAGACTTTGCACTTGAGAGTTCATGTGGCTGGGTGCAATGTTGGCTGTAATGTGATACTGAGTTGCCAGATAAACAGCAGCTGATTAAGCACCTTTTTATGTCTGAAGCTGCAAATTATCGGTGTACACCAGCAGTGAACTAAAATGAATAACTGTTTTTTGATATATTGTTGTTGTTGTTGTTATTATTATTATTATTATTATTATTATTACTATTATTACTATTATTACTATTACTATTATTACTATTATTATTATTATTATTATTATTATTATTTGAGAATAACACATATAACTTATTGAAATGCATGCACAATAAATTACAACAAATTAATGCAAATTTACTCATTACTGGAGTTGATGGAAATACGTGTTATGGTTTAGGAATGTTGTCTTTCTTCTGTTGAAGTTTCGCTCCTTTGTTGATAAACAGTTCCTATGCTTAGTCCACGGACTGATGCACTTCGCTTAGTCCATGAACTGATACCCATTTCTCTGGTTCAATTCCTGAGTCCTTCTTAACATTTTTAATGTCAGGTTATTGAGTGGCAAACCTTGATGCTGAGGCGGGAACTCTGGAAATACCTGAAAGTATTGATCTGTGGAGCAATAGCTGCCCCCCCCCCCCTCTTTCTCTCTCCCTTTCCTTATCCATACCTCACATAAATCACTAGTCAGAATTACCTTTGACTGTTTTATTTCTGATCTGCGAAATTTTATAACATTTTATTGACACTCTTTACTTGTGATGCTGATTTGGTATTCTGAGAGATGCAAGTTCTCATAGTGTTAGATTATTCCAGGATGTAAATTTCACAGTGTACCAATTTGGGCATATGCTCTATATTTATACAAGATTAACCCCTGCACATAACTTCAAAACTAGGGATTCCATTAGCTAATTTCAGCACCAAAAATAGTTAGGGGTACGCTTTGGATATGAAGTAAATGTTCGCTATTGATTGATCCATCTTACATGTGATTTTAACCTCTAAATTTACAGTATTTCCCCTCTTTATATGCAACACCAACTTTCTCTTTGCAAGTCAAAACTTACCCAAAAGGCTTCTTTCCCCCTAACACTACACAAAAGGCTACAGTCACAAACATTTAAAATCGTCACTTGAAGACCCACTTTTTAATATTAGGCATGCTTCCCAGGAACATTTCTACCTTGAGCTTGCCACATACATTAATAGTTTTTACATTATATTAAGAGAAACATACAGAAAAACATGATCATGCATCCTATAAATAACTTATTTAGTCTAATTAAATAACATACATATTAATTTCTTATTCAGCCGGGCAACAATCCGTTTCAATGCAAAGGATTTTCGCTTCCTGAGTCATCACCTGGTGATCAGCATGTTTTGAGACAGTCACACTTGAAAAAATAAATATATACACTACCTGTTCCAAATTATAACTGAAGAATTTTCCGGGCTGAGAAGCCGTGGTCTGCTGGAGTTTTCAGGTCCAGATGTTTCGTTCGTGACTGCAGTGAACATCTTCAATGACATAGATGAGAGAACACCTGTTTCATGATATTGAATTTTTTGTAGTGTTTTAACGCCCACTTTAACTACTAATGGCATCGCAGGCGGTGACACTGATGATACATGAATGAAGATGGAGCACCGGTGGAATGCGATGGTGGGGGAAACTGGAGAACCCAGAGAAAACCCGCCCCAGCGCCACTGTGTCCACCACAAATCTCACAAGCAGTCACTTGGGATCGAACCCAGTCCATCTAGGTGAGAGGCAAGTGGTCTAACCACTTGGCCATGGCACGGCCCATATTGAATTGTGTGTTCCCCTTCTGCCCAAAGTGCATGTTCAGCGACCGCAGGCATCTCGGGTTGACCTAGACGGCAGCATCTCTTGTGTTTCATAAGTTGGGTGTTGACACTACGTTGCGTGGTACCTATGTATACTGCACCACAAGAGCAGGGGATCTGATAGATGCCAGCCGAAGTAAGCAGGTCCCTGGGGTATATGGCGGAGCGTAATAATGCATTTATCTGTCTGGTCGGCTTGAACACTGTTTTAATATTATGGTGCTTGAGTGAGTCAGTGACATTCTTGAAATATTGCAGGAAGGCAGTGCCTTTGCTTTTGGGTAGTTCTTGTATTTGGCTGATGCACTGTGGTTAGCATGGCCGTAGAGCTCTGAGACTTCTTGTGTTGTATAATTATTAGCACACAGGCATGTTCTAGATGACGTAACTCCTGTTGTAATGAATCCGGTTCACAGATACAGGTGGCACGATCTGCAAGGGTCTTTATCATGGCTCTTTTCTGTCGCGGATGGTGGTTGGAATTCTAATTCAGGTATCGATTTGTATGAGTAGGTTTGCGGTATACTGTATGTCCAAGAGTGCCATCAGCTTTCCTGTTGGCCAGGACCTCTAAGAAGGGTAGTTGTTTTTCTTTCTCTTTTTCCATGGTGAACTGGATTTGTGGATTAATACTGTTAAGATGCTGAAGAAAAGCATTAAGCAACAACTCCCCGTGACTCCAGATAAAAGTGTCATCCACATAATGGTACCACACAGATGGTTTGTGCAAGGCAGATTCCAGGGCTGCAGATTTGAAAGACTTCATAAAGAAGAATGGCAATAGCCGGGCTCAGGGGGCTGCCCATAGCCACCCCATCCATCTGTTTGTAGAAGGTCTGGTCCCATTGGAAATAAGTGGTAGTGAGAACTTTGACGAAAGAGCACCAGTATGTCCTCTGAAAACAGGTGTTGTAGCTGCTTAATGGCCTCATTTACAGGAACCAAAGTAAAGAGAGAGACCACATCAAAGCTGATGGGAATGTCATGAGGCTGTAGTGAGATGGTCTAAATTTTCTGAATAAAATGTGTAGAGTCCTTGATATATGAGTCAATAGAGCCTACATGAGGCTGTAGTAAGCCTGCTAGATACTTTGTGATGTTGTAGTTAGGGGAACCAATGCCACTGACAATAGGTCGTAGTGGTACCTCAGGTTTATGTATCTTAGGCAGACTGTAGAGCTTAGGAAGTTGAGCTTCAGATTTTATGATTCATCGTTTGTCCTCAGGTGGTATAGATGAATTCTTTATCAGCTTGTTGGTTTTGCTTAGAATGCAGGCTGTAGGGTCACATTGGAGTTGTCGATATGTATCGAGCTTTAAAAGATCCCTGATCTTATTCTGGTAATCCAGCTGGTGTAATAGGACAGTCGCATTGCACTTATCTGCTGAACATACAATGATGTCCTTGTTGGCATTGAGGTCCTTGAGGGCGGTTCTCTCAAACATAGGTATAATATGGTTTGCAACAGCAGCTACTTTACACATGCCTATTACACAGGGACAAAATATGATTTCATGCGAACAGAGTTCACAGCATGAAAGAGCATGCTAGAAACTGTCAGAATTCATGTAAAAGTTTATTTTGGTCAGGGGTGGACACAATATACTTAGCAATGATACTCTTCATATGTCCTAAAACAATTTATCCTTTAATATTTTGCAGTGTTTTACACATTTTTGGGTGCTAATTGCAATTGCACCCTTTACCACAACTGCCATTACAAATACCTCCTTCACAACTACCACTAAACTAGCAGCTTCATATTTTCATGTATAATGTACACCTCTGGACAAAACATGAGTCATGTCTGGAACACCAAATTTGTGTTAAATCCTACATGGTGCAGCGCGTTGTGTACACTATCGACAATATAGTTGTGTAGTGGCAGCAACAAGTTGTCACTAGTTCCAAATCTTAATATTACTAACCCATATATCAATAACAACTTAAACAACAAACTATCAATATTAACTAAAAATATTAACGACACAAAACAAGATAAGCTTGCATTGTACAACATTACAAAATCTGCCACCTTCCATTTGTGTTCACTGTACCACTGTCACAAGTTCGCCTCTTGCATGTAGCAAACTTCTTTCTTCCCTTCTCTTAATGATATTGAATAACACATAGCAGCTATTTATTTTAGTCATGCTTATTTCACTTGACATTCGGTACAGTTAATAATATATTCATTATGATGCTTCTTTAAGGGTTTATTTTACCAAACAGCAATATGCTGCAAATAAAAGCGTGTGGTGTGCAAGTGCATTGGGCTTGAATGGTTCTCTCAATGGGGGAAGGGAAAACAAATGGAATCTGTTATACCAAAAGTATTGTTAAGAACACCAATGTTTTGAAACATATTTAGGAAAATTTGATTGCTTTGGGAGTTAGAAATAAGGTGATATTCTCAGATGCGGTGACATTTTCTTCCACATGTAATGGAAAGGTGATTGATTGTCTATTGTCCAAAGGAGTCCTGATACAATGCAAAATACCATCATGGGGCTGGATATCAAGGGGTGGTCTAGGTTTGCTGTGGCAGCTTGACGATACAGTGTGCAGTACACAGTAATACTTAATATATTTTGATTCCCTCTGTGAGGACGGATATTGTGATGGAATTGTTGAATTTGTACAGGATAATCATCCTGTGCACACATCTCAAAAGATTTCAAATTTGTTTTCAGAGAGGCAGGATATTAGAGTGGTAGACAGATCTGACTATTCACTAGATTTGAACTCTATTGAGAATGTGTGGACTGAGGTAAAAAGGGAGCGGTGCTCCAATTTACCTATAGACGGGCAAAGGACAAAAGATGGTTTATGGGCACAAATTCAAGAAGCCTGGGATCTTGTAGCTCCTCGTTCACATTACTGCAGGCATTTAATTTTACCTGTGCTCCAATTATAGAGGGCAGTTGTACGGGCTGAGGGTTTATATAACAAATATTAATTATGTTTATTTTTTGTGTTTTAGTTTTAAAAGATATCACTTTATTTACACATTTTTATTTTTTTAGTTATTTAACATGAGTGCTAGTAGAATTAAATTTTTATGTACATAGATAGGCTTCAAATGTCAAAGTTATATTAATGCAATGTTATGTCCTACATAATCCAGTATAAAATTAATAAACATAAAAAAATTACAAACAGTGCAAGATTTGAACCTAGGAACTTCTGAATTGAAGCAAGGCCATCTTAACCTCATGGCCTCTGTAACATTGGTCTGTGATCTGTTTTCAGTATTCATAAGTTAACCATTGCGCTGTCAGTCACAGACTATTGTACAGTTCTTTTGCATGCAGTCTGAACACAGCTTTTATGAAGATACACAGCTTTTACCTCTTCAATTGACACATGGAATCTGGGAATGACTCATTTTTTGTCTCCATGGCTTCACATAGTAGGTAGAGAAGATATTTCATTCCACCCAAAAATTTTATTCCAAGATTTCACCAGAAATACCTGTTTTAAGAATCCCTGATTCCAATAAAAGCATCTTCAGGGAAAGGTCCATGTGTGTATGCCTGTCTGTCTATCAAAAATTAACATAAGTTCAGTACCAAAATTGGTATTTCTCAGAATCTTCCAGGAATGAGATACAAAGGTTTTCAGGAAAATCCCACCACAAACTACCCTTTAAATAGTAGATTTTTCAACATGTTTAACTGTCTGAAACTATTTAGATTATATAATCCTTGGGTTTAATTTCCAAAAACTTATATTTTCCTCAAATGAAAAGTCATCGTTCTGGTCATGCAAACTGAATGTAATTCTAAGGCCATCATAGTGGTCAGCTATTAAAAGATTTTACTCTTGCTTTAGCCTAGTGTATTCCGCTATTCCCCTTGAACCTATAATTTGATATGCAATAAAACATCTACTAATGTTTACCTTGACTAGCATGAAATGAATAGACGAATAAGCTTCTGTAAGAATAGCTTGTTGCAGATCAGGTAGAAAAAATCCTACAGATGTAACACCTCAGATTTTTTTTTTTTTTTTTTTTTTTTAAATTTTGTTGTGTTTTAAATATTTTAGTAATTTAATTGTTTAATTCATTACAGGGCATTCTTGTGGACTTGGATGAATCACAGGTACTGCATTGTGTAGGAGACGAACACAGCATTTTACCATCACGACTACGACGCTGTTTGAAAGTAGCATTGCAGCTTGTAACAACAGCAACTGTACCTCAAGATGCAATTCGCAATGTTCTCATATCTGAGGCATTTGTTCGCATGTATGTAGAAGTCTGTGGTAACTATCGTAACCACATTGTTGTACAGCAGGATGGTAAAAAAGTATTTCAGGTAAGTAGTACATTGAGTTATTGACAGAATATTCTGTTTGATATGTAGCTGTTCCTAGAATAAACCTCAAAACTTGGAAATAATAAATAGAAGTAGAATTGAAAGTAAGGGAATAAATTGCAGATAATATTATTAGGTACTTAATTTTTGTGAATATTATGTTGATCAGTGAGTTTTGAAAATCAGCAGCAATGGAAACCTTTAATCACTCGGTTCAAATTATTCAAAATATAAAATAAGAACTGAAACTTTCCTGGCGACGTGTTAATTCAAAATATATTGACAAGAGGTCATTGTGACATCGATGTTACAGGTTGAGCTGGGATTTCTTTTCTTGAAGGTAGATTGAAAAAAAAAAAACACCTGTGTGTCGGCCTTCTCCCCAAGTTTGAAAGAAAAAGTTATTTAAAAATGAGGATGATTCACTGATAATACCTAATTCCTTGTACATATATGAATTTTTTGAAGTTGGTTTCTGATTTTATTGTTTTTAGAGTGCTAATTTCTTTTACTTACCAGTTTCAAAAAATTCACATACCACCCTTTGGTACACCAAACATTTCAAAAGATTTTAAAAAAAGGAACATTAAGTTAGCTCCAGTTAATAAGCATAGTTTAAAAAACCTCCTCCATACAAACACAAAAAATAAAATACCCTCGAAACAACTAGGGATATATGAAATCAGCTGCAAGGAATGTGAAAAGGTGTATATAGGAAAAACAAAAAGACACATCGGACAACGTTTTAAAGAACACATGAATTTAAAACATAAACAGACAGATAAGTCAGCTGTAGCATACCATTTTTGGACTCAAAACTAGTGAACTCAAGTTATTAAAATCAGTGCAGAATCCAAATGGATTACCACAAATGGTCTCTTCTCAAAATGCATCTACCCACAAGAGAAATCTCTAAAGGCTGTTACCATGAGTTCATCAGTGAATCTCTGCTGAAGATGGTGGCAATAGCCATTGAAATATGTCTGAAGTAAATTACTTATTTCAACCAGTGAAGTTTGAGTGTGGTACTGTGCTTTTACTCTTAATTGATTAGTTACTTCACTGTGCATTCCCATTAATGTTTTAACCAAAATATATTGTTAGCAAAAAGCTAAGTGCATATTAATTAAGTTTATAAAGTTCAGGATGGTAAATAAAATGCTTTAATCAACTCAGAATGTTTTCAACATGAGTGATAAGTTCATTTTCAAAGCTCATTGACATTCCATTATAATAACCACCTCTCCAAGGGATTCAGAAAAAAAAAAACTGGTTATAGAGAAATGTAAGCTTTAAAATTAGATTAAAATTGCAATAGTTATGTATGAGTTATTGAAAAACTTTGAATATATGTCATTCAAAAAATACAGGGATTAAAGATATTCAGTTAATAGAAGACTATGTTCAGGGAGTGATAACAAAGGAACAGCTGCTCCAATCGGATCCTGCCTAGCCATTTTGCTGTGATGTGTGCCGGGCAACATATTAAATGGCAGCACTGTCTTGGGCAAAGGTATCATTTATACATAATTTCTGCTGAGTTTATACACCTCATAAAGCTGTGTATTAACAAAGCCACAACTACAAATTTCTGCCTTCGCACCTGCCCCTCAAGGTTCCATATTACAGTAACAGAGGCTTTGCTAATAAGGGTAGTGCAGATAGACATACAAGTCCCTGATAATGGCTTTTTAAGAATTCTGGGGAATCTTTATAAGGAAACATATAGCTGTTTATTAAAGGGATCACTGACATCAGTTTGGAGATAGCTTTAACTTGCTATTCCCTTCTAGAGCAGCCCCTTACATGTCGATTTGTTTCTGTTTCCTAAAATACTGCTATTAAACACCAACATAAGTGTCATTTAGGAGCGTTACAATTGAGAACCTTATACTGCTTAAAAAGATACAAATAATAGGACCTAATCTCAGTCTAACCTAAGAGTACTAATGCAAAAGATTTATTATTTTTCATTAAACTGCAGGAAGCACTGTGTTAAAAAATGTATTCATATACTACCTCTAATGCTTTAGACCTCATTGTTCTCTGGGCCAACTAGTAGCAAAGTACCAAACTACTTAAATTAAATAACTCAGAAGTTTGAGACAAGTGAAGTTTTAATCAATGTGATAGTTGAAAATGAGTCGGAATAGTAACACTCACCTCACTTATATGTAATTATGTTCAAAACATATGTTTCAAGGGCAATTGCCCTCTTTTTCAGTTGAAGTCCGACTGATGGCTGGAATTTGTGCTCTGTGGTCTATTACGGTGGAGCCATCTGGTGTTCTCAGTAGAAGTTCAAAATCATGTGGCGGTATTTCAAAATTCATCAGTTGGTCTTTTTGTTGTGTAATGAGAATATTCTCCCAAACTGTAAGTTCTGCCGGGTTGTTTACAGGTTTTAGCAATTTTATGTCATTTTGTATTTCATGATGTGATGTCCAAAAATGGTATGCTACTGCCGATTTATCTGTTTGTTTCTGTTTGATATGTCTGAAATGTTCCTTTAGCCTTGTTTCCAGTCTTCTTTTTGTTTGGCCAATGTAACATGATTTGCAGTCCTTGCAATCAATT
This sequence comes from Hymenopus coronatus, assembly GCA_030762935.1. Taxonomy (NCBI): domain Eukaryota; kingdom Metazoa; phylum Arthropoda; class Insecta; order Mantodea; family Hymenopodidae; genus Hymenopus; species Hymenopus coronatus. The sequence continues at coordinate 506,552,735 of CM060900.1, forward strand.
CTGTAGATGCCTGATCTCTGGTTTGTAGGTATGGGGTCTTTAATGTCTGTTTTCAATGCATTTTTTTATGTTGAATTGGTTACTTGAAGCTAAACTTATATTGTATTTCTTGAAAATTGTTTTGAATTTACTATCTGCTGTTGGGTGATAGGTGAATTTTTTATATATAACTTTCGGTTTTTGTATGGACAAAGTGGTGATTTGTTTTAAGGTTAATTTCTCCTTATGTTTTTTAATTTTTTGGTCAATGATGTCTGGGTTAAAACCATTGGCTGAGGCTATATGTCTTAGTTGGAGGTATTCTGTGTTGTACTCTTCTGGGTCAAGTGGGATGGTGGGTGGGGGGGTTATGGTTTAATAACCTCTCACAAGTTGTCCTAAAAGGTTTATTGTGCAACTCCATTGGAAAGGGTGCTGTCACTGTTTCCCAAAATCTGTTCCCTGGACAAGCTGCAGTATTTTGTTTCTAATGTTACTTACTTTCCTAGGTCTTCTCTGGATATATAAAGAATCATTCCCTTTCTTGACAAAACTGGACAGTCAAAGAGAATATGTGAGGCAGTTACCTCATCCTTTTGCACAATCTACAAGTGGGTTCATCCTTGCAGAGTCCTACTGTATATAGCAATTTCCTGAAGTGAACAATGTTCAGAAATTAATACAACTATTTTCTGTATTGCTGGTTCATCCAATCTCAGGAAAGATGAGGAAAGAGAGTTCCATGGGCCTAATTCCATTTTGCTGGCTTATCTTTTTCCAGGATAGATTTGCCACATAGGTTGTTTTTCCTTAGTCCATGCTTTTACCAAGGTTTGGCAGAACATGTACTCATTCCAAACAAGGGTTCAGGGCCAACATAGGTATCAACATAGTAAATGCCCCAGTACCCACTGCAGTTCAAACCTGTTATGAGATGACAGGATAATTAGGCATTTCCAAACCAGTTTTGATGTTATCTGGTCTGAGGAAAGTGCTTTTAAGGCACTTGGACTCTTTTTTATTATAATTCATTTACTATTGGTACCATTCTCAAGACCTCTTATAGCACAGCTCAGAATAGCAAATATTTCTGCCTGAAAAAGTGCATTATTCCCAAAGGCTTATTTGCTTATACTTAAATGTCTGTCTGAAAAATGATATGCATCACAATATTGTGTTGATATAAGAATCCTTTCAACATATTATGTATACTAACAATGAACAACCTTGCCTGAAATAAACAGTAGTTGCATCAGTTACAGCTAAGTTTAATATTACTTTTGTGTAGTTTTTTTTTTTAATATCCATTGGTCACATTGTGTACTAATGAATTGTTTTTATTTTTTGCAGCGTGAGTCATTCATTAAATGTGTTCAATCACAGAGTGTTCAAATGTTCCTAGAATGGTTCACTGAGACAGCTATGTTTTCTGCCTTTATTGACTCTCGCATAGAGAATGAATCTGAAAAAGGTAAGCTACATGATTATTCAGAAGTTAGTTTATGGAAACATTGAATATTGTACTTGTTTTCCCTTCCCTGCTGTATTTATCCCTTGTGTGATAATTGTGGGATTTCAAACACTAGCATACAACTTCTATGCCAGATACATACAGAAGATAGCTAAGAGAGACACAGAGATATTTTCTCAATGTAACATAAATTTGTGTCAGTGTTACAAGAAGACAATTTTTATCAATCATGCAAAATCTGGGTACCAACAGGCAGATATTGAGTAACTGTCATTGTGAAGTGGGCTTTAACTTTAATATAAATACCCCTATCATCATGAATTGCGACATGAATTGTTTTTGTCATTCCACAAGTGTATTGTTTGTTGTGTATGTATAAATAATTTTACTGAAGTATACATATCTAGTTCATACATTAGAAAATATGTATAATTCTATAACAAGGATTATTTTGTTATACAAAAGCAACATATAATTTTTATGGGCTAATAATACCTATTGTAGGTTCATGATTGGTAGAATAATCACTAAAAAGTTATGAAGGATGGTAAAAAATGGTAGATATTAAAAGCTCATGCATGTGGAAAGTGGCAAATAAAATTGTTAAATAATTTGAGGCAGTTTTAATATTGATTGTGTTTAATGTCCTAAAAGATGAATTCTAAATAAAAATGATTTTTGAGCTTTTCTTTCTACTGCTTAAAGTCTGCAATGGACATAAGATGCATCTAAATTCACTCCCCTGTCACTTAGGTCACAAACCAAGCCCACAGCAATGAGCCTAGGATCTGTTTTACTTTTCCTAAGGAGAAAATGGTCATCAGTTTGCAAATTTTTCTTTTTCTGACCACATTTCCCTTTTCCTTTGGTGTAATGGTGCCAGTCTCTTTGTAATGATGAATAATTCTATGTACAGTGGCTATACCAACAACAAACTTTGTAGCTATCTTTCTTTGTGTCGTAGAAGTATTTTGTGCAAATGCCAGAGTTGCACTTCACTTCCTAGGAGGTGTATCCATTGAAGACTGAAATTTAGAGATGCTAAAAGAGAAATATAAAACTGGACTACATCCAAATAAATGCACGTTTGAACTGAAAACCAACTGCCACACAACAAATGAGATTTGAAACAACAAGCAACAATGACCAGTGCGCATTTGATTTCTTAAATGCACAGTGCTAACAATTGTTTGGGAAAGTGCAGCAAAGTTTACTTTGTTCCAATTAATTCACATGGAACTGTATAGATAAAACATATAATGGACACTGATAATACTTCAAATGAAATAATTGGGAAAGGAAGTTTAAAATAAAACACTCCAGGCCTAAGTGGCTCACCTCTGTAAGCACTCTTGACTGTTGGTTGACTTGTGCAAAACTGCCTGAAATTGTAGTTGGTTCACCATTCTAAGAGATCTTGCCATATTATCCTATACAGTCAATTAGCCGAATGTTGTTTACCCCTCAACAGATGCCAAATTTTCAGTGGCCTTACAATCCAGAACGTTCTGATGACCATAACCTTCCAGACAACATTTAAACAGCTATTTCCTCACTCTTTCATATTTTGCTATTTCTCCACCTCACATGGAAGACATGCATCCCTCAGAACTTACAAGCCAGTGTCTAGCCAAATGCAGACATATTTTTGTCAGAGTGATTAGCCAGAAGGGTGACTGCACGATGTCTGGTGTGAGAATAAGGAGTGCGGAAGATGACATTAAATTACGGTGGAATAGATGACAGGACATGTGATTATGGGCCAGCTGGTGGTATGAATGGTGCCCAGACACTACTTTGTGCACCACAAATCCCAAAAAGCATTCCCCTGGGATCAAACTCAGGCTGCCTTGGTGAGAAGCGCACAACGTCACCCTTTTATGTATATAGCAGGAAATATTATTCTCCTCTCCAAGCCAGATTGCTACAAAAGTGATCCCAACTTGTAAAATCTTCCTCATTACAGTATCATTTTCAATCTCAGTGGTGCATGACAAAGCTAGAATTAAAAAATCCCAAAAAAGAGGGCTGTGCTTTCATAATCATTATTGCACGATACAGAACAGTGAAACTTCAGGCAAACCCTTGGTTTCACAAAAATCCAAAATTTTTCTCAGAATAAAGAATTAATTTATTACAAGCAATTAGAGGTTTGTATCAACACTACACGGTCGTCTCCTTAGCGCGGTGGTAGCGCAGCTGCCTACCAAGCGGGAGACCTGGGTTCGATCCCCAGTACCGGCGTGGGGATTTTTCCCCGCTGGGAGATCTGGACCGGGGTGCACTCAGCCTCGTGAGGTCCCTGGGGGGCCAATTGAGGAGCTACTTGATGGAGAAGTAGCGGCTCCAGGTCGTGAGGACCGCATTAACCGGCCGGGAGGGGCTCGAGGCACTGACCACGTCTCACCCTCCAATACTGCACCCCATCCATGACGTCTGTAGTGGACCGAGATGGGGGACGCAGCGGCCGGGCGGTAGGCCAAGGTTCCCCGTGAGCTGTCGTGCCATGGAGTTATTATCAACACTACACATACATTTTGCATAATACACAGTATTCTAAAATAAGAACTGATCAGTTCACCCTGAAGACAAGGAAGATGCACTTCTTCGAAACATTGGTAGCAAGCCAAGTTTTTACCTGGTTAGAAGCCTGAGAAGCTTTTGAATTAATTACACAGTATTCTGTATAATTTCATGATGAAATCTAACATAGAATGGCTTGAAAGTGAAAAACCCCTGCCTAATGTCAGTAGGTGCAAGTATTTTTTGTAACTCTTTGTCACTTAAGTGAAAACTAGGTATTTATAAATATGAGTGCATTTGTAATTGAAAGCAGATGTTTTTGAAGCCTTAGAAAAATAGTTAGATTTGTTTATGTTAAAATCCAAAGTTAATATATGATATTTTAATTTATTTATTTGTAGATATGTTTGATCTTCGCATCTTGGAACACTCTGAGGAGATGGAACACAATGCAAAAGTGTTCTTGAAAAATTACAAGTTTATCAACAAAAAGATGAAAACATTTGGTAAGTAATAAACATTGTTTTTATTCCTAAAAATATTTCTTAAAATTCCTCCACAAATATTTTACATTTATAAAATTGTTTGCATTCAAAATTTTAAACTTTCTTTAACATTCCTCATTTATACACTTTAGCATCAAAATTCTTCACATGTTTTACTCTGTGTATAGGTGGTTGTTTCACCTTTACAATGATTGCTATATATATATATTAGATTTCCCATAAAAGTTGATGAATGGAACACACCATATCAATGCTCTGTAATGTATTTTAGTACAAAAGTATGCATGGCACTTCAGATGGATTGAAGGAATTAAAATTTAGTTGAGTCGAGAGCTATATAAAACAAAAGAGTTACAATCCCATTCCCCATCAGCATGCTTTACTCAACAGCCTTACACACAGATTGGTAAATGTACCAATGGGAAAAACAGAATACCAATGTGAACTTACTAAAATATTGGACATAGCTACAGAGAATGGATTTCGGGCAGAACTGGTGTACAAAAAAGTTAATAAAGCCAAAAATAGAAAGAGAATTAAAGAAGTCAGCACACTCACTCAAAACCAGAAAGAAAACAAGATCTACAAGAAGTTTACATACTACCCTACAACTTTCTACAAATTCCAGAGGATCTTCAAACGACATAACATCATTCTAGCCCCTAAAAACAATTACTCTATAAAAAACATTTTAAATTCTAAATTAAAAGATGATATCCCACAAGAAAACAAACCAGGAATATATCAGTTCAGCTGTAATGACTGTGAAAAAATCTACATCGGCCAAACAAAAAGAAATATAAAAACCAGGGCAAAAGAACACCACAGAAATATTAAACTCAAACAAGAAGAAAAATCTGCAGTAGCTTGGCATTTTTGGAAAGAGAAACACACTATAAATAGAAGCCCAAAAATCCTCAAAAACATCACAAGGAAGACAGAATTAAAAGTTTGGGAAAACATATATATTTGGAAAAACAAGAACCGGGTTTTCAATTTTGAAATCCCACCAGGCGATCTACTCATCCAGAAGTTCATCAAACCACCACCAGGGACAGAGGCAACCACCACAGCAAGCAATGCCGGCAGTCGACCAAAGGAATTGACAATGGAAGCACATGGCTTCTGAAACATGTTTTCCGAAATAAAAAAGTAAGTGATGTAGTGTTACAAAATCGACTCAACTAAATTTTAATTAAAACACATCACTGTCTCAAAGTCCACCGTATATCAGGATTGAAGGAACTTGAAAACTTACATATTTTACATAACTCATAATTGAAGTTAATGCAACATCATAATTTTTTTGTCATATATTACATCTGATATTGTCATAGATGGACAACACATATTGGTTGTGATCACATGCCTATGTCTAAAAGGTGATACCATTTGAGGTTTCCAATGGAATTTATCAACATTAGATTTCTAGCAGAATGTGCATACAGATTGTAGTGTAGTTTGATCATATTTACTGCAAATACAGGAACTGTTATGTTTTGTAAGGAGAGGACTGCAAATACAAACCAAAACATTACAATGCATTGGCAGAAATACTGCAGAGGTGAAGGAATAAATGGATGGTGAAGTTTCTCACTGAGTTGTACTTCTTTATTTTGCAAACGTTTTATAAATATGCAAACAAATACCTTCAACATTAAGAACATGTGCAGTATATCAATGATGCTGTATCAAAAGTATCTTTATTGCTCAAATTTGGCTACAAATAATTGATTTAATTCTGTTACCTTTGCAATAATTCTACTGTATAATTTTCTCTTATTACTTTGACATGTTGCAATTCTTGTCTTGGTGCTTCAATGCAACTGCTGTGTGCTGTGAATTTGCAGCTGAAACTGACCTGCCTGGCTTGCAGCTCTTTTATAGCTGTTGATGTCAACAGAAATTTCCAGAAAAAGGAAACTGCTCACATGTGTTCATTGTGCCCATCTCTCGCATTCCAAACCTTTGAGGTAGTGTCACTGCTCTTAATTTGTAATTTCTCAAACTCCTGCAACAATGCCAGCGGAATTATGAAAAGGAGCTGACCATGCAGGCGCAACATTTGCTATTTATATTTGAAAGCAAGCTGCTCACACATTTTCAGTGATTATGGGTCGGCAAGGCACAGTCATACTGCTGCCTCCTCAGGGTTGGTCATCTTAAACAGTACCATCATATCAAGCTAGATGATCCAAGTGTACTGCCAGCCTCTTCCCTCAGGGCAGCCTCTGGATGTGTTGAACGTCATTAGTTCTCTTCAGCATGAGGTATGGCCCTTGCCATGGGCTTTGAAACTTGGCGCGATATAGCCACACCAGATCACTCTGATAGAAAACTTGGCTGTGGCGTGCTGGTTTTAGCGGGTCTTCATCCAATCAATTGCTACCTGGATGTGTTGATGGGCCACCTCATGCATTATGTGAAGTCGGTCAACAAGATCTCCACTGCACCAGGAGGACTCACAAATATTAGGTCACATAGTAGATGCAGCTCCTGCTAAAGATCAAACTGGCTGGTGACGACGTTGTGGTGTCTGGATTGAAGAATGTAGGCCAGCAAGAAAAGTGGCACTCTGACATCGCAGGCTCTTTGGTGATCAGCCAGAACCTTTCTCAGATGCCCTTCTAGTGTCTTCCCATACCACTGAGCCATGCTGTCTGACTGAGGGTGAAAAGGTGTGTGCAGGTTGCTCCAGTGTTTCCTTCATTAGGTGGGACTCAAAGTTTGTGCCCTGATTACTGTGTAACTCCAATGGTACCCCACAGTGACAAAACAGTTCTTCTACGATGCAGTTTGCAATGATTTTGGCCTCCAGGTTAGGGATAGCATACACCTCTAACCACTTGGTGACCAACAGATACTTATTGCCCCTGTCTAAGGGAGGGAATGGCCCACCTACATCAATGGTTGTTTTCAAAGGGTGCTCTTGTGTTATATTTATTGCCATATGTGACCCCAACTCCTGGTCTGTGGGCCTTGACTAGCCGAGTACATGCATGTCATTAGTGGCACCACCTTCAGTGTCTACCTGTAGTCTCAGCCAGTAGCACTGTTATTGAAACTTATTGATTGCTCAGTTGGATCCAAGATGTCCTCCCAAAGTGACACCTTACCCAAGGGAGAATCAACTGCTCTCTGGGTCTTCCCATCTGGTGACTCCAAACTGAACAGTACTCTTTCCTTGGCCTTTAATGAGTCTCATTGGGCCCGTAGGACTAGTACATACTACTACTAGGTGTGATGCCTTCCCAAAATGGTCTGGTTTCTGCCTCTTTTCTCAGGAGTGGTCCCAAGTCAGCATGCACCAGCTGCTCCCTCAAGCTGTCCTTTCTAATCCAGCTGCAGGCAACACTGAAATGACATGGGCAGCTGTGGCACACTCTTTCTCCTCAACCTAAGTGCAGTGGCTGCACTCCTCTGGACAGGGTCTTCATGTCGTGGTTTCTGCATTGGAGTGGCTCCTTTCCTTTCTGAGGCTCTGATGTGAAATTGTACTCTTGGAGCCTTTGTACCTAATGGGCGTGTGGCCTTCTAGTTTCTTGGAACTCATCAGCCTGGTGAGGGCAGAGTGGTCAGTCTCAGTTTAAATGGCTGACGTACAGGTACATGTGGAAGTGCTACAGTGCCTTGATTACTGCCAGGTAGCACAGTAGTTCTTTTCTACCCAGGAGAGCACCTTGCTGTAGTAGGCTATTACCATTCCTGGACCTAGGGTAGAATGCCTCGAATAACGATGTCACTGTCAGTGTCCACAATAAGATAGTCACCAGATTGTGGAAATTCTAAAATAGCAGCTTTTTTTTTTTTTTTTTTTTTCCGAGTGGAGTGGAAAAACCCAATCTATAGGCGACAGAGGGGATAGCTCTGCCAAGTGTGGGGGTCGCCCTAAACTGGCAATACCCACTAAAAAACCACTCCACCGAAGAGAATTCGGGTGTAGGAATGCTGCAGTACTGCTTGTTGCACCTGCGGATTCAAGGAGCGGGTGTTATGGCTAGCCAAAGGCCATAGCCAGGAGAGAGTGAGGGGCAGGACGCAAACATGACCGGAGCCCTGATTGCGCCCTTGGAAGATTTGTGGTGAGGAATAAGTACATATTGTGTGTGTATATATCTGCAGCCCTGTAACAAAAGGACGTAGTCAGTATAACATTTTCTGCCCTTTCGGGTAAAGTCGTTAGTATATTTCGTATGTCTGCAGCCCTGTAACATAAGGACATAGTCATTTAGATATTTCATTTTGGTATAAATTCTAAGCTAGTTATACTTTTACAACTACTGCTGCCCTGTCTGGCGAAGTCATTAGTTATTAGTTGTGTTCAACCCTTTATCTAGATAGGGCGTAGTCATTTAGCAGAGACATCATTGGTTTCTCATGGCCTTAGTGGTCACCCATCCAAGTGATGGCCATGCCCAATGCTGCTTTACCTGTAATAAAACACTTATTCTTATTTCTTACATTCTATTATCTAAATACCAGAGAAGGTCCGTTAGTGGTCTGCCAGGTCGCTGTAGAGTGGGGGTCCCTCAAACCCCCGGATCCGCCTTGACTCAGAAAGTAAGGACTTCAAGGGCCACCAAACTAATGTCGTAGACACATTCATGGGTAATTTTATTATGGAATTCTTACTAGCGATTCTAGATATTCTTGTATATTTAAATCGGGTTCCCCCAGGCCGAGGGTTCTGTCAAATAGTGAGAGCGGTCTCTTGTGTTTGTTATTTTCTGCTTCATAGGTGCCTAGTTCTTGTATTAGTTCATTGTTGTTTCTTGTTTTACGCTTATACAGGTTGTAACTTTGGCTTTTTATGAACTGCTCAATTGAATGCAGTTTTAGCTCCTCATGAAGGAGATAAGCCGGCGCTACTGGGGGCTGTTTGGCAATTATTCTAATTATTCTATTCTGGAGTGTTTGTAATTTATGTATGTGCGTTTTTGCAGCGTAGCCCCATACAGGGGATGCGTACGTAATGATCGTTCTTATTAGCGTTTTATATAGGGTAATTCCCATGTTTAATTTTAATTGGCTGTTGAGATTGATGATGGGATATAGTCTGTTTAGTTGACCATTAGCCTTGGCTCTGACCTTAGCTATATGCCTACTCCAGGTTAGGCCTTGGTCCATGACAAGACCTAGTAGGTCACTTGGTCTTTCCACTCGATAATTTCGCCTTGGTAGTTAAGTGGTTGTAGCAAGTTTCTGCCTTTACGGTGCTGTATTCTTTTAGTGAAGACTATAGCCTGTGTCTTCTTCGCATTTACTTTAATTCTCCACTTCTTGAACCATGGTTCAAGTGAGTCTAAAGCATTTTGTAGGCGTAAGTGTATTATTCGTGGCTGAGTGGATTGTGTGGTTATAGCAGTGTCATCTGTGTATATGTACTTGTTGGTTCTTACCAATTCTGGCATGTTGTTTATGTATAAATTGAACAATGTTGGTCCCACTATACTTCCTTGTGGAACTCCTGCTCGGATTTGTTTGGAGCTTGAGACTGCGTCCTCTACTGAGGTGTGAAATCGTCGTTCATAGAGGTAGTCCCTAATTAGGGCTATAGCAGTGTCAGGAATTTCGTAGACTTTCAGTTTTCTGAGTAGCCCTGCATGCCATACTTTATCGAAGGCACGTTCAATATCTAAATAGAGGGCACCTGTCGATTTGTTTGTGTTGAACCCTTTGGTGATTTGCTCCGTCATTCTTAACAGTTGTAGTGTAGTAGAATGGTGAGCTCGAAATCCGAACTGTTCGGGTATAAGTATATTTTGTTTGTGCAGGTGTGAATTTATTCGCTATAGCAGCACTACAGGGTGCTGAATTAAGCACCTGGAATGCGTTTCAGAATCTACCAGATTATTTGTGAAGATTGTGAGAAATATTACATAGGCAAAATAAAGAGAAACTTGAAAATCAAATAAAGGGAACACCAGAGAAACATAAAACTAAAGAAAATAGACCAGTCCACTTTGTCACACCAGTTTTGGACAGAAAATCATAACATTGAACAAAATATAAAACAGTTAAAATCACCAGCATTACCAATAGAATTGAACCTCTGGGAGAAAATACACATAATAAAAAACAGCAATTATGCAATAGATTTTGAAATCCTGCCACTGAATGAAGTGTTAAAACTTTATATCCCCAACACCAGAAGGCAGTAGTATTGGAAACAACAGGAAGAGGAGGGGGAAGCAGAAAAGGAGTGTCAGTCATCAAACTGCTGAAGATGAGGACGAATGTTCTTGAAAACACTTTAATGTTTTCAGCTATATTAAGTGAAGGTGAGTGTAAATAAGTGTGACTCGGCATAATTCCAAGATGATGAATACTTCACTGTTAATAATGCTTATGTTTTTCATATTTAACGGGGGACGTACTGTGAAGATGTCTAGCATAGAATGGAAGTATGACTGCAAAAATGTACTACTCACATTATATTTTATGAATTACTGTCCACTATTTCTACTTCATTTCCAGTTGTATTCAACGCATTGATGAGATAAAAATATGTATATATAGGATTAAAAAAAAAAAAAAAAAATCCATTTCTAAGTAGCAAACCCAGTAGATAGGACAAAAAAGTAATGTTTCACATGTTGCAAAAATCATTGTTTTAGATTTTTCTTTTATATTTCTTTCATGCTTTGTGGCCTCCAAAGTTTATTTTTAAATGTTGCTTATCTACACTTTAGAACTTTGAGGCTCTAAAACTCCTACTGCTCACAGAGTAAGGGGAGAGAGGGATTTCTGGAAGAAGCTTACAGTAATGAACCTGTGAAATTTAGAAAATCCATAGTATTTAAGATATCGTGTTGAAATTTATACCAGTTATCACACAGAACAGCAGTGACATTTATGCCATGTTTCAAAATTCTAGCTTGCATGGTTATTTAAATAATTTTTTTTTCTCTAAATTCATTGTTCTAATAAAAATGCTCCATGTGATGCATTTTAAAAAATATTCAATAATTTACAGTAAATCAGTTTAAAAATAAATCTATCATATAAGATGTTTTTATATTAATCCTAATTATTGTAAAAAAGATTATTACTTTTTGTACTCCTCTAAACTCTTCCTGTTTCAAAAGTTAATTTATTCTTGGAAATTTAGCATTATTTAAAAAAAAGTATATGATAATTTTTTTTAATTACTTTTGAAAGGCAGTGCAGAAATTGTGAAACAAATTAGTAAAAAATTTCATGTGGAACAGTTTGAGTATGAAAAAATGTTGAAAAATGGCTCTGGGCAGAAGAAAATTCTTAAAATTCTTTAAATCTAAAAACCATTTGAAAGTAATCATAGGCATATAAGAAAAATAATGTTTAACCTTGTTCTGGTGCAGTTGTGGTGTTACATCCTTTGTTATATTAAAAAAAAAAAAAAATCTGAAGAGGAATGTTTGTTGCAAGAATGGCATGAGCAAGGGAATGATAGTATATATAAATAAGTTTGAATTTCACTGTTTGGGTCTTTGACTGTATAATAAGGTATTGTATTAGGAAGAAAATAGAGCAGACTACTGCCATGTAACTGCATATAGCTGCTCTACTACTGCAATCTAGCAGTGAATAATGGATGCAATCCCTTGACACTGTCTGCTCATTTCTCCAGTGCTTTTTCTATTTCTGATGTTGGTATTGTTTAGCGACGTTGCACAGTAAACACACCCTTATTCAGCAACATTACCAAAGTTTCCATTAGTCTTTACATGAGAGTTTATATAGTTTGCATATAGAATACATAAGGCCTGCAAATGTGCCCATTGTGAGAATAGTTTGTTCACCATCACAGATCAAATATGATTGACACTTCACAAACAGTATATATGAGGTCTGTTCAAAAAGTTCCGGAACTTTGTCCACAAAATGTTTCTATGCTTACCTTTTACTTATTATGCATGGTCTCTTTCAAAATACTCTCCTCCACAATTGATACACCGCTCCCAATGCCGTTTCTACTTCCAGAAGCAGTCTTGGTACACCTCTTTCTGGATTATGCAAAGCGCCATTTGCAAATTTTATTTTATCTCTATCATTGCAAATCTTCATCCTTTCAACTGGGTTTTCAACTTTGGAAATAAAAAAAAAGTCTGTGGGGGCCAGGTCTGGAGAGTACAGAGGATGGGGCAGCACAGTGATATCGTTTTTTGTGCAAAAGTCACGCACCAACAGGAATGAATGTGTGGGTGTGTTATCATGATGCAAGAGCTATGAATTGTCTCACCAGATTTCAGGCCGTTTTCTCCTCACATTTTTTTGCAGGCGTTGCAACACATCCCGACAGTACCATTGATTAACAGTTGTCCCTCTCGCATGAATTCATGATGAACTAATGCTTCAAAGTCAAAGAAAACTATCAGCATGGCTTTGACATTTGACCTGACTTGATGAGCTTTTTTTGGTCTTAGAGAATCTTTGCCAACCCATTGTGAGGACTGAACCTTTGTCTCAACATCATAACTGTACACCCACATCTTATCACCAGTTATGGTTCTCTTAAGGAACATCTCGTCCTCATTTGCGCGATCCAAAAGCTCTTCACAGATTGCAAGGCGATGATCTTTCTGGTCTTGACTCAAGAGCTGTGGGACAAACTTGGCGGCAACACGATGCATTCTAAGATGCTGTGTCAGGATTTCATGACATAATCCAACTGAAATGTTATATTCTTCTGCAATCTCTCAGAGTCAGTCTTTGATTGACACACACAATCTTGTTGGCGTTCCTGACATGAGCGTCGTTGGTAGACGTCGAAGGGTGTCCTGAACAAGGGTCATCTTTAACTTCCATCCGGCCATTTTTAAACTGCACGAAGCATTTGTAACACCGAGTATGGCTTAAGCACTCATCACCATAGCCTTTCTGCATCATTTGGTGTGTCTCAGTAAAGGTTTTCTTGAGTTTAACGCAAAATTTAATGCACACGTGTTGCTCCTCTAGCTCTGCCATCTCGAAATTCGCAAACCATGCGACACAATGTTCTACTCAATACAGCACCGAACGATAACTAACAGACATACAACAATGAAACTTTTGGCAGTTATACATCAAACACAGGTGTGTGCAGGGATGGCAATTGCATTTCACTCCAATGCTCCACTGGCACGAAATTACAAATTTTTCGAAACCTTTTGAACAGTTCTACACTAACAGAAGTTTAAAAAAAAAATTTACATTTAAATTATGCACAGTTAAATGCTACTGTAAAATTTGTATAACGTCGTGTTTTAAATAAAGGGCTATTTCTCTTTTTAGGTAACCGAATCAAGGACTGGACAGGAAAGTAGGAGACCAATGCCATTTTAAAACAGATAAGTGCCATCAATGTATTAACTTTTTATAATAGTGCTGCAGGAACTAAAGGTTTAGAAAATTATATGCAGCAAATGTTTTTTTTAAAGCTACTGATGTGCCAGGTATCATAGATAAACACTGTTTCATATAAATTTTGCCTGATTTATATACATATGCATCTTATATGATGCTTCCATTTGTGCCTTAAAAGAAATTACTTCTTACAGTCTATGCTTTGTAACATTCCATTTAGAACAATAAGTGTGCTAAGATAATTAAGTGTTGTTATTCATGTTAATCATTTGCTTTAATTATTGCTTTACTCATGGAGTTGATATATGTGTAAATAGCTCCCTCATGTAAACTGATGTATATTTAATACCTTGGCAAATTGTGCTGTTTTTATTCTAATGTATTAAGTTGTTTTACAAAGTGAAAGACTGAATAGCATTCAGTGGTCCAGATTTAAAGCACTGTACAAATTGAAAGAGAATACCAAAGAGTTATGTATTGTATTTACATAGAACCTACTATAGCATATCTTTTGGACAAAGAACGTAGTGCTTAATGAATACTCACTGGTTATTGATTTACATTGTTTTATGTAGTAAGGAAACACAATATGAAAAATTGTGTATAAAATGTAAAAAAGGAAGTAGGTGCCATGTGCTATTTAAGGAATGTGAAGAAGAAGAAGAAAATGAAAAGGAAGAAAAAAACTTGTCTTGTAGGTGATTTTATGTTTGCATCAACATATTAATCATGCATGTTAAAATGCTAGTTGTGCACCATTCTTTCAGGGTTCTAAATAGAATTAGATGTTTTCTGAGAGAAAGACTGAGTGACAATTCATAGCATCTTAAATGATTATAATACCAAAATTCAGATTATATACCAAAGAGATCTAAATAATGGATATTCATTGATACATAATTAATTTTTAAACTAACCCGGTGAGTAATTGACCTCAGTGTTCAAGTTGTTGAGCTAAACTGGTTATGTTCCTAGAACAAGTATGAGGACAGTACTACTGTGTGAGTTTACACAGTAAACGGGTAACTTGGGACATAATGTTACTTTAAAAAAGAAACTGGATATTTACCACTAGTTTCCTTTCATAATTTATGAAAGGGCAAAAGAATCTCAGTGCTTGGAATGAAAAGAAGTTGAGCAATTGATATTTACCACTAGTTTGTTTTCATAATTTATGAAAGGACAAAAGAATCTCGGTGCTTGCAATGAAAAGTTGCAAAAATGTAGGGTTTCCCCTACTTGGGCTGCCTTTGGGGAGCAACCATGTTGTCGTGAGCAGCACCATGGGAAGTTGTTGGTTAAGGGTAAAGGCTGGTTCATAACAACTGAGAACAGTAACCAGAACAAGAATGACTTGAAATATGCATTCTAAAGAGAGTATTCACAATTAATAGGAAGCTTTCTAAGTCCCCAGAAACAGGTAAGAAGCTTGGCCAAGTTTTAACTTTCTCACTCTCACTCCATCACAGCATTTTAAATCCATGTTGACGATATTAGACTCCTCGCTGATGGAGATTATCTAGATGGTTGTGACATGAAACAGCTGCTAGAGCTAACTCTAGTCGCAAACCCTTCAGATTTTAATGTTAATTTTGGCTGAATTGGAGGCAGGTGAAATATAGTATTGGTCAGTTAAAAACAATTGAAATCCCAATGTCAAAATTGACCTGCATTCCCATTCTCATTAGCAGGCTATTGTGAACCAAAATGCCCAAGGTTGCAGGTTCAAATCCAGTGCAGGACAATGAATTTTTTTGTGCTTAAAAATCCTTAGTATGCCTTCATTCAGAAGGGAAGTAAAACTGTTGGTCCCATGTTATAGATTTACTGCACGTAAAAGAATCTCTGGCCCGATAGAGACCTCTGAGCAAAATTTAGTGGTCTTTCACGCTCAATATAGAATTGGATGCTTGGGGTTTTTGCATGGAAAATTTTAGTAACATTAAAGTACATGTATGTAAAGTTTCAAAGATGTATGACCTCTACAAATTGCCTTAATTACATCATATTTAAAGGTCTGCATTATTAAATTTTCCATGGTTGACATTGCAGGTGCAGCCATTGTGATACATTGTACAAAATTGCTGTAATCTGCAGATTTTATTAAGATTTCTTGTGCTTAGTTAAATACTCTCTATTTTTACATTAACAGAACAACAAAAATATTCTCTTTGTTTTGGATGCTATTTGCTTTCTCTGTTCAAAAGCACATTGTAATTTTACCACCATAATTTGCAGTTAAATCCTGGAAGTTGCTAGGGGAAGGAAAGGAACTACCTATAATGCTGGATATTTCTAAAGAAACCTAAAAGTCCAGTATGAATTGCATGCAAACTTTGAAAGTCATCTTTCTACACTTTAATTTTTACATTTTTCTTCATGTTAAGAGCTCAATGTGGGCCACAAAATACATATATGCTGACAAGTTGAAAATTGTACTGCGTCTCCCCAAAACTATTTTACCAAAAATAAGTATGATATTTTTTATTACAGCATTACTTTTTTAAGTAAAAATAAAATGTTTGCAGAAACAGTAACAATTTTAGAACTTTTGCTTTTACAATGGATATAATTATGTTTTCCCTTTTTATTGAAGATGTCAAAAACCAAGACTTGAAGCTTTTATACATGCTTCTATGGTATGTCAAACAATTTTTATTCATTTTATTAAAAAGCTGTATGTCAAGATACATTTTGAAAAATGAATATATTTTAAATTAAAATTTTTAATAAACTCAAATGAAAAGTTTGAGAGAAATGAAACACTGCAGAACGTCTTTTTATACCCCTGATGTGTGTACAAAATTGAAACCTCTAGCATCACAATTGTGGAAAACCTAAATTTCACCCCACTTAAAGAGCGTCCATAAATAAACCTCAGTTTAATTTTGAACCAAAATGTTTTATGCAGCATGGATTCCTGTTCTCATTTCTGTTTTGGTTACCATTCTCATTTATTGTGAATCAGCCTTAATTTAGAGGAAGTGATTTAGCACAGTATAAGATAGCAATTGGCAAAATTATTTCTACTGAGCTTCAGCTAAAATCAAATGAAAGGAAGAGAAAGTGATGATACCTGTTCTAACCATAAATACTGTTACAACTTTAAATATCTGTACACAGAGAAAGCTTCGAGATATCTGAATATACATGCAGTGTAATAGAATGTCATCACATTATGTTTATATGACTAAGCAATGCTAGTAAATAGATGAATTTTCTAAAAGAAATTTAAATCTAAAAACAAGTAACGATATAAAATTATGCACATTAGGTGTCTCAGGATCTTGACACTTAAATTACATCCTCATAGATAATTCATCTGTTTTATAGAACTGGTGGTCCAACAGATGTGCTATTACTACTGATTTAAATGCTGTTTTGTTTGACCTTTATTCTTTTGTGCTAATTTATTGAAAATATGACTACAATATAGTTAAAATTAAAACTGTTCTGATATTTTTTTGTGTTTGCATGTTTTAACCCTCTAATCAGTTTTCAAAACAGTCACATTTGACACTCATACAGGCACCAAGACTTTCCACTCATGCATCTATATCAGATGGATGCTAATTGGGAAATCTACCACTATTTTAATAGAAGCATGCTTTAAATAACCAATCGAGGATTGCAGCTCAGAGCACAGTTGATAGTCCAGAGGGATGAGGTCAAGGCTTGCAGATAGCCAATCAACAATTGAAATTAAATCTGCTGCATTGTGTTATGTTGAGCTGGAGTAGAATTCTGCAGGAATCACCAATGAAAATCCTTAAAGAAAGTGGTGTTCATTTTTTCTTTCATAATGGACTCCAATACAAGTTGTTTGATACTTAGCTGGCTTTCATCCATTTTTTACAGAAAGGAAGTTCACTGGTACTGACATGTCACCCCTCAAACCTTGACTTGAGGAAGGATGAGGATCCTTCTAGATCCCTAGAGTCTATTTCTGAAAATCCCAAGAACTGTTTGAATAAACCTGTCATTTTGATGTCAAGCATGCCTCATCGGAGATTGGTGTTTTTTAATGCCCATTGTTGGAAGAGATTTTTTGATTTTAACATCTACTTTTTCATCTGTGGAGTCAAAACAAGTTGAGCATTACACCAGTGTGCTTTCAGTCCAAGGTTCTCATTAAGCCCAGTGGACATTGATGTTCTAGAGATGTTAAACATTTAAGACAATATTGACTCTTTGCAGATAGGTTTTGTTAAACACAAGCTGCCACTACTGGCCTCTACAATGAACAAACAAGTAGGCCTTGGTTTATTATTTACCATCCCAGTCTTGAGGAATCTGTAATCAGTCCAATACATAAATATATGGCTATTTTGAGACTTTTCAGGCTTTGGAAAATCCAGTGACTGGCTTACCAAAATGATTACCTTATAGAGCTTTGTCATACATTCTCCATTCTGTGATGACCTTATGGCAACAGACCAGATGCCAGCATAAGGATGGTTTATTATTCTTAAGACTCGTGCAGTATTTGTCAAAAGTTTGCAACAGTATTTATGGAAAAATTAAGTATAATAAATGTATTGAGAAAACTCAGATGACTTCCATTACAAAAGTACACAAATAGAACCTAATTTGGCATAAGCCACACAAGAATGAAATAAAAGTGCATTTTGTGTGTGTGTTAGCAAGAGAAGATCTTTATGCCTTAAAATGACCTGGGAAGGAATTAATGATATGAAAAATTATACTCCAGAAAATTCACATTCACTACAGATATCTCCAGATGTATTTCTTATACTACCTTATATACTAATGTTTAGCTGATTACATCATACAAGTGCCAAAACACTTTTCAATTGCTGCCACCCTTTACTTTTCTAAATACGTATATTTCTTTCTGATTGATCTTTTGTTTTGTTTTTGTTTTTTGTACATAGATTCACAATCTGTGTAGGTATGACAAAAATAAAAAAAAATATATATATGTAGTGTATTATATAATTTCATATGTATTAAACCAATATGATTAACAACAAAAGCTGAGAATCATTCAAAATTTTCATTTTATAATAAACTAGCAAAGTCAACAAATGTAGGAAGACGTACACATTTGCTCTAATTAAAAATAAATTATATTTAATCTAAATTAAAATTCCCTCACAAAACATAATAGAGGCGTGGCAACAGAGAAGCGGGAAAATACAGAAGGGGAAGAAGACAGCATTATATCATCCGAACATGGCAGCATTCTAGTTTTTCCAACAAGAGAAAGGCCTTAGACAAGGATGTAAGTTAAGTCCAGTCAATATATTCAATTTATGTATAGATGATGTATTAACAGAAATTGGGAGAGATAATAACTCTATGCCAGTAATTAATAATATTCAGATTCCAGGATTACTGTTTGCAGATGATCTAGTTATAGGTGCAATTACAGTGAATGGCTTAAAACAACCCTTGCAAGTATTAAATAATTACTGTAAAGAATGGAGTTTAAAAGTGAACCAGGACAAGACGCAGATTGTAGTGTTCAAAAAGGGGGGGAAATTGAGCAAGTATGAAAAATGGAAGAATGAGAATGAAAAAGAGTACAGGGTAGTGAGAGAATGTATTTATCTAGGAGTTAAAATTGACAGTTGTGGCAATTGGGAAAAACAAAAGAAATTTGCATTGGTAAAAGGAAAAGGAGCTTTATCAGCTATTGGAAGTTGCAAATACAAAGTACCTAATATAAATATTAGATGGTTAAAAAAGTGTACAATATGGTGGTTGAGGCAAAAATGCTATATGGGATAGAAGTATGGAGATTAGAAGGAGGATGGGAAGTCACAGATGAGGTGCATAGGAAATTTTGCAAAGAAATACTTGGGTTACCAAATGCAACTGTTAGGCAGGTAGCACAAATAGAGCTGGGTAGAGTGGCAAGTAAGGGGAAGATTGTGGAAAGGGCATTGAAATTTTGGCATAGAATATTGAAATTGGAAGAAAGGAATTTGTTAAAGCAGTGTTTAGTATATCAAGAGAAAATTTTAAAGAACAAGGGATGGGTAGACTGTCTCAGAAATAACCTGGAAAGTAGTGAGTTAGGGGAAATGTGGAGAAGAAGAGAAAATAATGTGAATAACTTCTGGAAGTTGGCAAGGAAAAGATTTGAGGATATAGAAATACAAAAAATGTACTGTTTATAGGAGTTAAATCAAGAGTAAATATTACTATGACAAGATACTGGCACAAGTCACACTTTGTTTCTCTATGGCATCTCAGGACATGCGGGAGCAAAATGCAAGTCTCTAACCTCACAAATGTAGTATTTGCAAGCACATATTCTATAAGAGTGCATAAAACTAAGTAACTTAATTACCTCTTAACAAGAAAAATGTTATATCTCTGTAGCACAAACAGACATATTTGTGAAAAAGATAGGAGGAGGTGCAGAGACCTTCTGCATTGCAATGCCATAGTAAGGCAATTGCTACCAACACTATGAAACTAAAAATGGCCCTAAACCTTATGTTCATCGGAATTGTACCTATATCAAAATTGTACCACCTTACCTGTATGTTGGTGCTAAGCTTAAAGTCATATTTAAATGGTGATGAAGGCTAAACCTTTGCAATCATTTCTTCTCGCCCCACCCCCCATATGCAATATATTTGGTGACATTAGGAAAGCAAACAGTTGTTTTTATTACGTGAAATGTGCTAGTGCTGTATATTTGTACATTAGCCATATGTTACCCATCTCTACCTTGATGATGAAAACATGCAGGCTCCTGGATCCCTTTGTGCCTCATAAACTAGGCTCCAAACAAATCCGATGGTCCCAACAAATCGGACCATGTACCTAATGTCTGCCTCTCTTATATCCCCTGGTTCCAAAAAGAAGGAACCCAGGGTCATCTTGTGCTTAGTAAACCTTGTGAATTCTGTCTGTCCCTTAAAGATTTCACCTTCCATAGCTTTTGAAGTTTAATTAGCTAATAGCGTAATCTGATCTTCATTTCATTAATTAGCTTATCTGCAAAGTTTGGTAAAATTTTTTTTGGAAGTTTTGATGCAGCAACTTTTGTTTTTGTTGACTTATTGCCAGTGTTATCATAAATAATAATAGTAAGCTCACCGATGTTCCAAGTTGCAGTAAATTGCACTACAGAACATGAGCTAATCACTAAAAGCCTATGAAGCCAGTTCCCCAAAGAAAGGAATAGTGGAAGGTTATCATGTCCCTTGTGAAACATTAAAATGAAAACTCAAGATTGGATTAAAGTGAAAATGATGAAGAATGTTCTCTGCTGCTTAATGAACCAAAAGTTCAGTTATGCTTTCACAATCATCAGCTAAACGTAACATTCCCAACCTTACAGAGATGAATGCAAATAAATATGGCAGCAAATCATTGTTGGTGTATCAGCTGAGCTCTTTTTTTTTTTTTTAGCAATAATCTGGTAAAATGGAGATATATGTTGTGCTAAAAACAGCTTCTGATGAAGCATTAAATTCATTACTATCATAAAGATTGATATTTAGTTATATGATATACTAAATTATATATTCATAAATACACTTTGAACTGTGCATCTGTTTAGCCATGCATTGAGCCATGCCTCTGTTCATAGCATTGTTAAGATAATGCAGAGTTTTTGCGTGTTACTTTTTGGTAAAGATGACAGTACAAAAACCACAGAGTACATGTGCATTTGCTGCAGTGTAAATATGAGCACAAAAAAAATAAGGATTAATGACTCTGTTTTAAATGGGGCTATAGTCCTTATTGTTGCCATATTCTTTATGAAATACTGATAGTTTGCATTTTTATAACTACTTATTGCTTGTAGAAGAAATATTGTTTGTTTTTAAAACTACAAATTTATTCCAGATGTGCATTTATTGAACAGTTTATAGTTGTTTTATCATAATGTGTGTAATGAGATATTCTTTGAAAATGAAAGGAAGCATAAATGTTAGAAGAAATTATTATATAAGAAAATTGTAGAGCAAATCTCTCTTCTGTAAATCAAGAGAATGAATATTCCAAGCAGCATTTATTTACTTTTATTTATTTATTTATTTGGAATTTTCATGATATATGTTATATTTGTTTAGTTGGCTTCATATACACAGGCCTTCTGAATAATTACTTTTGACATCCTTAGTAGTTAACACTTTCCTTCTAGTTGTCTATATGTTATGTAAGAATCTCATTATTTAAATATCTGTGATGGTAATACACATTTCAATCGTCACCATCATCAGTGTTATTACAGGGAAGCTGTAATTTCTATAAGCAACATTTAAAATGGTGTTCAAATAAAAGAACTAAAAGTAAAATCACTTTTGAGAAAGTGAAAATACACTTTGGCAGCTTTTCTTTAAATATTTTTGATTTCATGTTTCAAACAAATTCAAAAGAAACAAAGTAACATTTAAGTATATCCTTTCTTGTGCCTTATGCTTTCTTTTATCTGAACATCATAATATTACAAAACATAAATAACTTGTTTGTTATTTAAGATCTTTCAGACTGAAGCATTTTTTGTAAAACAAAGCTCTGGATGCTTTACAATTTTTCTATTATGATGTTTGTATCTGATGTTAAACTTGAAGAGTGGTTTCTGCTGATATAGAAATGCTAATTTCTGACTGGAGGTAAGAATAATTAAATGATGTTGAGGTTTTAATATTCTCTGTGCCTGCTCCAGTTATTGTTCTGTGATTGTAGTTAAATTGTAAGTTTTGATACTGTACATCACTATATCCTTTAATATTGTCCTAGCTTAAGAGTTTTGTGTTCATTGTCACATTTTAAAAAAATGTGTTCTGTACTTTTCTAATATCAAGTTTTATTGTTCACACGAGGTTGTTTGATCTCAGACATGTTCACATATACATAAGGGGGAAAAAACACTTCTTTGAGGATGAAGGCTATTCCTAATGGTGCGGTGAAAATAGGTAATGGTGATGGAATAAAACAATGGAGTTTTCACTAGGTGTTTTGCTAACTTTAAAACACTGTTAGAAAGTGTATTCCTAATTTCAGCTAAGCTTTTTCCTGAAACAAGGTATGTTCTCTCACAGAAATCTGTGTTTATGTACTTAATAAACTAATTGTTTGCTCTTAATGTAAGAAATTGAAACAGTTTGACCCTTAATATGCATATCACATAAAGGGATAGTGATAAAGCTCATTCAAGAAGCAAATATAAATTGTATTACAAACACTGTTACAGAGAAGCATACATCTTAGTTGCAATTCTGCATTTTATATTACACTTTGCTTTCATTTATTTCCCTTGTTTCTAATGTTCAATGCAATATACATCTAAAATGTTTGAAAAACCATAGAAAGAATAATTCATTTTCTGTGGTTAAATCCAAATCTGAACTTTCTAGTTTCATAATTCAGATATTATTAAATGACATTTGAAAACCTTAAAAACCCATGTATGAATGGTATTTTCTTAATTTTACCTTTAGTTTTTATTATATTCTGTAGGATCTTTCAAATTTTATAGTGCTTCCTGAAGAAGCTGTGATTAGTTATCACTTTGGTTTTCTGAAAGCATTTATAATTTCATTAATACAATATATTTTTTGTTGTAAATAAAGCTGTTTTATAAAATGAGTAATGCAGCAACTTTTAAAAATGTTCACGTTTTAAAATGAAACTTCATAAATATCATTACTTCACCGCTTGCAGAATGTTTAGCTTATTAGCATGAGAATTTTAATTGTGTCTTGCTTAGATGAACAAGGTTCATATACAAATTATAACTTCATTAACATTTAAATATATTCCAGTGAGGGTATATGTACTAGAAGTTATGAACTCTTTTGCTAGTATGTTTAATTTTATACATACTTTTGACAATAGGGAACTAACAACATTCACAGGCCATGTGTATGTGTGCTCCATGCACCGTCTATTACATTGGTGGGTTTTCCATTCAAAGAGCCAAATTCTAATTGAACCTTAAGCGTGAACCGAGGCCTTTGAGTTACAAGTGCTTGCTCATGGTGAGTGAATACTTGAAGTTTGCAACTCATAGACAGCACTCAAAAGATGTGTGATCTGTGTATGCTTACAACCGCAGGAAACATGCCAATATGCAAAAACATCAATGACATCTTTTTCCATTCTTGGTTGCCACTGGCCATTTGGTGATTACTACAAGTTTGCTATGCACTTCACTTTTGTTTTTGTTGCTGTTGCAGGAATAGCACATGTGGAATTTCTATGTGATGTTTTCTTGTATAGTTTGTGTTTTTGCTTTATTGAGAGAAATGCCTAAGTGAACAATACAGGCAAAGGCAGATGCTCCATTCACACATATAAGTTCTTGTTGCAAAGTTTTATAATTTCTGTTCTTATATTACTTTTAACTGCATGTATGCTGTAGGGATTGTTCCTATAAACTTTGTTTTTTAGTGTTCCTCCACAAATTTATTTATTTTATTTTATTTATTTATGCTAAGCATTATACAGGTGAATATGATCGGTGTTCAGCCCTGGCTCTTTACCGGTCATACTCATATTTTACAATAGTTTATTAATTCTAGTTTATTGCATCATTTTGTCTATTTACTGTCCATATCCATTTATTTTTCACTTTGCATAAGAATTGTCCAATCTTCTTACTATCTTTTTGAAACATTTCAACTACTACTACATTTCTATCTATTTTAAACCATTTCTTATTAATATACTTTTTTCTCCAAATTTCAGTTCCTTTACATTTAAATAAAATGTGTTCTATATCTTCATTTCCGCCACATATAGGACATTGATTTTGTGGAATACCTTTCCTTAGACCTTTTAATCTCCATACTCCTGCTTTCAGCCATGCAATACCTTCTCGCTCCTCTTTATTTGTCACATCAATGTACTTTTCCCTTCCCCATGAGACTTTCATTGGTATATAGAAAACTAAAGATCTCTTTTCAGTTATTTCACTAAATATTTTTTGTATTTCTATATCCTCAAATCTTTTCCTTGCCAACTTCCAGAAGTTATTCACATTATTTTCTCTTCTTCTCCACATTTCCCCTAACCCACTACTTTCCAGGTTATTTCGAAGACAGTCTACCCATCCCTTGTTCTTTAAACTTTTCTCTTGATATACTAAACACTGTTTTAACAAATTCCTTTCTTCCAATTTCAATATCCTATGCCAAAATTTCAATGCCCTTTCCATAATCTTTCCCTTACTTGCCACTCTACCCAGCTCTATTTGTGCTACCTGCCTAACAGTTGCATTTGGTAACCCCAGTATTTCTTTGCAAAATTTCCTATGCACCTCATCTATGCCTTCCCATCCTCCTTCTAATCCCCATACTTCTATCCCATATAGCATTTTTGCCTCAACCACCATATTGTACACTTTTTCTAACCATCTAATATTTATATTAGGTGCTTTGTATTTGCAACTTCTAATAGCTGATAAAGCTCCTTTTCCTTTTGCCAATGCAAATTTCTTTTGCTTTTCCCAATTGCCACCACTATCAATTTTAACTCCTAGATAAATACATTCTCTCACTACCCTGTACTCCTTTTCATTCTCATTCTTCCATTTTTCATATTTGCTCAATTTTCCCCCTTTTTTGAACACTACAATCTGCGTCTTGTCCTGGTTCACTTTTAAACTCCACTCTTTACAGTAATTATTTAATGTTTGCAAGGATTGTTTCAAGCCATTCACTGTAATTGCACCTATAACTAGATCATCTGCAAACAGTAATCCTGGAATCTGAATATTATTAATTACTGGCATCGAGTTATTATTTCTCCCAATTTCTGTTAATACATCATCTATATATAAATTGAATAGGACTGGACTTAACTTACATCCCTGTCTAAGGCCTTTCTCTTGTTGGATTTCTCTTGTTACAACCCCTTCCTCCACTCTTATACAAAAAGTATTTTCCTTATATAATGCTCTAAGGGTGTCCACCATTTGTTTACTCACTCCTTTAGTCAACAACTTATGCCACAGCAATTGAAGCTCTATCCTATCGTATGCTTTCTCTAAATCCACAAAAGCCATATATAACTTTCCTCTTTTGTCTTTCAAGTATTTATCTACCAGTGTTTTTATAATAAATAAGTTATCAACTGTCCTCCTCCCTTTTCTAAAGCCCATCTGAAGTTCCGAGAGGATATCATATTCTTCAACCCATGTTTGTATCCTGCTTGCCATAATACCAGTAAAAATTTTTCCTACATTTGATAATAATGCAATGCCTCTATAGTTGTTTGGTTTGTCAACACTACCCTTGCCTTTGTATATTGGATGTATGATTGCTTTCCTCCACTTATCTGGTATATACCCCTTCACCTTAATTGTGTTAAATAAGTCTACTAAAACCTTAACTCTGTTTATTTCAGTGCACCATTCCTTAAGGAACTCTGGAGGGATTCCATCTATTCCCGTTGCTTTATTTCTTTTCATTATTTTCACCTGTTGGATTATTTCTTCACTTCTTATTATATCATCGAGTATATCTACATAGTTATTACCTATTTCCCAATTTCCTATCTCATTTTTACTCTTTTTTTCCCCATACAAATTTTTAAAATATTCCATCCATTCTCCTGGTTTTATACTTGGTTTTGTTACATATTTATTATACATTGATTTCATAACCTTCCATATCTCATTTGCATTATTTTCATTTAGAATTCGTATCAAATTACTTTCATATTTTTTCATCCAGCTTGTTTTCTTTTGTTCCAGTAATAAATTATATAAATCCCTCCCTTGCATATACTCTTTCTTTAATTCTATGTTTCCTAATTCCCTCCACTTTATGAGCAGCTGTTTGACTTGTCTTTTAGTTACTCTACATTCTTCATCAAACCAGCCCTCATCTCTTTTGTAAACCTTCTTTCTCATTTTCATTTCCTCCCCAGCCCTTAGCATAATGATATTTAAGATATCCATAGCACTTTCAATTTCTTGTTCCTTTATCATAAAACTTATTCCACACTGACATATCTGGCCATAATTAGAGTTTAGTGTCTGCCTAAATTTATTGCAATACTCTTCCTTCCATTTGTATCTACTGTATTCTTCTATGTTGCACTTTTCCTCCCTTAAATTATAGACTATTTGCTCTGTGCATGTTTTTATGTCTACTATCAATGGAAAATGCCCACTGTTGGAACTTAAATTTAGTATCTTAAAATTACTTAAAATATACCCCATATTAATTGGCCATAATACATAATCAATCACACTTTGACCATTATTACTAACATACGTATATTCTCCATTCACATCTTCTCCATATTTCCCATTCAAAATATCAAAGGCATTCAATTCACAGAATTCTATAAATTTCATATAGCCTTTGTCAACTATCTTATCTTTGCTGTATCTAATTTTCTCAGGTTTCTCTAATGTATCATTGCTCATCCACCTATTCCCTCCAATAACATCATTTTCGCCAATCCTAATATTAAAGTCTCCCATTAATATAATCTCAGAATTACCATATCTCTCCTTTAAATGTTCTATTTCTATCTCTAGGTGTTTAAGGAGGTCCGGATTATGAAAGCGCGAAGGAAGAGGGGGATTGTATACTATGCCTATACATATAACATTTTCAACTATTTGTTTCTCCTCTAATACAATCCATAGTATTTCTTTTCTCCTTGACCAAGTTTCTTTAACTCCTTTACTTAACGTTTTCTTTACAAAAAAGCCTATGCCTCCAGATGCCCTCCCCTTTCTTGCTACCTTATCTCCTTTTATCCCTACAAAATCAAAATCCTTTACGTAAACCTGGTCCTCTTTTAGCCATGTTTCAGCTACCGCGAGATAATCAAGTTTTGTCAATAATTGATTTAAACTCCCCGCATATATTTTGTTTTTAACTCCCTCACAATTCCAGAATCCAAGCCTCCTTATATTCTCCCTTCCCTATTGTGAGCCTAATCTAAATCTAAATGTTTCTAGAGTCCTTTTACTCCTTAATTGTATCCCTTCTCGGGAAGAAATAGTTTTATTTCTATCTAAAACTAGCACGCTGCCATGTTCAGATGGTATGATGCCTCCACAAATACAAATTGATCACAGTAAGATCTGCAGAATGGAGGCACACTCATTTAGAAATTATCCTATCCTAGAAACTACCTTCTATGTCTTACAAGGAGTTTTGAGCAGTATGGCTGATGTAGAATATTGTTGGAAATTTTGTGGTTTTTTCTCTAATTTTACAACATTTGAAGAAATTATGCAAAAATATCTGTGTGATATCTATCAGAATTTGTAATCACTGAAAAATATATGAGCTCTTTTGATATTTTGCTGTTACAGTACACTAAACACCAATTTTGACACTATGCAACAGAACTTCATGAATTAAATAAGGATTCTCTGTGCTCCAGTATCTATTGTTTTGTGAGGCAACACAACCATTTAAACGAAACCAAGCCTCATCTAAAAAAAAAAAAAAAACTATTAAATGTGTGTCAACAGTACCGTAAATGATATTTTGTAAAAGCCAGTTATAACTGGCGCAACAGATCTGGACATGTCAAAATCATAATGAAAGCTAGAAAACAAATTATCTGTTGTTACCAGTCGACTGCAAGCATGATGGAGGAATGCTGTCACAGTCAATGTCAAACATCTGTCTCTGCTTATGCACTGCATCACACTGCATAATATAAAAAGTGTCAGTTGTCTGCCTCCAGTTCTTCCACACCTGACAGTCCTTCGTCTTCACTTACTGTACGAGAATATTGAATAAAGAAGAGTGCATAATGTGCGTAAGCTTAGGAATCAGTTTCCTCCATTACAAAACATTATCATCATCATCATCACTGCTATCACTACTTTCTGCACCATTATCCTGGATGAAAATTCTTTCTAATTGATTTTTACAATTCCATATCTCCATTACTAAACTTTGTCAGTGTTTGGCATATGCTATCTGTCACACACTTCACAACTTTTGCACACACATTCTGGTCCTGTGCTATTCTCTTTTTTTTTTTTAACTTGGATGGTCATATTGGACCATGTATGAAATTTGTAAAATGATCTCGGGGCTCATGGAGCTTAAAGTTACTTGATATTCGTCTTCTCAGCATATGGGAAAACCCTGACAAAAACCTGATGTGAGTAACTTGCCCTAAGCAAGATTCAAACTTGTGACCTCTTGAATGTGGTATTCTGTTTTGCAGCATAAAAAATGATGGAAACCATGAACAGCGAACATCACATGCAATGTTACAAGAATAATGCAATAGTGTCTGTTGATTTCTGAGAGTCATGCTTTTAGAGAACTTGGAGGAACATATATTTTCTTCCTTCAATTTTGGCTCCTGTTTCATGAAGTCAAGGACATTTGCAATTATTTCTCTGCTCTTGACTTGCATTACCTTACCACTTAACTTTGAAAACATAGTAGCCATGATTATTAATGTCACAAAAAATATAAACTCTATTCACTGCCCTCTTTATAAATACAAACAGATGTAAAACACTTTTGATGCAGACTGTGCAATGTTTTGCTTGTGACTGTGAGAAGCAGTTGCAAAGGTATCGTATTGCAAACTGAGTAAGCCAGGCTCGGAAGCTGGTTGGCAGTCAAGGCCACGATTCCAGAAGTTTTACACCTGCTGTATATAATTTGACAACAATAAAGAACACTGAAGCAAATCATACAGAACACAGATGTCTTGAATAAGCTTATAGCTTTGAGATGCATACTACACAAAGTTTATTCTTTACAGCACAGACAGACAGTAGCAAGCTGATGTAGTGTGGTTTTGACACAGGTGATAGATATTGTCTTGAGCAGATCATTCACCACTAGCACACAACAGAAAAATACTGAGGTCACTGGCTAATGCATGATCTGTGACCCCCATCCATAAAGCAAATGCATTGTACAAAAAATTAAAATGTGGAAATATCAGTCAGGTTTTAGATTAGAAGGTATCAGAAGTACTACTTTACTTAGTTTATTTGTTCAACTGTTTACCTGCTTCACAAACGCTTTCAATTTCTCCAGACTAGTTTCAAATATAAATTGCTTTTATTGTCTGCACTTCAAGTGGTGATATTTGGTAAGTTTGGTTCAGATGTGATGTTGCCCACTGGTGGTAGACTGATGAACTTCATGATAGTGTATTGCTGGAATTTTGAAATGTAAAACAGAGCTATTTGCTGCCATGTAAACAATGAATCTCTTTTCCCAGATGTTTAGTAACCTGTGTGAGCAGCTTAATTTCTAGTTTTCTGGTTTAATATTATGGTAGTTGATCCAAAAGTGCTATACCACCACTGGTTTTTTTCAACTGTTTGAATTTTATATTCCTTGGTGTTCTGTTGAATTTTCAAGACACTTTTAGTATTGACGCTTTTTCATAATCTTTACAATCTATCTGATACATACTGGACTTCTCTATTTGAGGAGTGTTTAAAAGGTATTTTTAGACTGAATTTCTTTTAAGGAGCTGATTTTATATTTTATGCTTTGAATATTTATTCACTCTGATAAATTGTAGGTGGTATGTAGATTATTTAGGTTGTTTTAATTTCATTTTCATCTTTGAAAACGTTCCAATATTTTAGAACTTAATGTGAGTGAAGTTTAAATATAAACAATGACTCATTCATATTTTAAAATTAAATTAAAAATAACTTCACATTCAACAGTGTTTCTATTATTAATAAATGACATTTAAGGTGTGTTTTGTCTGTCTTTCCTTTAGGTTTCTGATTCCCTTTATTCATTCTTTTCTTTCTTATATCTGTTAATTGGTTTATCAATTAGTTCCACTTTGGACCCATTAATTTTTAGATACATATTTTATGTATTCATATTCCTATGTATACCCTTATAGTTAATTGTACATTAACTAGTTTATATGTTAAGCTGTAGAAAACTGCATGTTGGTATTATCTTAGGTTGAAATGGTTTCTTTTGCATCAATGTTTTGCATATACTCATTATATTTGTTCCTCGTGATTTCTAGTTCTGACTAGCATCCATCTTTATCTTTTTCCAATGTGAATTTGATGTGTGTCTCCTATAAATTTAACAGCTGCAGTGCACAATTTATTTCTTTATATGATACAACAGCAAATACATTGCCTACATATCTGTTCTAGTCTTAAAAATGTATGGAAAAGCATTTTAGTATCAACTCCATTGAGTTTTTTATGTTTAAAGATCTGAGAGTTTGGAGAAATTAAAAGTGTGATGAAGCTTTAAGTGTAAACATTACATAATTACAGTAAAACCCCATTAACACAAATTCCAAAGGACAAAAAATTAAGAGTTCATATTAAAAATATTCATGCTAACTGGGAACTACATATTTTTTTATATACACATTATGTTGTTATAAAAACACTACTAGAGGAAAAATATGTTAATATGTTATGTAGTTACACACATTATTAAAAGGGACTTAACAGATAATTCTGTTGCGAAAAATTGAAATGCATAAGTTGCGCTGTTGCTGATAATAATTAAAGTGCCTGGAAATTTCATGGTCAACTATATTTATAGCTTAAGTAAACCCAGAAGACATTTCTGGGACTTTTGGATGTTGCAGTAAAGCATTCTAAAATGTCTATGGTGGCAAACATTTCCTGGCAGATGGGTGGAGTGACAGAGTCCTCCACACTTTCTTTTGATGATAACCTACAACAATGCTTGTGACTTTTTAGCGATTGCCCCAGCTGCATTATTTATAATTCAGTTACTCCTAACCAAGTACCTAAATAACAGGAATTTAATAATGTAAAGGTTTGCATAGCAAAATAACAAGAATATGGAAAGCTTTATAATTCAGTTACTCGTAGCCAAGTACCTAAATAACTGGAATTTAATAATGTAAAGGTTTGCATAGCAAAATAACAAGAATATGGAAAGCTCTGGAGGTGTGTGTTAAATGAAATTTAATGATTCAAGGGAGAAAAAAATCTGTTTATAGTTTGTGGTAGTAAAATGTTAATTGATAAAGCTTTCCATAAGAAACAATACATCCCTACCGGGACTAAACTTTGGCTCATCTTAACTGCATTTTCATCTTAAGCAAGTTTGTGTAAATAAGGTTTTACTATACATTATGCAACTTCACTGTTAACAACTTCAGAATGTTCATGATTTGATATTTTTAATCTGAGGGGTGCTGTTTTTATTTTCTCTCTAACTTTCCTTGTCTTCTCTAAATTACAGAAAAGCATGATTCAGAAGCAGTGCAAAGAATATTTAACAGTTTAAGTATACACTTTACATTGTACATAGATTGTACAGTTTTGTTGATACTTTTTATAGAATAATGTGGAACATGGTAGTCACTTTATTGACATTGCAGTGCCTAATTAACTGTTAAATAGTGGTGTTATTGCTCATGACTGAGGTTTTTTGGTCCAGCACTTAAGCATCTCCCATATATAACAATATACCTAATCTTACAATTTTAGTGAACATGTCAGTTTTCAAACACCTCATACATATGCAGTTATAGCTATTAAAATGAAACAACATTTGAATACATTTGTTAAGTTTCAGAGAGTATGGTTATAAACCCACAGGCTTAAGGCATTTTAATAAATTTAAGAGCTGTTAGTGTCATGCATATATAAAAGCAAATTTTGCCTTGGATTGGGAGTATTTTAATATTCAACCATTTATTAAAATGATAATTGGCATATAATAATTGATTATAAGTCTGAAAATGTTCCCAAAAAAGAAATTATTTGTGTAAGAAACAATGCTTTTATTTCAATATCAAAATTCTAAATGTAAGTTTCAAAATATTTTGCTCTTAGCTATGGAATGCTTATCTTCAAAGAATTGATTTTGTGTGTGTTTATTGAAGTTCTTCATGCCATGTAGCTCTTTTGAGCACTTCAGCAGTGAATGTGTTGTTTTATCTCTTGTATTGTAATTTATCATTATTTATGGCTCCCAGTACTTAGTGCTAAGGTAACCTAATATATGCCAGTCATTTAACCCCATAATGTAGTCCCTTTCATGGCCAGTAGCAACTCAGTTTGTGTAAAGAAGTTGTACAGCTGTTATAATGTTTTTTAATGGTTATAGTTCTATACTGCTCAAAATTTACATTGATACTTTAGTACACATTATCCTAGGTAAATACAGATAAAACATTTAATGGGCAAACTAACAGTATTTTCTGTATGGAT
The DNA here is from genome assembly GCA_030762935.1 of Hymenopus coronatus. NCBI lineage: Eukaryota > Metazoa > Arthropoda > Insecta > Mantodea > Hymenopodidae > Hymenopus > Hymenopus coronatus. Next base: position 506,585,670 of record CM060900.1, read on the forward strand.
GTCTTGACTGAGGGATATGCATGTCACAGTCTTCACCTCTACCAAGAAGTTTATATTACATAGGCCCTTATCATCCCTCTATAGGTTTTTATTTCAATTACCAGTCAGTGTACGTAATAGCCAAAGAGTATGCACAGAGCTTGTAGTCCTGATTTACATTTGATAGGTGAACATTTGCTATCAGATGAAGCACATGCAGGATTTTCGAGGTAAGTTTGTGGTGATTTCTGATTAAAAAATTATAAGTTTGTATAAAAAGGTATAACTTGTAAGTTATACCTATGTTTTATAACCAGGGATAGCATCTTGGGGACCCATAGTAGTACAGAATCAAAGTTAACACAGCATGGTATATATTTCAGCGTGTTGACAATGTAGTGGTACTAATAGTAGGAAAATGGGGCTACGGTAGCGTGGTAGACTGCGTTGTTTTCACTAGCAGTGGAAGGCGATTGAGGTTGGGTGGGGGTAAACATAAATACCATTCATTTTCAGGAACTAATAATTTTAATAATTTCAATAATTTCATACTTTCAATTGCTGTTGTGCAACAAGTTATCAGCATCATTATCCATTTCATTTTCTCTTGAGATACATAGATTACAATGCACAACAACATGCATTCGTAACATCTCATATGTGAATCGTCTCAATTGGTACGGCTTTATATTGTGAAAAACTTTGCTGTACATCACAAGATATGATTGTAGCAAAATGGAAATAGGACACATCATTGACTATTGGGTAAGATACTCCATCAACAATTATTTCCATAGCAACACCTCATAGCACATTTCGTATTTCATGCATTATTGAAAACCCGACATTTCTTTCCAAACTCTGTTTTCACTTTCTTTTTCACGAGGTCTAAAACAAGTGTCATGAGTCTCTGATTAATTGCTTGCACAAGTTCAACAGCTTTCAGAACTCGAGACATTTCAATGTTCGATGTTTCCAAATATGTGTTATTGATGTTGATATATCTGCACAGTTCTCCTGTATGAATTGCAAATCTTGACACAATCCATTGGAAGCAAGAGATTTTACAATCTTGATTGAAGAGCATGCATTATCATCAAAGGCATTAATTACCTGTAAAACAGTATTGTAATATACAGCATAGTATACTGTTGTGTCAAACCATGTTCTGCATCATGAATCTACAGGTTGTTTATATGTGGTGCATCCAGTCGCCAATGCAAGTTGGTCTCTACTCGGTAGGTATTCAACTGTCATCTGCATGTGTCCCACTATTGGTCAACAAGGTTCTATCCCTATTTATAACAATATAATTGGGTGCTGTAATATTTATGTAAATGTGTAGATACTTATATTATAAAATACATATTCTAAAAGAAAGATTGTAAACATTGAAGGAAACATTGCAAACATCCCTCACTATCGCTGAAAGAGTTGAAACCCCTTTCTGAATTGCTTAAGCCTGCCTTTAAACACCATACTCTCCAAATATACCAATCATTATATAGAAGCAAATTACTGATGTTACATTCTAAGGAAGCTGGAAGACGGCTGTAAGTGTTTACAATGTTGTTGTTAAAATGATTTATTATGTTTATGTTTATGTATATGTAACTATTCTGTATTGGTTTTTAATTTATATATAAATATTTTTATTACAGTAGTTCTCTTATAATTTTGAATGACAAAAAAATAGTCCTACCTTTGCATTTCCAGCAGTGATAATAGATGTTTTAACAGCTTTCTAAATTTCATTTGCAAATTACACCATTTGCAAATGAAAACTATTCTAAAGTAAAGATTATCCTCAAGGGTGAATGGATTCCAAAGGAAAGGTTATGTGCCATTTTCCAAACTTTTCAATTGGTGATCCCATTATGGTGATGAAAAAGTATACATAGGCCCATTCTTTTCATTACTTATAAGTCCATCCCCCCTTTCCCTTTCCCTTTCCCCAAAAGAAATCTGCAATATCAATCTCAATGTATCAATGCTTTACTATTGTATTGGTAATGCTCCTACGTTATGTTACTCTGGGTATACTTTTTGTTATTAGAACCAGCTGAAAAATTCAATCCCATGGCCACCACCCTGTGCAGTTGCTCTAACCATTGAGTTACTGTGTCAACATGCTGGTATGACATTCAGTTCTCTAACTCATTCATGTTTTTACCCGGTCAACTAACCGGCATGTCTCCTTGCAGAGAACACCTTAAATGGTAACTTACCTTCATAAATATTTAGTATCCGGGTAATATTAACATAGTTATTGACAACTATTCTGGGCAATTGAAGCAACTGCATGGAAAGCAGGAGAACCCTGTTCAAATCCCAACTGTGGTACTGAATTTTTCAGCAGGTTCTAGCAATAATCATTGTTTTAGTTTGAAAATTTAACTCTGGATGCCACATACTTAAAGTCAGAATCATCCATTAATAATCCCTGACAGTTGCCTTACCTCGTGGCTGCTCTGTATCTCTGTTGTCACTTCTTCCCGTCCATGGCTACAGCACCAAACCTCTCAGTCAGTTGGTACGGACTCTTTCCTAAATCATCATCAACCTCATCTTCATCGTTGCTTCTAAAGTCAAAGTTACTGTCATTATCATTGCTTATATTTACAATTACACTAGGATTACTTGGCGTCAACTGAAACTGCATTAAGGAATGTTTGTTACATCTTGCAATAAGTACATAGCATGAATCTATTGGCAGAGAGACAGACACACACAGCGCTGGCTGTCAGGGATCATTATGGATCTTCCTGAGTTTAGACTAAAAACTGTTTGAAATTATTTTCATTTAAAAAATTATCTTTACAAGGGATTTTCAGTAAATAATGATCATAATTTTTTTTATTTATAATTTCTCTTTTTCAAGCATTGAATTTTATGATATTCAATTAGCTTAATGCAAAACAAATATGCCATACTAGTTTGTGTTTGCATTCCTAGTAGCCACCTGTGAAAGTCAGGCAAGCTGAGACATGTTCAGTATTGCCTACCACAACAATGAAGGTGGCACATGATGAACAATATACGACTTTGAAATTCTGCTTTCGTCTCAAAAGATCTTGAACTGAAGCTTGAGTATTGGCCACAAGAGGCCAATGGAGAGCCCTGTTCTTCCCTACAACACAGCTTCAAGGATGGTTTAAATTGTTTAAAGAGGAGAGCCAAAGCAAGGTCATAGATTAGAACTTAAAACAAATTATGAACCTATTCGGAAAGTACATTGTCAGTCCACAGTATAGTGGATATTGTACACAATTATTGGTCTTGTTGATATCCATGTAGACTATAGAGAATGGATGAAACAAGATTATAAAAAATTTAATACCCATTAGTCACTGTCATAGTCATGGTATTTCACTAATTTCTGAAGACAAACTGTGGCGAGTCCATGGAAATATTATTCACAGAGGCGTACAAGAGAAGGATCAACACTTTCAGAAAATTCTGTAAACGTAAGTAGTATTTATTTAACACTGTGCTTTCCTCAATGTCAGTTTACCTAACCTTATCCTTTTGATGCTTCCCATAATCATTTACCCCCCCCCCCCACCACCATTTTCAGTATCTTGAAAGAAGGAATGTAAGTTAAGACAAACATAGCAAGCAAAACATATTTAAATAAACACAACAAACTTAATATTAAATCAATTAGTGTAAGAAATCAATTCACGTTGTTTGTGAACCAGTTACATCAGTGAAATAGTTGACACTGTTTTGTCTTGATTAGACCCTTTTAATTTGGTTTCAAATTTGGCAATGGGCAAAGGAGATCTTTAACAACGTATAGCCAACAACGTTGTTTTACTTTACATTCAAAATTGAGAATCCTGACTCTCATAAATATGTACGTAACAATGGTACAATGGTCATCATAACTCTTAACTATTTGAGGATAAAGTTCAAGATGATTTGTACAAAACTCCTCCAGAGCTGAAGTATTACAATTACCTTTTGCTTTTGAATCACACTGTAGTCCTATGGCTTCTTTATGTAAACTTTATGGCCCGGGTTCGATCCCAAGTGACTGCTTATGGGATTTGTGGACAAAGTGGCACGGGTGGATTTTCTCTGGGTTCCCAAATTTTCCCCCACCATCACATTCCACCGGTGTTCCATCTTCATTTCATGTATCTGTAGTGCCATAGCAGAAGAAGTGGGTGTTAAGCACTATAAAAAAAGTCAATTGCAAAGGGATTTCTTGTTAACATACAGGACCAGCCATCAAATGAAATAGGAACTAGATGTTGAATTCTTCTGCCAAAGAATCCAAATATGACAGAATGTGTGCCTTAAGTTCATTCCCATCACATTCCTGTCTGGCAGAATTTGTTCAAGTTGTGAAAGGATGAAAATTTGTTGGATTCAACTTATCATTTCCAAACTAGTCTTTCCAGGAAGTCTCTGATGACATAAGTCAACTCTAGTGAAGGTTGTGAGAAGAAAAACGGCAATCAACGAGCCACCATTTTTAATCACTACATAACAGGAAAACCTCAAAATTTTGTAAGAACATGCAATTTTTTTTGGAACTTTTATACAAAAATGTTACTAATTTGAAATAATTCTTGCCCCCACTAAGACTGTTATATTATGCTCCCTACTTGATTGCGCCTCCCAGGTTGGAAACCACTGGTCCTAAGTAAGCAGCTGGGCTACGGCAAGCTTGATTGGTCGTTTGCTAGTGGCCTCTGAAATATTCAAGTGCTTACCAAAGTGGACCCCTGTTTATATAGTTAATATTAATGGGATGTATTTAATCATCAAGCACAATAGATGGTCATGAATTTTACTTCAACTAAATCACATATTCAATAAAATCATAAGTATGTTATTAGCATTTAGGTCTGAGTGGTTAATATTTTCTCACTGTGTTTTCATTCTATCATTGTAATAATAAGATAATACCAATGACTAAGCGTTCTGTGATACTTCCTCTCAAGCTCGACCTTTGTGGAGTTAAACAATAATACCAGAAGGCTGCTGTTTGTGATTGGACATTCCTTACTCACTAATAATCGTGTTTAAATTTTATCCAATTCATTAACATGTTTTCACAAAATTCATAATTTTAAGGAAGAAAATTATAATTGCATTCAATCGAACTAAAGGGGTAGACTCACTTATACGTTATCCACTTCAACGTTTTTCGCAAATGTACGCTAAAATTTTAGGAAGCAGTGGTTCTCCATTAAAATTTTGCTCAATTATACGTTTTGGTTATGCGTTTTCTCAGTAATGCGTCACTTTGTCTGATCCCCATTCACAAAATGTACCCATTTATTTGTTTTTAAAAAAAGTATGATGGTATGCTTGCTGTGTATAGCCTTGGTTTGTGGTTTTTATTGATGCTTATCGTTACATTGGTCTAACAATCTATTAACTTTGGTTCCAACAGTCACTTCTCTGCTTTAAGCCGAGTAGTACTAATCAGCTGTTTTCATCGTCATTTATCCTTCCAACAGTCACTTATCTATTTTATGTGGAGTTTCGAGTTACAAATAAGAAAAGAAACATGTGTGAATATCAGCCGGCAAGGAAGAAAACAAGAAAATCCTTAACTCTTGGTGAAAAATTAAAAATTCTGGATGAGGTCCATACCAAAAGAGAAAATCAGTTAAAAATTTCTCATTTATTTTAGTAGTCTCCCTTGAAAATTGTGTAAGTGAGGTTCCATTGTATATGTAATAGTGTTTCATAAAACAACTTCTGTATACACTATTAAAATAACAATATTTAGAGTAATTTTTGCTTACAAAGCTTATATAGCACCATTTGATAAACTCATCTGTTGGTCTTGATAATGCAACAAAATTCACAAAATACAAGGCAATTTATAAAAATTTTGATGTGTTCCATTCACACGACTTTCTCTACCTGTTCTGTAAACAAAGTATTCTTACAAATATTATTCTTTTATCCACATCATGCTAATTGAGATAAACATGAGCAGAAATGGTCTTATCACTTACTTTCTAGTATCTAAAAGGGAAATAAGCGAACACACTAAGCTAAAGTGATAATCAAATCTTTTAAAAGTTGGTTCCCATGTGAAACAATTGAAATGTGGTTCTCCTTGCATGACCATGGCAAAACAAAAGAGAAATGAAACAAAAATACGACTTCCTGTTTGAGAAAAGTTTTAAGTAGTATAAAATTGAAACTTGAAGCTAAACTTAAAAACCAAGTTTAGTTTTTGACGGCGTTTTCATTTCTGAGCTATGCTGCCTACAAACACACACGGACCTTTTTCTAATTTTTTTTTCAGACTCGGGAGACCTCAGAATATATATTTCCGGTGAAATGTCGACATCGAATTTTTGGGTGGAATACAACACCTTTTCTATCCACTATGTGCATTGTACATACGGGCTAGAGAAAGTAAAAAAAACAACACACACACACAAGCTTAAACGCCTATAATTTGTGAAGAACCACACTGCTACCTTCATGCTATACGATGCTGTGGTTGAACTGGGTATTTGCAGATTAAGTGCTCAATAGATTATCTATACACCAGTCCAGTTTGAATATCTCTTAGAGCGGTGACCGTGAAACGCAGCTCTGGCAGTCCATTCATTTGCTTAGTATCTAGGAGTCTCATGCATTATCATCAAATGCGCTGGACTTACAAGGTGTTAATGAACTACACCGAAATAATTTGCGAGATTTTGCACGTGACTGATATGAGCAATTTGAGATGGGCGATGCATGGTCCCCGGATAAACATAACGCAGCTACATATCGTTAAACGTGTGGGTATCAGTTGCTGATAAGTCAGTGTTAAAGCAAAGCAGGTTGAAAAATATCTTAGAATGTCTTTAAAACTGCTGCCCGAGTATAGAAATATCGATTTTTAGCAGCTCATTACTAGTGTTCTCAAGATTTAATGTCGCAAAAATATGTAAAATCTCGAAACTAATCACTTGACAGTGCGACAATGAGCATTCATTAAATACGCTTTTTTTTTTTTGTTTTTTGTTTTTTTTTTGTTTTTTGTTTTTCATTTCAGATGATGCGTGAACGAGACCCGAACTCGGAAACTATCCTTCACTTGAAAGCCAGCATCATAACCACTACGCTAGAGCGGTACGCTATATTATGTCCCTTCGTTTTTCGTGTTATGCTCTCGAATGGTTGATAAATTAGCCAGTGGCGTACTGGCACTTCATACACTTATAGCCGTTACTTCGACATTTCAATAAACAGGCCGTAAGCCTATCTCAAATTACTTATTTAAGTAATCTACATATTCTGTGAAAATATTTCGGTATAGTTCATTAACATTCTGTATATGTTTCTACCCAGTGGCGGCTCGTGAGTATAAATTTTGGCTCGTCATAAACTCCGTGCGAACTATCTGAATGACCCTTTTAATGCCCTGAATTCCGTGCCATTGTATATTAGACGATCATAAACTTTATTTCCAAAAGAAGCTGAAGAATAAAATACAACGGTGGGCTTGCATTAAAAAGAACTTAAATCCTACATAAAATTAGCACCTGCGATGGATATAATTGAACGAGTGATCTTGCATAATCACGAAAATATTCCTGAGAGCATTTTAAACAGACAGACGATTTCAAATTCGTTGAAACAGCAAGCAGCTGGGGGTTTGTCCCTTAGACCAACCAAAATTACACATCAGGATATGAGGACTGGAGGTGTAAGTACACTAACATCATCTGATTTAAAATTCTTTAAAAATAACATGTCTGCAGAGAGATTTCGACAGCACTCCTAGCAACCCACGACTATCGATGAAACCCAGGTGAAGCATTCTTGTTATTTAAGGACACAGAGCAAATTAGTGGATTTTCAACTGCAACAAGTATTACAAATTTATGGAGATGGAACATTTAAGTGTTGTCTACCACATTTCTGACAGCTGTTCACCCTGAACGCAATTATAAATAATTTAACTGCCATTGGTGTTCTGCTTATTGCCAAATAAAAGTAAGGAGTCTTACAAATAAACATAATTAACAAATGTGCTTCTTTTGACCTAAGATTCAAGTCAAAGGAAGTGTTTGTATTTTTCGAAATGGCCATTCATAATGTCGTGCAAGAGATACTATTGCCCGAGTCTGAAATTCGTAGATGCCGCTTTCATTTTGGTTAGAGTTGGTGGCGAAAAATACAAGCAGTGGGTCTCACTGTAGTCTAGGAGGAACAAGTTGCGATAAAAGTTTAGACAGAGACAGCATATAAACTTACCCTCCCTCATTCTCTCTCTCCCCCTCTCGCACATCTGCCATTAGGGCGTTGATATTAATGGTGCCACTGCTTCCGTCACGTCCATAGAACTATCAGCGGCGGCCGGTTCCTCCCCTCTTTGCAACACCAGTTTGAACAATAGTTAATACGAGAACTAATATCAAATATGGAATGAAGTTAAGCATTACTGAGTTCAGCATTTTGTAACTAAAGTTTTAGTAATGTTCTCTATGTGGTTATGCCTTTTATAATAACACGACACAACACACCAACAATGTATAAACGTAATACGTAAACAAAATCCAATAGCACTAAATCAGAGCACTGACCGCCACTGACAACTTCATGGACTACACTGACTTCAGTGGGACTATTCAACATTCCTGCCTATTGTTATATTGGCCATGAGCGATACCCTCGGTCGGTTGCGAGGAGCAGGTAGCATTTTCAAGTTTTTCCTCACAAACTCCCACAGTTAGCTGCATGGAATTCAGTAGGTTTTGGGGACCTCGTACCGAACTCAGGATTACCTAAAATTTTGGCTGTTCTCAAAATGTTAGTCAAACTGCCGTGAAAATGTTATATAGTATCTGGTACATACTAGTTAGCATTATGAACAAATCGGTACAGTTGTGGCCACTCCTAACATCAGAAAAGGTGTAATAATAATAACAATAATAATAATAATAATAATAATTAATAAATAACTGTCTAATGCGAAAGTGTTTTAACTTTCTCTAGCACGTATGTATAATGTAGGTAGTACATAGAGAAGGTATTGTAGTCCACCCAAAATTTGATACGAGATTGCACCGGAAATACACGTTTTGAGGACCCTGCATTAAAACACATTTTTAGAAAAAGGCCAGTGTGCGCGCGCGCGTGCTGGCTTGCACGGCATAGCTCAAAAACGAACAACTGGGTGAATACCAAACTTGATATTTAAGTTTAGTACCTTCCAGGGATACGATATGAAGATTTTCAAAAAATCCCCCATCCAACTTTTTTTTTAAATGCTCGATTTTCTAAAAAAAAAAAAAAAAAAAAATACTAATTGATTAAAATGCGTATAAGTGTCTATTAAATATGCTAACATGAGAAATAAAATGTAAATCCTGAATTTCTTGGGAATAGCTCCTGTAGTCCTCTTCATTTTAAAAGACTTTTGTATAACTTTTGTAAGAGATAGACAAAAACTTACTACACAAAAAATTTAAATCTCATTAAGGTGATGCATCTGTGAAATTTGGAAAATCCACAGTATGCAAGATGTCTTATCAAAATTCTAGCTTGTATGGTTATTTAAATCATCATTTTTACGGTCGAAATTTGTTCTAATAAAGATGAACCACTTGAATCATTTTTAAAAATATTCAAATGAAAGAGTCCAGTGTTACAGTAAATGAGTTTACTAATGAATCTGTCATATATTTTTGTATTTTGGAGCATGTTGGTAATCTTGGTATATTTGGAGCACTGGCGGATTGGCAGACTGTTGCGTTTTAATGCTTCTCAAGTTGGCAGTTTTCCGTACAAATTTAGCACTGATTAGTGTAGAAAAAATACGGCATTTTGTACTCTGCAAAACTGGTGATTTTTCAAAATATAATTTATTTGTAAAAATTGTATTATTTCGTAAAAGTAATATGACCATGTTGTTTAATGTGTTTTTGAAAGGCTCTAAGAACATTTGGAAAAAAATAGTGCAACATTGCTGCACGTGGAACATTTGGAATATGGAAAAGCGTTGGAAAAAAAATTGTGAGAAAATAAGATTTAAGTTGGCAGTGTCTATTAATAAACCTGCGCCTACCCATATGCACCTTGAGATAATTTATAGTTATAGTGCAGCAAGTGGGGAAAACGGTATATCTTCATAAAGTTTAGAAAATAATTGTTCAGTTTTTCTCCTTTTTACTTTCTCTAGCCCCGTATGTACATGTTTTAGGACCCCCTGAATCCAAAAAGAAAAAAAAAAGCTTTTTCAGAAACAGGATAGCTGTCTGTGGACAGCATAGTTCAAAAACGAAAAGACGGTTAAATACCAAACTTGGTATTTAAGTTTGGCATCTTCCAAGGATGCGACACGAAAATTTTCAAGAAAATCCCCCCAACCCTAACTACCTGTTACATGGAAAAACTTTCTTAAATTTTGTTTTCCTTAAAAATGACTCTTAACGATTTGGATTAAAATACCACATATTAAAACCATTTCTATCACCAATCTTGAATTTTCTGGGAATAGCTTCTAAAAAGCTTAGTCTGAATGAATTTTGCTTAATTTGGCATAATAGTAAACCGTAAGAGATAGACAAAAACTTACTATACAAAAAATATAGATCTTGTTAAAATACACAAGCTATGTCATATACATCTTTTTCGTGGATCTTATCGTTTTCGAGGTATTCCTTGTATTTAGTTTCAATTGTGAAGTACTTATACTTTTCTAGACAGAAAGTGTCCGGTTTTCTTTTGTTCTACTCCTGGCCAAGTAAAAAAGCGATCTGCAAGAACAATCACATAACGACAGCTTTTAAAACATTTGACTATCACTTTAGCCTTGTGCATTCCCTTAGTTCCCTTCTACTTATAGGGAACTATGTAATAAAATGCTAAAGTTTTTTCTCGATTAGCATGGTGTTGAAAGAAGAATTATCTTCTGTAAGACGTTTGTAGTGTAGCTAGTGAAAGTCATGTGAGTACACGACATCAGATTTTTTTTTAGAGCTAACCATTTCGGAGACATTCCCTGTTATTGGTTTCAATATTAAAGTGCTTAAAACGTTTTCAAACGGTAAGCCCTCACGCCGTTTCATTCCTCTTTTGTTTTCTTCCTAGCCACGAAAAGAACAGAATGTCAATGACAATCGCATAGCGACAACTTTCGAAAGATTTGGCTGGCTGCAGGCTAGGGTATTCCCTCTGTCCCTTCTACTAATAAGGAACTAAATAATAGGACCATTCTCTTGTAATGTTTATTTTGATTAGCATACGTAGATAAAAGAATAATATTTTGTAAAATTAGTTTGTATGCAGAATAAATTCAGAAAGTCATGTGAATGGATCACATCAGATTTTTGGTGGATGTTTGTTGTGTAAATAATTAACCTCACTTTGCAAGGGCAAAACAGAGTAATGTGTAATTTAACTATACCTAGTTAAGATTATGGATGATACGGAGATACCGCGAGAATATTTGTCACTTGCGTTCAACGCAGCAATTCTTTTGTGTATAGCGAGTAGGTGCTGTGGTTCTGAATGTAAACTAGATAACAACGCTGCCAAGTAAGTCTTGTTGCTAAACATCACGAGTAATCTGTTACAGTGAGGCTGTAGTGTGCTGCTATCTAGTGGCATTGACGTAAAATGGTAGTAATGGAGCGGAAACAGATCATGGTAAAAATCTTCGCCCGCCAGTGCACTTCTTCACATTTGCAAGACCCGTACATATTTCGCTCCATATATTTGGGGTTCTCTAAACACCAGGTATAATCCTCCGCCAGTTTGGCTCGAAAACCGTCCCAATAGCCATTGATACAAACCTTTATTGCTTTCTCTACACGTACCTTGTACATAGTGTATAGAGAAGGTAGGTAATGTATTACACCCAAAAATTCGATACCGAGATTTCACCGGAAATATATGTTTTGAGACCTCCTGAATAAAAGAAATAGAAACGTGCGTGCGTGCGTGCGTGTGTCAAAAACGAAAAGTCCGTTAAATACCAAACTTGATATTTAAGTTCAGTATCTTCCAAGGATACGACACGAAGATTTTCAAAAAAAAAATATCCCCCACCCCCAACTACTCTCTACATGGAAACATTTTAAAAAATTTTGATTTTCTCAAAAATGGCCTTAACGATTTTGGCTAAAATATCGTAAATTAAAGATATTTACATAACAAATAAAATGTGTATCCTGAATTTTCTGGGAATAGTTTCTGAATACCTCTTTATTCTGGATGAATTTTACGGAATTTTGCATATTTGGTAAGCCGTAAGAGATAGACAAAAGCTTACTTAATAGAAAATATAGATCTCGTTAAAACACACACACACACACACACACACACACACACATACATATATATATATACGTGCAGTAGATAGTTTTTTTTATTTTATTTTTAGATATTCTTTGTTATTTGTTTCAGCTATAAAATACTTATACATTTCTCATACGGGGATTTGTCAACTCTTGTCCATACAAAGGAACTTCAATCACATAGCAACCAGCTTTTGACTATCACTTCAGCCTATGGTACTGCCTTATTTCTCTTCTATTTAGATGGAAGCAAGTAATAAGACGATTTCTGTTAATTTTTTCTCGATTAGCATGATGTAAATGGAAGAATATGCTTTGTAACAATAATTTGTTGTAGAGAATTAGAGAAAGTCATGTGAATGGAACACGTCAGATTCTTTTTTCTCTCTTTATCACTTCCCTCAAATAAAAATAAACATGAGCACACGTAATTTTAAGGATAAAACAAGGTTGCTTCACATTTTTTTTCTGATAAGTTACTCGGCAAGAAAAACTTAATTCCGACGAGATCTCACTCGCATCATGCGAAGTGAAACACGACGTTGTACAGAAGAAAAGCAACAACGCAAGAAGAAAAGAAAGAAAAGGCAGAAGCAGAGAAGAGGAAAAGGAAATCTGAGGGCCCAACCTACTAACCTGATGGATTTTAATGTGAGCCATGCATCAAACCGTTCCTTGTTTTCTCGTTATTGATATTTTCAGCGTTTTTCTTCCTGTAAAATGCTCCTTGCGGAGTAGTTTTTCTGTTAAACAAATAACATTTGTTGTACATGTTCACAGAGGCTCAATGAATAAGAATAGCTCTAGGTTTTACCGTCAAATGTATTTAAGCATGCTTTCAATTTTCAAACACAGAAATTATATTTTATGACAAAAGGACATTCGTAACTTTAAATTTTTCTGGAGCCTAAACCAAAGGAGACACAGAGAAACTTAAGGTAATTTCGAAAAGTAGATGTATTGTGTAGGTTAAAATATCAAACCAGCATTTTAAATGTTTTGTCGTAAGAGACTTTTAGTGCCGTGGCAAAAACATACACAGATTTGACTATAACTTCCAAACTATTAGAGCAAAATAGGTGAAATTTGCACCATAACTTATTTGTGTTACATTACATCTGTGGTATAGATTTCAAAAAGGAAATTTCAAACTTTCAATCATATATGTCCTTAACATACAAGGAAAAACTATCCGCAAGGTGTCAAACGTTACGGTGTCCTTACGCTGTTGTATTCTTATTCAGTAGCCGCCCGCCACTGTTCCTACTACATCTGAGGAATCTCAGCGGGATAGTAAAGTGCATTAGAGATAAGCAAGTCTGATGTAAGGCAGACAAACCAGCTTTTCCAGACGTTGGCACGTTCTCGAAAAACGACGAGTTTGCATGAGTAATAACCCCATCCTACACGTTAGGAGCATCCTGTATCCTGTACACAAGTCCTTGTCGAGAAAGTTTGCATGAATTCAGGTGCTGTCTGTATTTATAGAAGATTAGCAAAATGGCTAACCATTTTGGAATATTTTCTAAAAGTTTCTGATCATGTGTTGTTTCCTTGTGGTGTAGCTACCAAAAATCGACTATGAAGGTAGCGTCGCATTCGATAGGTGACGATTTCACACCTTGGGGTGAATGATCATCCTGAGAAAGACCTTCCCCCCTTGAGATTATCTCTGGTCGCTAAGCGAATGCCGAGGCGAATTCTTATTGCCTACGAATTTTCATGTTTGTCATCCCATAGTACTCCACTTCCAAATTCATCTTTTTCAATATAGGTATGACGATAGAGGATAGACGTCTTCTGTGGTCTAGGGGTAACTAGCTTCCGGTTCCTAGTATCGGCGAGGAATGCGTTGGTGGTAAATGCGCTTTTGAAATACAACTCTTGGCGGCGGGGTGGCTTTGTAGTCGTCTGTAGGGCCCAGGGGGTTTGGTCAGACCTGGGACGCGGGCTCTTAGCACTCCAGCGTCGAGATAAACTGCTTGGACTATGTTAGGGACTAGTGGCTCTTATCCTAGGTCCGGTTTCGGTCGCCCGTCGATAATACTCTCATATCATCCTATCTTCCTGAGGTCTTATTCACAATAAGCCCATGGTGGCTGCCGGTTGAAAACCCTTCCTAAATGACACACACACACACACACTCACACACATGCCTATGAAATGTACATTACGTATATCAAATGCAAAATGTTACATATTACCAGGAATGATTTGTTCATGCTTTCCGTGCAGTTGGTCACAATTGTGATGTGTGATTGATTTGTGGTGGACAAAGCGGCGCAGGGGCGGGTTATTTCCTGGTTCTCGGTTTCCCCCGCCATCGCATTCCACCGGTGCTCCACTTCATTCCATGTATCATCAGTGTCATTGCCTACTGTGCCATAGTAGTAAAAGCGGGCGCTAAACACTATTCAAAAATAAAAGATAGCACGGATGTATGCTTAATTGAAAAATTGCTCCTCATGGATACTTGACGGTTGTCAGATAGACGGTCACCTGCACGCCCTCTCTGGCGGCCCGGACCATCGAGCTTAGAAACATTAGGGACTTCCGCGCATCTCTGGTGGCCTGTCTGCCTGCGGCCTGTGGCCTTCTACGGTTCCTTCAACTCATCCCATCCTCTCGGGTGTGTTAACTTCAATAGATCTGCATAGGTCGTGGTGCGTGAAGTGTCCTCCGCTGTCTACGCTTTAACATTTAGGTACCTCTTCTTTTAGGTCAAATTATGGAGATGTGAAATGCTAGGAATACAATACCTGTTACACCGCGCTGCCAGGACTCATGAAAGTGACGAATTGATGATATCCGTCTTTGGAGAAGAAATCGCTTTACGCCCCAAGGCAGAATAATGTTATATCAGCACAAAATCCTGATTTTTTGGGCATATTTTGCTAATAGTTTACAAAGACGTCAGTTTCGTGTTTATGGCATATTTCATAATGTTGCTTGAGTATCTACCAACAAAGAATAAAAATCCTGAGAAATTATCAAAATCATGATTAGGATAGCTTTAATGCAAAAACAAAATATATTAACAACACTTTCTCTACCCACTTTAGTTGATATAGTTTCTACAAACTACTCTTACGAAAACGTATTACTTTCTCTAGCGAATATATACAATTTACATATTAGATAGAGATGGTATTGTATTCCACCAAAAAATTAGATAATATTTTAAGAAACTGGCCAGTGTATGTCTGTGGATAGCATAACTCACACGGAATGACGTCGGTTAAGTACCAAACGTGGTATTTAACTTTAGTATCTCCCAAGATTCGACACGAAGTTGTTCAAGAACAGACATTTTTTTTAATTTGTTTTCTTCTTCTTCTCCTCAAAAATTACACTAACGATTTTTATTAAAATGCCGTATGTTAAAGATGTTTACATGGCAAATAAAACGTATATCCTGTATATATTGGGAATAGCCTCTGAAGTCTTCTTAATTCTGAACGACTTTTGTATAAATGTTAAACCATTGACAAAAGCTTAACATTGAAAAATGCAAATCTGGTTAAAACACGATTTATGTCAAATTTATTTGTTTCTAGAGCTAACCATTTCAAAGATATTCCCTGTTATTGGCTTCAGTTTTAAAATACTTAAAAGCTTTCCTTAAACGTGAAGCCCTCGTGCATTTCATATCTCTTTTTGTTTTACTCCTGGTCATGGAATCACTAGCAGCCAGCTTTTAAAACTTTGACTAGAGCGATAGATAGATGTAGCTTTAAAATATATAAAAATAAAATACAAAATTCAGTCCCACTGTCCCTTAAATGTGATTACTTGTTCGATAATTTTATTATTGATTACAATTTTAAATCTTATAAACTTATTGACGGTGAACGCCATAACTGTTTTATTTATTTATGGATATGTGTAACTTATGCGTCTTTGTTAGCAGGCTCAGCATATATTCTGAATTTTGCATTTCCTATTCCGATCTTGCAACTATCACTGGCAATATGGATATAAAACAATATTTACAATAAAATACTTCGGACTGGAAATGGGGTTTTCATAATTTTTTTTCATTTTCCTGTTTTAATTGCATATGAATATTTCGAATCTGCCACTCATTTTGGTATAACTTTCACAGAGGTACACTAATTGTAAATAGTTTTAAAATGTTGTTGAAAATAATCCTACGTAGTAGTTATTTAGAAAATTTTCGTACAATCACTTGCTAACTTTGTAAATACGTATTATTGTTAGAGAATAGTTGTTTTTTGTTTTGTTTTTTGTTTTTGTATAGGAAAGTTTTACTTTAGCTCTTTGCAGTATTGACATCCCGCTCATATGTACATGTGTGTTTCGAAGTACTGCTAAGTCGTGTTTGGAAAGTTAGGTTACATTTTGTTTTAAAATTGTCATGTTTGAAAGCAATTTCTGAAGAAATAAAATTTTCTATACAAATGCCGCATTATATCTTAAAAACTAATTGACACCAATGGCTGAAATTTTACCACACATTTGCATTTAAATAGGCTTTATTTAAACGAAAAAGTTTTTATGTATGTATTATTGAAAAATGATGATTTTTAAATTTAAAAAATAACCTATATATAAGATAATGTGCTAAATTTTTCAAGATATATATATGTTGTAAGTGTTTATTAAAAACATCGCACCTTTTCTTATAACCACCCAAGTATTCTATTTTTTATCAATCAACATTAAAGGTAATGCTGGATATATCTTCAAAAATTTAGCACATTATCTTAAATAATAGCTGAGATAATGGCAAGATAGGGCATTTGTCGCCCCTTAAATTTCAAGCAGGTCACTTTAAAATCTCGACATGTAGTTTTCGGATAGAATGTTATTGTTGTTGTTCTCTAGTGCCAGGTGTTTGACAATAAAGTAATTTGTCTTCTTGCACTCCAATATTTTTCAAAGGTATTTTCCTGGTCAGCCACTGAAACACAGGTTTTGAGATGCTCGGAATACATGTCTTGGTCTGAGTTACACAGTGGAAAGTTTGGATATTGATATGTTCCAAACGTATGCAGATGTTTGGCCAAACAATCTTGACTTGTTGCCAATCTAAATGCAGCTACAGACGATTTGCGTGGTAAATCAGGAATTGAATGAGAGTTATCGTGTAGGGAATTCCATTTGTTCCCTTTTGATTTTATTATCAAATTGTGTTTGTTGAAATCTATGTATGAAGATTTAATGAATCTTTTGATAGAGTAGTACGTAAATTTGTTGACTGGTCTATAAGCTGCAATGCTGCTCTTCTTTGCCAAAGCATCAGCATTCTCGTTTCCCAGGATTCCACAATGGGATGGTATCCATTGGAATACTATTCTTTTGTTGAGTATTAACAGTTGGGAGAACATTTTAGCTATCTCAAAAGGTGTATCTAGAGGTTATTGATAGAGTAGCTGCTTTGGAGTCTGATAATATGACTGCGCTCCTGAATCTATTAATGTGCCATTGTAGATTTCTGAGATTTTCACTTATTGCAATGATTCCTCCTTCAAAACTTGTTGTTCCATATCCGAGATATCTATAAAGTGAGAAGAGACAGCATGTTAAAGCCTGCACTGGCATCTTGTTCTCTGGAGATCAAAGATTCGTCAGTGTATATATGGAGCCAGTCTTATGGAGGATATCTAATGTTAATAGTCTCTAAAGGCAATTGTTTGGATGGAATGTAATGCCTACTTTACCTATCTGGAACGGGATAGAGAAAGTAAAATTGCGACTGTACTATAAATGATGTTGAAAGATGAGGTGACACGTATATGGTGTATGATTAATGGTGAACACCTCTTTTTGGTTCTCGACACTTTGCCGAGTTGAAGATCGTTGGAGATTCAGGATTGGGCGATCTCAGGGTCGAATCTCGTCGCTGGTGTTTTGTCCTCCGGCCAGCTAGCTATAGGTACATGGGAACTTGGATGTTGTAAGGTGAAAATTAAATCATACAAAATTGTCTGATTGGTAGCGATGATTAATTTGAAATCTGTTTCCTTTTGCCGTTACTTGACACGAATCTTGCACTTCCTTAAAATTTGACATATTTGTGGTTACACTTATTTGCGCCTGACTTTACTATAATAGAGCATCACATTATTAGGAGCAACGCGGAGTCAGCGCTCGTTGCGACGAACTAGTCCCGCTGCAGTGCCTGTACTATATATCTGTGCCCCTCTGTTCTCTCCCCGAACTTGGACGAAAATTCTGTTTATATTGGCTGCAACCCACGCTTATCTCGCCAATTAGAAAAACTGATGCTGGGCAACTTTTCTTTAAATTTAAGTATTATTTTCTCGACCCAAGAATAGGCCAGGAAGCCTTCTCCCACTGACCTTACGCTTGGAGGGATGAAAAGGCGCCTTACTGTCGCTAAGCCAGATGTTCGAGAGTTACACCCTCCGAGAAAATTATATTTGGATCTTTACCGAGAAACAAATCTTAAATTATGTCGCTATTTATTCGTCGATATAGCTGAAACTTAAAACAGGTACTCCATATTGTGCTGGCTTTCTAATGGTATATTTACATGGTTTCTCTTCCAAAAATTACCGATTTATATTAATTTGACTGATGGTTTTTCATTAATTATTGCTTAATTATTATTATTATTATTATTATTATTATTATTATTATTATTATTATTTAACTATTTCTTTTTGGTCGGTCTGATATATCCCTCAAAATGCGGCTCTGTTTCCATATTCAAAAGAAGCCACCGCTGAGCAGATCATTCCATGAAAATTTATTGGACTCATACTTAATTACGACTGAACTGGTTTCGAATCCCTGGCTATGACAAGTTTTCAAGGCCGAGTGTTTCCGGGTGTTTTACATATGAGAAATGATGGCAGATGCTTATAGAGAATCCATTTAGGTATGATGCTACATTGTCAACAAGACCTTGGAATGAGTCCTAAGTGACGTTAAGAAGCAATCTGGTTTACACATATGACCTTCATGTACATTCAATTGACATCATCAATATCTGTGTAATCTTAGCTGGCTAAAATTTGCGAGCTTTTATTTTCGCTATACTACTAAGGGACACTTGACTGAGTTTTAGGTGAAAGTTACAAAATATTCGAGTTTTAAAGATTATATCATATAAATATGTTATACACACCTGTGAATCAGTTTGGCCAAACATTTTTCACAATGAGCAAATTTTAAACGTCCAAGAACATGTATAAATCACCCATACGCTAGATACCTTTTAATTCTAGTTCTTCTTTCCGTTTGTGTGTGTTTTACTTTCTCTAGCACATATGTGCAATGTACATAGTAAGTAGAGAAGGCATTGTATTCCACACGAAAACGATACCAAGATTTCACCGGAAATATATGTTTTGAGATCCCTTAATCAAAAAAGAGCCTTTTTTTAGAAAAAGGTCAGTGATTACATATTGTGTTTTAAAGATATTTACATGACAAATAAAATTTATATCATGAATTTTCTGGGAATAGCCACTGAAGTTCTGGAATGATGCAATGAAGACATTTGCATAATAAAGAACGGACAGAAAAGCATCAACTATCAAAACGTCCCTGCAGAACAAAGGTTACTCGCTGAAGTTACTCGCCTGACAGCAATAAAACCAGGCGCGGCTCGTGGTTTCCAAATTAGGGGAGGCTGGCAAGTACCAAAGTAACGATGACAAAGAAAGAAAGAAAGAAAAAAATAAACTGAGTTTTATTTATGGATGCTTTTTAACTACTGCGGTTCTTATAAGCGCCCCATTCTATATTGGGGATGGAAGACAGGTTAATTTTTCTCGTAGGTCGCTTTATCAGATCTGAAATTCTTTTACGTGCTGCAAATCTACGACCAACGGTTTTACTTCCCTTCCACAGGAAGTCATGATAAGGACTTTTACGCCCGAAAATAACAACAAAAAAGCAACGCCCGCCGCCGGGTTTGAACTCGCGACTTTGAGAGCCAGACGCTAGCATGTTATCCCAGACTACGCAGGAAGACGAATTACGTAACCCCAGGGAGTGAGGGATATGGGGAGAACACCCGAAGGGCGATCCGATCCGGATGATGACCGGTGTAAGCATGGGTGAGATCCGTAACGGTTCCAGACTGAACGCCTCCGACGCTGCCGGGCCCAATCCACAGGCCTCGGGCCTCCGGGAGTTCCCCGAAAGGGCCTTAACCCGAAAGCACCCAATGTGGGTCCCGATAGAGTGGTCTCGGAAGTACGCAAGGAAGAATTACCGCCCAGCCGCAATCTACCAAAAAGCCTTGAACCCTGAAGTGATGGGAACAAAAAATGAGGGACAGAAAATTTGGGGGGATGTAATTAACCTTCCCAGTACTCACTTGGTGACCCAGGGAAATCCTCGAAAAAAAAAACTCAAGGGTCAGGAAATCTGGCAAGGGAATCGAAACCACAACCTCCCAAATGCGAGTTTAATACATTACTATGGCGTCACCTCGCTCGTTAAATAAAAATACTTAACTTTTTGATAGGCAATATCAAAACAAATAAAGACCTAGTAAACAAGAATCCTGAGTTACATTCGCTTCGAGATATTAGCTGTATAGGAGGTGCCGAATGTGAAAGCCATTCATGAGTACCTTTTTATACTCTAGATAATCTCAGTCAACATAAACATTCCATTGTATTCCCTGTCTCTTTATCCGCCCATTTATTAATCCTAACCCACCCCAACACCCTAAGAAACAGGAGAAATGTCATCACACAACATATGTTGATCTTGTATAAAGAAAAAAAGTTCAAAAAAGAAAAAGAAAAAAAGGAACAAAGTAGTAATGGAAAAAAATAAATAGATGAGCAAAGAAAAATGATAACCATTTTTCACTTGAGTACAATATAATGTGTACACTTCAAAATCTACTCCTTTTCCCCAGCTCAAACTGCATACTCTATCCAGTTATGCAACTAGAAGTAAAATATCCTATCAAATTCATTTTAATAATAAACGGAAAATGTGCAAAATTGAAGAAACGCTATCCTATAATTTACAAACTACGAAACCAATACACCACAAAGGCAGTTCCTAAATAAACTGGTGATTCTAATCAAGGGCAATAAAAGTTAGACAAGCGAAAACAAATTTCATCATAAATTCTTTAGATAGAATGATAGATTATTCATATCACAATTTTCTGTTATAGATCTTATATCAGTGATACTAATTCGTTTCTGCTTAAAATGTGAATTACAAAAGATTAGGAGCATTTTCAAATGAGACTGAAGCATTTTAAACAATATAAACAAATTACATATTAGGTATTAAAAAAAAACAACTGATAAGGATGATTCCGGAGAAAAAATTCCCCATTAAAAGAAATCATATACCATTTACATATATCCTTAAGAGGACACAGCAATTACGCTGTTGTCGATTTTAGTAAAAATGTTGAATTTGTACTTCTGGTGCAAAATGTGTATCATACATTAAAACACATATTTACAATCCTTGATTCTCCCAGGTTGGGCGAAACATGTTTTGGACGCCATCTTAAAGGGTTGCGCTGTTAAATGTCTCTCTTCGTCAAACTTAAAATTCATTTTTCTGAAGATTCACATGTTTGTTATTTTACCACATTCAGAAGCTGCCTTTTCCCATAAAAATTCAGATAGAGCTCTAAACGTTTTCCCCCAAAGCACTGCAGAGAGTCTGTAATGAAATGTCTGTTTGAATTTTGATATTGGTCATGTATTAATTTTGAAAAATTAATCAGTAAAATCATGCGCTGTTTTCCTGTAATTCTTTTCACTTTGTGATATAAAATTATATATTTTTTTAAAAAGATATCTATTAGAAAAGGTTTATCTAGACCATCTGTTATAAAGGTAGCAAGAAATTCAATTTTAAAAAATTAGGCATACAGCTGTGGGTGAAGAGAGAGAAAAGGAAGAAAAACGCAATAGAGAGGTAACATGATTGTGTATGTCTTTAGCGAAGTTTTTTTTTTGTTTTGTTGTTCCCTGAAATGAGTTACTTTACACAGGATGTTTAACTAACAGACCCTCTGGTCGGATTGGTAAGTCTTTTTACTAATTTTATTATGATAATGCACCTGTTAAATGAGCCCTTTTTAAGCTATTGGTGCAGCGGTGCCGTGGCTAAGTGGTTAAGCCCTCGCCTCCCAATTAGGCGGCCCGTGTTCCATCCCAAGCTCCCGCATACAGGATTTGTGGTGGACGAAACGGTGGCTGGGCGGGTTTTCTCCGTGTCGCGTCACCAATTGCTCCATCATCATCTTTCCTATCATCCATTTCGCGTTCATTTCATATCACCCACTTCCTCACGCTCATGCCTGGAATACCTGTTCTATTTACTATGTGCACTGTACATACGCGCTAGAGAAAGTTAAAACCTGATATGTTCCATTCACAATAATTTCTCTATTTTCTGCGAATAAATAATTCTTACAAAGGATTGCTCGTTTATCTACATCAAGCTAATCAAAATGAACATTACTATAAATGGTCATTTTACTTCGTTGTTATAAGTAGAAAGGACGTAAGGAAATACACTGAACTAAAGCGAAAGTCAAATCTTTTAAAAGCTGTCGGTATACGATTTTCATTGAAATTCGATTCTTTTTCCATGGCCAGGAGTAGAGCACAAGAGATATGAAATGGGACGAGTATTTACTGTTTGATAAAAGCTGGAATATTTTAAAATTAAAAACGATAATCGAGAATATCTCTGGAATGGATAACTATACAAAAAATGCATATAACATTAATTGTGTTTTAACGAGATCTAATTTTTTGTTTAGTAAGTTTTTCTCTATTTCTTACGGTTTATCAGTTATGCAAAAGTCATTCGGTGTTAAGAGGACTTCATGGCATATTCCTAAGAAATTTGGGATATACATTTTAATTGTCATGTAAACATCTTTAATATACGGCATTTTAATCAAAATCGTTAGAGCCATTTTTTAGAAAATCGAAAATGTTGATAAAGGTTCCATAAAAGGGTAGTTTGGGGTTTGGGAATTTATCTGAATATCTGCATGTCGCATACTGAAAGATACTACTTATACCAAGTTTGGCATTTTACAGATTTTTCGTTTCTGAGTTATGTTGTTCACACACACACACACACACACACACACACACATACACACACATACTCACACACTAGACCGCGCCGTGACCCAGTGGTTAGACCACTCGCCTCTCACCCAGGCGACCACATGCAGTATTTGTGGCGGACAAAGCGTGGCAGGGGCGGGTTTTCTCCGGATCCTCCAGTGCCCCCCGCCATCGCATTCCACCGGTGCTCCATCTTCATTCCCTGTATCATCAATGTCATCGCCTGCGTTGCCAAACTACTAAAAGAGGGCGTTAAACACTACAAAAAGGCATACACATACTGACCTTCTTCTAAAAATCCATTTTTGGATTAAGGTAAAATCTTGGTATGGAATTTTTGGCTGGAATACAATATCTTCTTTATATACTATGTACATTGCACTTACGTGCTTGAGAGAGTAAAATTGTATTTTATAGGTAATTGGTAGAGAAAGTAAAATAGGTAAGTGTGCCACTGATTCCTTGTTTCTTCAGCTGCGCGACAATTTAAGGAAGCCCACGTGTGATGAATATGGAAATGCGCAATCCATCTTTCTTAAAACTCCGCCCACACAAAACCTTCACAGCCACTGTGCCAGGCATCGGCAGAGGTCCAATCTGGCAAAATGGTTTTGTCGTTTAAGGGACACCAAAGTGAAAAAACTGATTTGCTATACTTTTAAAGCTAGAACTATAATTTTTACTTTCTCTACACGAACGTATTATTTACATAGTGTATAAAGAAGGTATTGTATTGCACCCAAAAGTACGATACCGAGATTTCAACGGAAATACATGTTTTCGTATCCCTGAATACAAAAGATTAGAAAAATGTCTGCGTGTGTGTGTGTGTTTGTGTGTGTCTGTGTCTGTGGGCAGCATAGCTAAAAAACGAAAATTCCGTTAACTACCAAACTTTATATTTAGGTTCAGTATCTCCCAGGGATGCGACACGAAGATTTTCCAGAAAATCCCCACCCCCAACTACCCTTTACATGGAAAAAGTTCGAAAATTTTGATTTTCTCAAAAATTGCTTTAACGATTTTGATTAAAATACCGTATGTATTTTCTGGCAATAGCCTCTGACAACCTCTTCATTCTGGATGACTTTTGTATAACTGGCAAACCATGAGAGATAGATAAAAATGTACTGCACAAAAACTGTAGATCTCATTACAACACAAATTAATGGTATACACAATTATTTTGTAGAATTACCACTTTTCAAGATATCCCGAATTATTGGTATCGATTTTAAGCCACTTAAACATTTCTCGAACAGGAAGATATCTTTCTTCTCGTTTCTCGTTTGTTTACTCCTGGCAAGAAAAGAGAATGGAATTTTAATGGTTTCACTTAGCGACCGGCTTTTAAAGGACTTGAGTATCCCTTTAGTCTGTGCATTTTCTTATTTCCCTTCAACTTACAAGGAAGCTAGCGACTGATTAATTCTGCTTATGTTTATCTTGTTTAGCACGATGTAGCTAAACGTTTAATTTTTTGAACAAAAGATTTGTTTGCGGAACAATCAGAAAAAGTCATGTGAATGGAACCATCACATTTTTTCTAGGGGCATTACTGGAAACAAAAGCAGTATTCATATGAAGTTTCACTCAAATATGTATTTTAATTTTGGATACAGTGTTGTGTTTATTCGATTTAATTAGCTACAATAAAACTCTATCTTCACCTACAGTTTTTGAGCTGTATGCCTAATTTTTTAAAATTGAATTTCTTGCTACCTTTATAACAGATGGTCTAGATAAACTTTTTCTAATAGATATCTTTTTAAAAAAATATATAATTTTATATCACAAAGTGAAAAGAATTACAGGAAAACAGCGCATGATTTTACTGATTAATTTTTCAAAACTAATACATGACCAATATCAAAATTCAAACAGACATTTCATTACAGACTCTCTGCAGTGCTTTGGGGGAAAACGTTTAGAGCTCTATCTGAATTTTTATGGGAAAAGGCAGCTTCTGAATGTGGTAAAATAACAAACATGTGAATCTTGAGAAAAATGAATTTTAAGTTTGACGAAGAGAGACATTTAACAGCGCAACCCTTTAAGATGGCGTCCAAAACATGTTTCGCTCAACCTGGGAGAATCAAGGATTGTAAATATGTGTTTTAATGTATGATACACATTTTGCACCAGAAGTACAAATTCAACATTTTTACTAAAATCGACAACAACGTAATTGCTGTGTCCTCTTAAGGATATATGTAAATGGTATATGATTTCTTTTAATGGGGAATTTTTTCTCCGGAATCATCCTTATCAGTTGTTTTTTTTTAATACCTAATATGTAATTTGTTTATATTGTTTAAAATGCTTCAGTCTCATTTGAAAGTGCTCCTAATCTTTTGTGATTCACATTTTAAGCAGAAACGAATTAGTATCACTGATTTAAGTTCTATAACAGAAAATTGTGATATGAATAATCTATCATTCTATCTAAAGAATTTATGATGAAATTTATTTTCGCTTGTCTAACTTTTATTGCCCTTGATTAGAATCACCAGTTTATTTAGGAACTGCCTTTGTGGTGTATTGGTTTCGTAGTTTGTGAATTATAGGATAGCGTTTCTTCAATTTTATACATTTTCCGTTTATTATTAAAATGAATTTGATAGCATATTTTACTTCTAGTTGCATAACTGGATAGAGTATGCAGTTTGAGCTGGGGAAAAGGAGTAGATTTTGAAGAGTACACATTATATTGTACTCAAGTGAAAAATGGTTATCATTCTTCTTTGTTCATCTATTTATTTTTTTCCATTACTACTTTGTTCCTTTTTTTTTTTTTTTTTTTTTTTTTTAATTTTTTTCTTTTTACAAGATCAACATATGTTGTGTGATGACATTTCTCCTGTTTCTTAGGGTGTTGGGGTGGGTTAGGATTAATAAATGGACGGATAAAGAGACAGGAAATACAATGGAATGTTTATGTTGACTGAGATTATCTAGAGTATAAAAAGGTACTCATGAATGGCTTTCACATTCGGCACCTCCTATACAGCTAATATCTCGAAGCGAATGTAACTCAGGATTCTTGTTTACTAGGTCTTTATTTGTTTTGATATTGCCTATCAAAAAGTTAAGTATTTTTATTTAACGAGCGAGGTGACGCCATAGTAATGAATTAAACTCGCATTTGGGAGGTTGTGGTTTCGATTCCCTTGCCAGATTTCCTGACCCTTGAGGTTTTTTTTTTTTGGTTTTTTTTTCCTAGAATTTCCCTGGGTCACAAGTGAATACTGGGAAGGTTAATTACATCCACACAAATTTTCTGTCCCTCATTTTCTGTACCCATCACTTCAGGCTTCAAGGACCAGGTGGCGGTTCGATGGATTGCGGCTGGGCGGTAATTTGCGCATTGTAGGTGTTTCTTCCTTGCGTACTTCCGAGACCACTCTATCGGGACCCACATTGGGTGCGTTCGGGTTAAGGCCCTTTCGGGGAACTCTCGGAGGCTCGAGGCTTCTGGATTGGGCCCGGCAGGGTCGGTGGCGTTCAGTCTGGAACCGTTACGGATCTCACCCATGCTTACGCCGGTCATCATCCGGATCGGATCGCCCTTCGGGTGTTCTCCCCATATCCCTCACTCCCTGGGGTTACGTAATTCGTCTTCCTGCGTAGTCTGGGATAACATGCTAGCGTCTGGCTCTCAAAGTCGCGAGTTCAAACCCGGCGGCGGGCGTTGCTTTTTTGTTGTTATTTTCGGGCGTAAAAGTCCTTATCATGACTTCCTGTGGAAGGGAAGTAAAACCGTTGGCCGTAGATTTGCAGCACGTAAAAGAATTTCAGATCCGATAAAGCGACCTACGAGAAAAATTAACCTGTCTTCCACCCCCAATATAGAATGGGGCGCTTATAAGAACCGCAGTAGTTAAAAAGCATCCATAAATAAAACTCAGTTTATTTCTTTCTTTCTTTCTTTCTTTCTTTCTTTCTTTCTTTGTCATCGTTACTTTGGTACTTGCCAGCCTCCCCTAATTTGGAAACCACGAGCCGCGCCTGGTTTTATTGCTGTCAGGCGAGTAACTTCAGCGAGTAACCTTTGTTCTGCAGGGACGTTTTGATATTTGATGCTTTTCTGTCCGTTCTTTATTATGCAAATGCCCTCATTGCATCACTCCTTTTTACTACCAAATAGAAGGCATATGTAACAATATAACGTGTTACTCATATTGTTCGCTGTCAGCCACACATGCTTCTCATACCAGGCAGTCTGAAAAGTTTTTTTTTTTTGTTTTTTTTGTTTCACTTATAACCACACTGATTGTAGCAGCAGGTCTTTTGTCTTTTAATTCACATCTTTTTTCGTACGTTAACGACGAAGAAGGTTATTTTAATAAACGTTCTACAAGTTGTTCAGCTGCTGACTCACTCATGTTGGCGAAACAAATTTTAGGATGCACCAAAATCACACAATTAAGGAATTACAATGATCACAAACGGCGCGAGTTTTTACTGACGTATAAACGCCAGCATAGAAGCGGAAGAGACTAGTTTCGATACCAGGTGGCTCAGGCTCTTCGTCTGGGAGTGGCATTCCGAAGGTCCGGGTTCGATCCCTGTTGATAGCGCACTCTGGCCCTGAGTTTTTCCATGGTTTTCCTGGGGTCGCTTAGGCGAATGCTGACGTGCTGTATATCTATCACGGTTCCTTTCCCTTTAGCCATTTCATTACTTTTCCCTTCTTCATCTTTCAAGTTGGCGCAGGTGTGGCTTAAGGCTTTGAAAGCAGATGACCCCAGAAGAAGATTGCTTTTTCTCGCTGTTTGAGGCTAGATGTTGTTGAAGAGACCTCCTTCCGGCCTCCCGGGGACTGTACACCCTCTATGGCGCGCCAGGTCTGCCATCTAGTGAATTGTTAGGGACTTTCGTGTCTTTCTGTGCTTAGCTCCGTCGTTTCCTGTGTGCTGGTCTGTGGTTTCTCCTCCTCTCAACCCTTGGCTTAGGGGTGGTAGGCCGCAATAGATCGCAGTTGCGGTGTCCCCCGCCGTTAACATGCTGTAACCTCTAACCTACATTGTAAATGCAGCTCATCCAGCATTACAGGTAGAGGGGAGCAAAGAAGCCTCACCAAGGAAGCAGAGACATAGACTGAGGGCAGGCAAGTCTCAAGAAGACAAATAATACCAATACACAGGGTACGACGCGAGCTACAACTGATGTATCATACTCAGAGTGCTTTTATTTTGTCGTTATTGATACTGCGTCTTTTAAATGAGAGACCATCCTCGTGCTACGCCACTTAATTTACAATATCTTTAATAACTGAACTCTCGTTTGTTTATATAAATTTCTCAAGGCAAGGGTAGTGTTGACAAACCAAACAACTATAGAGGCATTGCATTATTATCAAATGTAGGGAAAAATTTTACTGGTATTATGGCAAGCAGGATACAAACATGGGTTGAAGAATATAATATCCTCTCGGAACTTCAGATGGTCTTTAGAAAAGGGAGGAGGACAGTTGATAACTTATTTATTATAAAAACACTGCACCGTTGCAATATATGAGTACTATAACTGTGTATGCTTTCTGCTTGTTACCTTTCTTAAACTACTATATTGCTCATTTTAACCTTATAATTAGATAAATTATTTTAATCCTTGGCCATTATTTTAAAGTCCTGTTGATTTTCTGTTGTTTCTCTCATTTGATTGAAAATAATACGGAATTTGAAGCCCAGCATATAGTGTCAGATTCTTAGATATTTTTCTGTCACTACTCTCCTTGCATCTATAACATAATGTGTAATGTAACTATTTCTACAAAAGTTTGTCTGGATTAAAAATGAAGTGAATATACAAATAAGCCTTCGTAAAAACAATTTTTACACAGTTGATGCTAAAAGTAGGTCTTTTACAAGCCAGTAGTATTATCAGTAAAAAATTCTGTCACTGTTATCAAATTATAACACTCCAATGTAGCCAAATTTGGTTTATGCATCCACGGAGGCTATGCCTCTGAAAGCCAGTATGAATCCATAGTATCGATGATTTGAATGTCATGTCATGAATCTGCTTAACCAGAAAAAAGTATGCAAGCAGCGGAGGGAACAAAATTACAACTGCTACACTGCCTCTGTTGTATACACTATGTAATAATTCCATGGCACGACAGCTCACGGGGAACCTTGGCCTACCACCCGGCCGCTGCGTTCCCCATTTCGGTCCACTCCAGACGTCATGGATGGGGTGCAGTATTGGAGGGTGAGACGTAGTCAGCGCCCCGGCCGGTTAATGCGGTCCTCGTTTACACGTCAGTAGTATTAACAGTAGAAGATTCAGTCACTCAATGTTATAAAATTATAATACTCCAACGTAGCCAACTTTGGTTTATGTATCCACGGCCTCATTCAAGTAGGCTATGACTCTGAAAGCTTGTATCGATCCATAAAATGGCGGATGGTTTCAATGTCATGAACATGGAATCTGCTGAACCAACCGAAGTTATGCAAGCAGCGGAGAGAGCAAAATTACAATTGCTACACTGCCTCCGTTGTATAGAATATTTTCCTTCTGTACGAGTAAGTCATCATGTTGTCACAACTGATGCTAAGCAAGGCAACAACTGAATATCGCAGACAATAAAGCATGAGCTCCTTGGAATAGATAAAACTATCTTATTTATAATTATAATATGTCTATAAATATTCAGAACAGTCTAAAAAGTGGTGTATGACATGTGTTAAAATTGTTTTATATTGTTCGTAGAATTACTGTACTCGCCTACGGCCTCGTTTCGCAGGCTTCCTACTCACAATATGAAGCACCATTTTTACCTTTTGTATCATAAATAAGTATTGTATACTCACTAATAAACTATAGAAGGTAGAAAAAGTCATGTGAATGTAACACATCAGCATTTTTTTATCAAATTCTGATATCATTTTGGAAACGGAAGGAAAAGATGGAGAAGGAAAGAAAATTTTTGGTTACGTAAATGTATTTAAATTATAAAGAAGTAGCAACTTAAAATAATAATGCAAACGCTTATCTGCTTACGTACAATAACTGATTTAAGTGCAGGTAACCTTTGTGCATAGCTTCTGTTATGGCAAATTATACGTTAAGCACCTCTTTCTATCTGTAAGAGTAAGCAAAGCTGATATTCGCTCATCGATAGCAGGATATTGTGTTGAAGGACATAATGTGCGCAGTATCTACTTGGCCATTGTTCCATCATCCCATGCAGATTCATTCGACTGCCTCGATGATTCAAAGATTTCGCCTACGACGCGGCTACAAGGTAAAGCAAGCGCATCGAACATAAATTACCTTGGATGCACGAATCCTTCTCCAATCCTGGCGTAGGCCACTTGCATCGGCGTTCTTGTACCTGGCCGATCGTTATCAACCATCTGTCTTCATTACAAATGATTGCAGATGCACCGTACTGCAAAGCGAAAATAATATCCTTGCTTAAGGGCACAGGCCTATGAAAATGGTCGATATTTCTGAGAAACACAGATGGTGGGCAAAAATAAATGTGAGTATTTTTGAGAGGATTGAGTATGTCACGTTGCAGACACTGCGAGGAAAATTCATAGTCCATACATGAGGGGCACTCATACGCCACTCATTTGTGACTCACTCAAGTGTGGGTGCTGATTCTTTTTAATAGTGTTTAACTACAAATGGCATGGCAGGCGATGACACTGATGATGCAAGGGATGAAGAGGAGCACCGGTGGAATGCCCTGCGCCGCTTTGTCCACCACAAATACCACATGTCGTCGCCTGGGATCGAACCCGGTCCGCCTAGGTGAGAGGCAAGTGGTATAACCACTCGGTCACGGCGCGGCCATTGGGTGCTGGTTCTTCCTCACTTTGGTAACCAGAGAAAATAATTGAGTGAGTACGATTTGTATGAGGTCTGCGGGCAGTCACCGCAAAACCATTAAATAGTCATAGACAGAATTCAATAGGTTGATAATATTTTCCGGAACAAGCGTAGATTTTGAACGTTAGACAAGGCTGTGAATTCTGTGGTTATAATCTTATTACTTTCTCTAACACGTATGCACAATATACATAGTAGGTAGAGAAGGTATTGTATTTCACCCAAAAATCCCATACCAAGATTGCACCATAAACACATGTTCTAAAGACCTCTGAATCCAAAAAAGGAAAGAAAAGACATTTCAGAAAAAGGTCTGTGTGGTGAGAATATGAGCGAGTGAGTGAGTGAATGTGTGTGTGTGTGTGTGTGTGTGGGTGCGCGTGTATGTGTGTGTGTGTGTGTGTGTGTGGACAGCAAGACTCAAAACTAAAAATCAGTTAAATATCAAACTTGATATCTTTAGTATCCTCCAAGGATGCGACTCAAGATTTTCTGGAAAATCCCCCTGCTCTTATTACACTTTACATGTAACATTTTTCGAAATTTGTGATTTTCTAGAAAATGGCTCTAACGATTTTGATTAAAATACCGTATGTTAAAGATATTTACATGGTAAATTAAATGTATTTCCAGAATTTATTGCGAATAGCCCCTGAAGTCTTCTTCATCATGAAACTTACCACACAAAGATGAAGATCTCGTTAAAACACAGAGTTTATCATATACATATCTTTTTACATTTCTATTATTGGTTTCAGTTTTAAAATACTTAAATCTTTCTCAAACGGGAAGTCCTATTCTTACATATCTCCTTTGCTTTTTTACTCCTGGCCATGGAAAGAGAGCCGAATTTCAATGATAACTGCATAGCGATGAGCTTTTAAAAGATTTTACAACCGCTTTATCCTGGTCTATTCCTTTGTTTCCATTCTACTTATAAGGAGCTAAATAATAGGACTATTTCTGGTAATGTTTATCTTGATTGACATTATGTAGATAAACTAATAAAGAATTGCTTGTTTTCAGAACATATAGGGAAAGTTAAATAAATGAAACGTCAGATTTTTACTTGTTGGATGCATGGTTTTCCTCGTGGGCTGTGTTGTTTCATGGTTTTCATTTGTGGATTAAAATTTCGGACAATCGTAAAATTTTATTCTCAGAAACGAATGTGTGTTTAACTCAATAGTATAGAAAAACAGCGATGTTTTGGAAAATAAGAGGTAAGAATGTATCCGCCTGTAAAAAAATTAATTCGCTTTGAATATACTGGTACAATATTTTAATTTGTACGAATTTAACATCAATTATCTGTTACAGTTATTTACTCAAAGAAATCAATAACACATGCTTTATTGCATTCTCATGCGTTTATTACTCTCTTTTTTCGTTCTCTACATGTACTATGTACATAGTGCATCCAAAAGTTCGATACCGAGATTTCCCCGGAAAAATATGTTTTGAGACCACCTGAATCCCAAAAGAAAGAAAGAAAAAAAAAGTTCGTGTGTGTGTCTGTGGGCAGCATAGCTGAAAAATGAAAAATCTGTTACATAGGTGCCAAACTTGGTATTTAAGTTCAGTATCTTCCAAGGGTGTAACGCGCAGATTTTAAAGAAAATCCCCCCCCCACACCCAACTACCCTTTTCTTGAAAAGAATTTAGAAATTTTTAATTTTCTTAAAAATGGCTCTAACGATTTTGATTAAATATCGTATATTAAAGATACTTACACGACAAATAAAATATATATCTTGAATTTTCGGGGAACAGCCTCCGAAGACAATTTTGTTCTGCGTAAATTTTGCACATTTTTCCATAACTGGTAAACCGTAAGAGATAGATAAAAGCTTACGTAACAAAAAATGTAGAGCTCGGATAGGTAGAGTCAGACTGAAAAGTTCAATGCTATAACCTGGATTTAAACCACGGATCCTCCGGTCCCTAGGCGGTTGCTCTTCCACTGAGCTACGATGGCAACTTGCCAGCATAGCATTGAATTTGTCAAATGACTCGCAGAAATTCAATACTATGCTGGCGTGTAGCCTAGGTAGCTCATTGGAAGAGCAACCGGCTATAGACCGGGAGATTCGTGGTTCAAATCCCGGCTATGGCATTGCATTTTTCAGTCTGACTCTACCTATCCAACTTCTGTCCTAGACACGGCTTGTGTGAAAAAACAATGAAACCAATGTAGAGATCGTTAAAACATACAATTTATGTTATATGCATTTTTCGTGGAGTTTACCGTTTTTGAGATATTCCTTATTATTGATTTCAGTTTTAAAATACTTAATACTGTTCTCATAAGGGAACTTGTCAACACTTGGCCAGGCAAAGAAACGGATTTCTATACCATAGAGGCAGCATTTTAAAGTACCTGACTGTCGGTTTAGCCTAGTTTATTCCCTTATTGCCCTTATAATTATAAGGAACTAAGTAATAAGTCCATTTTAGCTAATGTTTATGTCGATTAACATGGAGTAGATAGAAGAATAAGCTTACTAACAGTAATGTGTTGCAATGATGTAGATGTAGAGAAAGTTGTGTGAATGGAGCACATCAGATTTTATCTGTAATATTTCCACACAAGATAAACGGAGGATGGGGAAGGTATACCCCCGCCACTGAATCCTTGCACTTGACTGTTTGGGTGGTTTCGCATAAGGTTGGCTGTGCTGACTTTGCGGCGTTGCCAGAGTAAGTAGTAAACAACAACAGCTGATTACAAACGTCTCTATTGTGTGTGTGAAGACGATTATAAACAATTTTCATAGTAAATAAATGCCGATGAATAATGAAACTAATTCGTTATTATTTATGCTAATTGAAAATAACAATGATACTATAACGTATGTAGCATACATTACGTATTTGCGACAATATAGATCAAATTAATGCAAAATAGTTTGTTACAATGAGAAAAAGGTATAACAAAGTGATTTTCACCGGTTTACAATTTTAATGGCTCAATTCCATCCAAATCTCCATCGTCATCATGCTCGGAAGCATTATCGTCATTGTCATCATCATCATCATCATCATCATCATCATCATCAAAATCGTCGTCGCCACCATGACATTTCATTAGTGGTTCACATCCATTGATGATTCTGTCTAATTCCCGCGCTTTACATATATTTTGTGCACATGATTCACTTTCTTCTTCCGTGAAGCCTCGTCCACCCTCACCACACCTTCCCGCAAAAGTCTATCCACCTCTATAATTGTGAAGGTCTTGTTATGTTCCCTCACATAAAAGACACCAACAACATTATCAACAGTAACAACAAGTATAAATAACGAATAATACGTAGCTTGTATAGAACAACTGAGCACGTGGTTGGAAATAGCCAGATATTGCAACGGTGCGGCATCTACATCTTTTCCATTGTCTGACCGACCGATTCTAATGCTACTTTGTGATTGGTTCAGAAAATCAAACGGGTAAAGCTTTTCATCTGTTTTTGGTGGGTATACCAACTTAATTCCCAACTATCAAGTGTAAGGATTCAGCGGCGGGACTATAGGTCTATGCGACACATTTCGCTCGCATTGGCTGCATGCTTGAAACGTCACACGGAAGGAAAGGTACCGCGCTCTTTGGATAACAATTGAAAATTAACGTTTTAATGGGAGTCGAAATGTTCTATCTTACCAATGTTAAAGTTTGACCCATTATCTCAGTAACTATTTAAAATAGTGAACTAAATATTTCAAGGTGCGTTATGCAATAACTTTACTGTTGTTTAATGAAAAATAGAATACTTCTGTTCATTAAAAGCAAAGTCATGATTTTTTAAATAAAGCTCTTATAATAGTAGTAAAAAATGATGATTTTTAAATTAAAAAAATAACTAATCCATATACATAAAAACGTTTTCATTAAAATAAAGCCTTTGTAGGTGCAAATGTGTGATAAAAATGTCAGTCCTTAATATCAATTAGTTTCTGAGAGAATGGAGCGTTTATATAGCACATTTACTTCCTCAGAAATTGTTTTCAAACACAAAATTAAAAGAAAAAGTAGCCTAACTTTCCAAACACAACTTTGCGGTACTTCATAACTCTCACATGAAGAAAATATGAGTGGGATGCCAATGCTGCGAATAGCTAAAGTAAAACTTTTCGATAAAAAAAAATCTCTTCTCTAACATTAATATTCACAGAATTATAGATGTACCAAGTGAGTGTACCAAAATGTTCTAAAGCTACTTCGTAGGATTATTTTCAACAATATTTTAAACTATTTACAATTAGCGCACCCATATAGAAGCTATACCAAAATAAGCGGAAGATTCGAAACATTCACATGCATTTAAAACATGAAAATGGAAAAAAATATATGAAAATCCCATTTTTACTCCTCTTAAATTCATTATAACATACAAAATTTAAAGCATGGGCTACGAGAAACATTGTGTAAACGGTTAAGCAGTAACTAAGGAATTGTAGTATAATGCAATGAATATAGTATAAAATAACTTAGTTGAAAATACATAGGACACTTTCGTTAATACATTCTACTAATTCCAAAAATTTTAAGATCAACAAAAGATAAATGAAAGCAAGATTCAATAATGTTCCCTGTGGTTTAGGGTAATACACCACCTTAAATCCCATGCCTTGCGGATATTCGGGTGTAACATGTAGATAAAAGTTGGTGACCGTTTCCCATGTCTAAGCAGTGCTGCTATGAAACCCGTAAATAAGAAAAACATTTTCTTTGCAATTTTAAGGGAAAGAAACTCTCAACCCATGCTGGTGGGAATAACGTTATAATTATACAACGTTATGATAAACGCCGCTAGAAAGCGTAATTCGCAATGGATGAAAGGAAAGGTGATGAGGACCTGGAGAAAACCCGCCTAGACGCCGCTTCGTCCACCACAAATCCCACTGCGGTCGCTTGGGATTGAACCCGGGAGCCCGGCCTTGATGGGAGGCGAGCAGTCCAACCACGGTGCCGCCTGCCTTAAACATAAGATGTTAATAAAAAGAATGGAAAAGTTTCATGTAAAGGGTAGTTTGGGGTGCGGGATTTTTTTAAACTCTTCGTGTCGCATTCTTGGAAGATGCTGAACTAAAATTCCCCACACAGATATGTGCTCATACACACGTTTTACATATATATATATATATAAAAGTTTAGTTTTTGGATTCAGAGAGTCTTAAAACGTGTGTATCTGGTAAAAGTGTGGTATCAGAATTTTGGGTGCATTTCAATTATAACTTAAATACTGAAAAATCCCCCCACCCCCCAACAAAACGCGTGTTGCAACCTCTTAACAAAATAACGGTTGCAGATTATGCACAGTTTTATTTCTTCTTCCTCCGCATTTTTTTTTTTTTTCCTTCTTCAAGAAATGAGGGTTTTGTTTTCAGGTGTAAACCTATGGTGATCATATAACATCAGATGTGATGGTATTTGAACTATAGTGCTACCCGTGCGAAAATTGGGGAACAGAGGTATTAGCCACCTTCTGCATGACGTCACCACCAAAGACCAGACTGCGAGCAGAGATTGCGCGGGAAACGGGATGATTTATGCATACTTGACAATGTATATATAGCTAATAATTAGAAACGCTGAACAAGAAGGATGTAGTAAACATACCCAGCATTAGCCTGGCGACCCGCTGAAACCCTCCAAAAACCGGTCAGGAAGTGCGGCCAAAGAAACCGTACCCAGGACCTCCGGAGTGCGAGTCCACAAGGTACCGCTACCTCGCTCTGTGTGTAGCAGTGTAACTCGGTAAGTAAGCGTAGGTTTTGCGGAAGTGCTACGAGCTATCAAGCTCGGAAGTCCTTGGTTGTCTACTGTTTATTATTCGCAGCCGACAGGAAGCAATCGGGCAGAAGGAAAATGTTTTGTATCGCAAACAATGAACTCTGTCCAAGTTTGAGCTGCTATGGCGCAGTGGGCGGGGATATGGAAGGGAGTGTGACTGTTCTGAAATTTATTATAAACACGCTGACGGTCGCCTCTACATTTAACATGTGTCTCAGAGACCGCTTCTTCCGTACATAATTCTGCAGCCTATCTCGTATTATCAGTTCTTCCTGCTGAAATAGGCTCGAAGACCTTCCCTGTCGCTCTCCTGCTTAGTATTCTCATTTAATAAGATAAATAATTTATTTCATCTTTTCAGTTTCAAACTTCATACATATACAAGATGTTAATGAACTACACCGAAATAATTTGCGAGATTGTGCACGTTGACTGATTTAAGTAATTTGAGATCGGCGATGCATGGTCCCCGGATAAACATAACGCAACAACATGGCGTTAAACGTGTGGGTATCAGGTGCTGATAAGTCGGTGTTAAAGCAAAGCAGGTTGAAAAATGGCTTAGAATGTCTTTAAAACTGCTGCCCGAGTATAGAAATATAGATTTTTAGCAGCTCATTACTAGCGTTCTCAAGATTTAATGTCGTAAAAATCTGTAAAATCTCGAACTAATTACTTGACAGTGCGACACTGGGCATTCATTAACTCCGTTCTTGAGTTATGTAGCCTACTCTGGAGGCGTTTTTTAACTGCTCTAGTGGCTTAATGTGTAACTTGGGAAGCTGCTATCGCATAGGTCACGAGTTCGATTCCTGTCGTAGAGTAAATGTTTATTATTATTATTTTTTTCATTCCAGACGAAGTGCCGCGATACGTGAACGAGACCCGAACTCGGAAACTATTTTTCACTTGAAAGCGAGTATTATAACCACTACGCTAGAGAGGTACGCTGTAACACGTCCCTTCGTTTTTCGTGTTATGCTTTCGAATGGTTGATAGATTAGCCAGTGGCGTACTGGCACTTCAGAAATTTTTAACCCTTACTTTGACATTTCTATAAACAGGTCATAAGTCTCCTATCTCAAATTATTTATTTAAGTAATCTACATA
Source organism: Hymenopus coronatus (assembly GCA_030762935.1). Classification (NCBI taxonomy): domain Eukaryota; kingdom Metazoa; phylum Arthropoda; class Insecta; order Mantodea; family Hymenopodidae; genus Hymenopus; species Hymenopus coronatus. The sequence continues at coordinate 506,623,745 of CM060900.1, forward strand.
TTCTGTGAAATTATTTCGGTATAATTCAGTAACACCCAGTATAGTTACTTTCCTGGAGTTGCTGAATTTGCTTTCATATACAGTTAACTTCCTGGTTATTTACCTTTCCCTCTATTTGTACATTTTTATACGCTGCCGACTTAATCTATTTATCCCTTTTATAACTTATAGCATCATCAGTTTTATTATAAATATCCTCTCTTTCTTTGCCGATTTTCCTCCCCCATTTCTCTCTTACTTTCCCTGTATACTTACCTAGTTGTTTATAAATTCTTTCTTATTGTTTCCAAAAGTTTTAAATACTCTATCTCTGTTGGTAGTTTCCCAGTTTTTATTCCATGTTTTTACTCTCCACCTTTTAGCTTCTTCGCACTCAATTTTACAGTGTAAATTGTTATCGACATTACCACATAGTGGGTATAGATCTTTAACAACTTTTGTACCTTTTTCATTTAATAAGATCAAAGCACAAAGTTATTTTTATTGATATACTATATCGCAATGAATCTTGCTATGGTGAACATCCATGGCCTTAAGTGGGCGGATACGTGGAAAACAGTATAACTTTCTTGAGAAGCTAAACACTCAGCTCATACAGATCTGTTTTTAAGTTTTCTGAAGTTCGTTTATGGTCGCTTATAAATGTTCCACACAACTATGTTTCAGAGACTCCTTCCTTCATCTGCAATTACACAGTGTTTAACTAATCACTATTTCTCGGCAGCAGATCAAATTTCTCCAATGTAAACCGAGCGGGATGGCTCAGGCGGTAACGTCTATGTCCCGCATTCGGAAGAACTCAAGTTCGACTCCAGGTGACCGCCCACTCTGATCCAAGGGTTTTTCATGGTTTCCCCGGGTTGGCAGGCGAATGCTGGGGTGGTTCATCTTCTGCCATGGCTCCGTCATTTCCTGTACTGATTACTTCCTTGCAATTTCATACACGGTTGAAGGATATGGCGACGGTGTTCGGCTGCGGCTGGACGGTGGCCTACGCTCTGTAAAGGTTTCTTCCATGGTTATTTATGTAGTACCACACTCTCAGGTTCCGGCTTTGGGTGCTTTCGGGCGGGCTCCCTTTCAGAGAAACTCCGGAAGCTCGGGGCTTGTTGGTAGAATCCGGGCGGCGTCAGATGCGTTCGATTTGGAAACATTACGGACTCCGTCCTATTTATGTTCGTCGTCATCCGGATCTGGTTGCCCTTCAGGTCTCTTTCCTCATCTCTCGCCACCAATTATCACTAAGTCGTAAAGGTCCCCATGTATTATCATTCTGGATCATTTCAAACATTGTTGCCCTAAGCACATCCCACACCAATGGTGGAAACTTGTCTAAAACTGCTTTTAGACAATTTTGATTTTTGTTTGGAAGTCAAACCAGTGGACTTGTTGCACCTAAATATTGCGCCGAGGAACAAAGAACTATAGCATACAATTGTATGGTTACTTCTGGGCGGAGGCTCCACTGCTTGGGACCTGGACTATTTCTTCAGGTCTCTCCATGACACACGCTGCTTCCGATACACAATAAATGTTTAACTATATACATCAGACATGGAGAAGTCCTCCTTTTTGGAGGCAGTAGACTCCAACTTTCCTGTACTCTCTCTAATATTCTCCACTTTGCCTTTGGCTTGGAGGAATAGGCGTGGTCCCTATAGCCCGTTTCGAAACGTGTTACACTATCTAGCCTTGCTCACTGCCTGGCCTCGTTCAGTTCCTGCTAGTATGATGATGATGAGGAGGAGGAGAATGAATAGGTTAAGGGCGTTCAACAGCTCGGTCATTAGGGCCCTTTCCCGCTAGTAGATAAACCAGTGAACACTGAAAGAGCGCATATAGAAACATGTTGAAAATGCGAAAGGGCAGACGTTTGACACTGAACAGACTTGTAGATAATTCAAGCATATCTTGAGTGTCAGGAGAAGAGCCTTTTCTTTCGATACAGCAAAGAGTATCTTGTAGTTCACTACAACTAATTCTAAATGGGTTTGGTTGATTTATGTTAATTGTCTTTTCAAATCTCTGCACATTATTGTCCTGAATTTTTTGTATCGAGCTTTACACTTTTATGTGTACAAGACGTTTTATTTACTAATCATGTTATGAAATAATTGATTTATTGTGTTAATTTATGAATTAGAACGAAGCATACGAGCTACTTTTGGAACAGATAATATCTCAGAGTGTGCATGTTTACGCTACAAATCCCACCCCTCTACCCTCTCTTTATACCGCAGACTGCTCTTTGTGTTCGTAACTGTGTGCGCTTCGGAACCCAAAATCCAGCTCTAGTGATGAGTATTACAGTAAGGATTCCTCGCTAGTACTGGATATACAAGCTTGATACAGGCTAACTTATCTGTTTGTAGCCATGGAAACATATCCTGGCTTGAAATAATTTGCAGGAATAACAATGTCCATGTTTGGTTCCACATACAGAAGTAATGAGCCAATAATGTGCTAAAGAAAAACAATTCGGCGGTCTAATTTAAATGATAATAATCTGCCCTCTGTATTGCGTCTTGTTAGCAACACTATCCAACCAAACATAGAACACTTATATTGTAATGCTCCTTCAGTGGGTAATGGAGCCGGCCGTGGCCGAGTGTTTACACCACTCGCCTGGGCGGCCTGGGTTCGATCCCAAGTGACTCCATGTGGAATTTGAGTGGACAAAATGGCGCAGAGGCAGGTTTTCTCCTGGTTTTCCGGTTTCCCCCGGCATCGCATTCCACCATTGCTCCATCTTCATTCCATGTATCACCAGTGTCATCGCCTGCGGTACCATAATAGTAAAAACGGGCGTTAAACACTATAAAAAGTGGGCAGTGTTTTTCTATTGTAAAAACCAGCTAAAAATTCAATGCCACAGTCGAGATTTGAACGCGGTTCTAATAATAATAATGAAAAAAACATTACCTAGTGTAAACGGAATTATCATAAGTAATACCACGAGCGTTTTCAGCTTGTCGATAACTCACGACCGGAGCGAAGCGACGAGAGTGGATTGTCGTAAGAGATGAAAATACGAGTTGTATTTGATAAGACAATTAAGCGAAATAGATTATTAATAATTTGTAATGTATTTGTAATGTATAGGAAGGGAGATTTTATCAGGTTATGATTGCAATACTTACCTTAGTTCTCAACTGGTGGATGACGCATTCGACCATGTTTATAAACGAATGTTTTTTTTTTCTTCACTGCCGTCCGTGTCTACACCCATGTACGAATATCAATAGCAACAATAGGAATAGGGAACAATTATTTTATTTCAGCTTTTAATAAGTAGGTAATGTATAAAATGGAAACAAACTTATTTTATTTGAGGTTATTGATCTCATACATAAGAAATACAAATAATTATTATTTTCACTCCTTTTTTTAACTAAATACATTATGAACTAAATGAAACTTTAAATAAATATTGTAACTGAATTAACTGAAAGTACAATTGTGGAACTGACAGTTATTAAAAGTGAAGATTGGCTGCCTGGATTGTCACCTTGTTACCAACAACCAAGACAGCAGATTAAACATACGAACGTCAAGTGCGACAAGATTTCAAACAAATGAACATCAGATGTTTCGACAATATCGCTCCAGTTAGATGCCCGCCATTGGTTGGAATTGCCTATCTCGGCCATTGCATTAGCGCTTTAATAGTGGAGCTGAATTGCCAATACAACAGAGTAGCTTGATAGTTGACAATAACTGTGTATGTTAATATTACTTAGGAATTTAAGTCGCCATTAAGGTGTTCTCTGAAAGAAGAGACATGCCGGTTGGTTGACCAGGTAAAAACACATGAATTAGTTGGAGGATTGAATGTCATAGCGGCATGTTGTTACAGTAGCTCAATGGTTAGAGCAACGGCACGAAGAGCGGGAGAACCGTCTTCAAATCCCGTCTTGGCATTCATTTTCCAGCTGGTTCTAATAATAACAGAAACTTAGTTGAAAATAAGAGGTATTGGCGTTTTATCGGTCCCCAGAATAAAAGATCTGATGTGTTCCATTCACATGCCTTTCTCTAACTGTTCTGCAAACAAACTATTACTACAAAAGTATATACACAATACCAATCAAGATAAACATTAGCAGAACTTGCCTTATTACTTCCTTTCTTGTAAGTAAAAAGGTAAGTAAGGGAATACTCGTTAAAGCGATAGTCAGATATTTTAAAAGCCGGTTGTTATTTGAAACAATAGAAATTCGGTTCTCTTTACATGATTAGAAGTAAAACTAAAGAGATATGAAGGGAAAGATGACTTCCCGTTTGAAAAAATGTGTAAGTGGTTTGCAATTGAAACCAATAATTAAGGAATATCTCAGAAACGGCAAACAGTACAAAAATGCATATAGTATAAGTTATATGTTTTAACGAAAACTATCTTTTTATTACTTTTTTTTTCTATCTGATACGCCCTACCAGTTTACAAAAGTCATCCAGAATGAAAAGGTCCTCAGAGGACATCCCCAGAAAATTCAAGCTATACATTTCGTTTGTCATGAAAATATCTTAAATAAATGGTACATTAATAAAAATCGTAAGAGCCATTTTTTTGGAAAATCAAGATCTTCCAAAAATTTTCCATTTAAAGAATAGTTGGGGATGGGAGATTTCCCTGAAGATCTTTGCGTTGCACCTTGGAACTTGCTATGTTTAACTGAATTTACGGTTTTGAGTTTGGCTGTCCACTCGCGCGCGCGCACACACACACACACACACACACACACACACACCCACACGCACAAGCACACGCACACGGAGCATTTTCTAACAATGCTATATTTGCATTAATTGTTCTGAAATATTGTATTTCCGGTGAAATCTCGGTATCGAATTTTTGGGTGGAATGCAATACTTTCTCTACCTACTACATTGTACATACGTGGTCGAGAAAGTAAAACATTGATAATATGTATATTTGAAACGTTTTACTGCCGCTGTGTATGCGCTGTGTATGACAGGTTGTTCCCTTAAGGGAACAACCTGTCAACATATCAAATTCAAGATTTCTTAAGCAATTACGCTCATTTTGGTAACACATACCTCTATTGTTATGTATAACTAATTCTCAAAATTTTCAGGCAAAAAAAAAAGTTTGCTTTTCTTTAACCACTCTACCTAAAAAGCTCCTTGTGCTTCAGTTTTCAAAATGTGGTAACAAATTTACATTCGAGGAACATCACTTTAAATATTATCGGACGAGTTTCAAATTAATTAAATATTACTGCAGCAAAACATAAAAAGTACTCGTTCATACCATTTTCATTATTTTTGTGGATTAATTAATTTTGTTAATAGAAAATATATAATTTATTTTACTTAGAAAATTAGTTTGATAATTTTTATATTAAAGTTCTCTGGTAGAAAGGCCATACTGATTGGCTGACGTGTACACCGCAAGGAGCATTTTGAACATTTGCATGCATTGGAAAATGCATTTACAGAAACACGTCTTTTAATATTTGAAGTGACATGTTTTGTTATTATTAAAACTTCCATTTAAAGGCTCACGCGACAAGTGTTTAAATTGCAATTGCTGAAAATAACTTTGGCATATTAATCTACGGTATGCAAATGTACTAAAGTAAACAAACAACAATTTCAAGAATTTTGTTCAATTGACACAAGTTGTTCTTCTTAAAGAGGGTTTTCAGACGTTTTCAGGACTCATATTATGATTTCGTGTTGCAAAATAAGCGTTTCATTGCTATGAGTCTTAATGTGTAGAATTTTTAAAGTATTGTATCTCACAGGTTTTTCCAGCACACACATATATGGTATGTACCTAGGTAGTGTGTATGTACATAAATATGTTTGAGCATGGTAACGTATTGTTTCAATTGCTTTCAGTACAAGTGTGAACAACATCTCGTAAGTGGCGTGGACTTTGAACTGTTTTGAGCACCAGTAATTATGAGTTTGAGCGTTTAAGGGTTTAATACTAATGTGTATGATCTTACATTCACAGTGCGTTATCATTTGTTTTCCAGTATTAATGTATGAATGGTAAGCTCTATATATTGAGTGTTTTAAAGAGATCTACATTTTTGTGTAGTGTTTTGTCTATTTCTTGCGGTTTGTATTATTTATGTACGTATTTTTTTACTTTCCGCAATTGGGTACTGCCTAGTGGCAGAGTAAATGTACAAAATTCACTTACAATAATAATTTTAAGTTAAATTAACAATTAAATTAGTAATACAACTAACATGTTATACATACATATATGCATGTTTCTTCTTAAATGTCTAACTACTTATTATTCAGTATAGCAATACTTATGTCAATTACCAGCTAGTTTATAAACAGTTATTATGATGCCTCAACATTAATACTATACGTTACTAATATTATACATTAATAATAATATACACTAATACAGTTTTTGAGAACTTTAATTACTTCACAATATTTACTCAAATTAATTAACATTTATTCTCTTTAAATTAACCATAAACTTCTTTAAGGTCAGAGAGCAGCCCTGAAAGGCTGCCACAGGCAATTCATACCCTTTTTCAATGGTCCTATTAACAAAAGAAAATTTTCCTTCGTCGGTTCTGTACCTTCTACCCTTAATTTTATACAAATGATCGTTTCGTCCGTAGTATGCTGGGCTTTCTAACCTCTTTCTAACGTCCACCCATGCATTTAACCAGTATAAGCTTTAAATAGTGTGACTAATCTACGTGTTTTACGCCTAACTTTTAGCGCCTCCCATTTATTCTCTTCGCCTTTCGTAAGTCCAAAATCTTTACCTCTCTTTATGAATTTAGCCACCCGTCTCTGTATCTTTTCCAGCGAATCAGGTTGATAAACCCCGAATGGGTCCCAGCATGCTACTCCATATTGCATAACTGGCCGCACTAAGGACTAGTAGGCAATTTCTCTGGACTTTAAGCTCCCCTTCTTCAGTGATCTCATTACGAAGTGCAATGTCTTCCAGCTTTCCTAGATGAAGAATTTATCTGACGCTCCCATCAGGCATTACTTGACAAGAACACTCCCAAATATTTGCAAATGTCCACCTGTGGAATTTGTTCCCTGCCCATATGACAGCTATGAAGAACGACTGACAACAATTCACTTACTTTTCCTAGCATTAAATGTCATTTTGTTTGCGGCGGCCCACCTATTTATTTCATTTAAGGTCATCCTGAAGAGCGTTCTCATGCATGGTATTTCGAATCTTATTTTAAATAATGCAATCGTCTGTGAACAATCTAATCTGACATTTGATATTAATAGTTATATCATTAACAAAGATAAGAAAAAGTAACGGACCCAGTTCCGAGCCCTGGAGCACGCCCGAACTTACAAAACCCTTTTCAGATAGTTCTTTACCTACTCTTACTCTCTGTCTCCTTCCTTTCAAAAAATGTTCTATCCACGGTACTACGCGATTATCGATTCCTGTTTTTGCTAGCTTTCGGATGAGTAAATTATGCGGCAAAAGCTTTAAAAAAGTCTATCACCACTACATCAATCCTTCCCCATGCATTCACCTCATCTGCCAAATTCTGAAATAATGAGGTTATTTGACTTTCACACGAAAACCCAGATCTAAACCCATGTTGTGCTTTTTTGAACCATTTCTTTTTTTCTAACTCCTCCCGTATGTATTCTGTGTGTACCAGTTATGCAAACGTAATTCAGAATGAAAGAACTTTAGGGGCTATTGCCAAGAAATTCAGGATATACATTTTATTTGTCATGTAAATATCGTTAATATATGACGCTTTAATCAAAATCGTTAGAGCCATTTTTGAGATAGTGGAAAATTTCGAAAAATGTTGCATTTAAAGAGTAGTTTTAAGTGTGACATTTTACTAAAAATCTCCATGTTGCATTCTAGGAAGATACCGAACGTAAATACCAAGTTTCGTATTTAACCGACATTTCGTTTTTGAGTTATACTGTCCACACACATATACCTGGATTCGGGGGTCCTCAAAACACGTATTTCTGGTGGAATCTCGGCATCACATTTTTGGATGCAATAGAATAACTTCTCTGCCTAGTACGCGCATTGTACATGAGTGCTCTAGAAAGTAATAAAAGTAATTTTCTGTCTTTTATTTTATATCCGACGAACCCGGAGAAAAACCGCCCCAGCGCCGCTTCGTCCATCACAGGTCCCACATGCGGTCTTCTGGGAGCGAACTCTCGCCGTTTTGGGGAGAGTCAAGTGGTCTAACCACTGGGCCATGGCTCGGCCATTTCTGTACTTTTATATATAACCTTAAAGTCATTAAGGGGAGTGGCTCAGACTCCTTCATCTGGGATTCGTTCGGAAGTAACGGGTTCGATTCCCACCGACCGACTTCTCTGATTTGGTATTTTTTTCGTGGTTTTCTCTTATCGCCAGGCAAATGATGGTGTGATATTTCTATTAACACGAATTTTTCTGCCCTCTCATTCCTCACTATTTTATACCACTTTTCGGCGCATGAGGCTTGAATGGGTAGTTTGGTGGTGTGTGGTGCGCGGCGGATATGCACTATGCAACTTAATTCTCCTTCTCTGGTGCGGAACCGGAGAAGTTTGGTCCTGTTTGTCAAGAGGAATTCTGGTTGGGAACGGGGGTTACTTGTAGGTGTATCTCAATCTTTTAACGTTAGGGAGCCCACAATATCATATCCGTGCCTGCCACTTTGTGGCCCGGGTAACAACCCTTCTGTTCTTTCATCTCATTCTTCCTCTCGGAAATTGAAAAAATACAACTAACCTCTGGCTAGTGCTTAAATCCGCCTCTGTCCGTTGCGAGAAAACCCCTTAAAGTCGGGTTCTACTGTTAGTAAAAAGGTAAAGGATAGTCAACGGAAGGGGACTCCTATTGTACACAGATCTATTATAGTGTAGAAACAGGGCAATTCGGAATTGTTTATTAAGAGGAATGCTGGGGAGGGTTGCCTGCAGGAGTATCTCCATCTTTGAACGTTAGGGACCCCACAATATCATATCCGCACTGATGTGTCCCGGGCAACAACCCTTCGGTTTTAGCATCGCATTCTTCTCAGAAATTGCAAAAATACGATAAACTTCTGGCCGCAGTGCTTAAACCCGCCTCTATCCCTTGCGAGAAAACACCCTTAAAGTCGGGTTCTGCTGTTGGTAAAAAGGTAAGTGATAGTCAACAGAGAGGGACACCTCGTGTACCCAGCTCTATTATGGTTAACCTTCAGGGGAAGGGATAAGGTGAGGGAAACAGGCGGCTACAGGCCGCAGGTAAACAAACTTACAGAGACACGCGGTAGTTCTTAATATTTCCAACCCGATTACTCGTTCCACTGCTGAAGCCATCAGAGAGAGCGATCAAAGGACCCAATGACCACGGGGGGAATATTTAACCTTTAGCATGCATCCCCGCCGCCTATCAACACCGCCATACATCACAAGTCTGAAAGATCAGAAGGAAACGGAGTGGAGGGGAAAGGATGGAAAGGAAATGACGGTGAATGATAAAGCACCGCAGCATTCGCCTGCCGACCACGAAAAACCCATGAGTGAGAGCTGGCAATCGCCGAGGATCGTTCCGGAATCTCTCGAATTCGAGTTGCAAGTATATCGCGGCGCCACCTCGCCCGGTTAACAGCTACGTTTTAATGTAAGCGACAGGACAAAAGGATTTACACCACAATGAAATTTACATGTTGAATGAATGCAGGATACAACAATAGCAAAACAAGTATGGAAATAAATCCTATAAAAGAACCTTTGTGGGAAGATGCAAAAGATGGCTGGAGAATCTCTGAAGATAGAAGACACAGTTTATTGCCCATAAAGGCGATCTTTACTGGCGTCAAGTTCGTCGAGGACCCCCTCCCAGCAAGGAAACAGTAAAACAAGTTTGCATGAACATGGATCTGAAAATCAGTTATTGCTGATTAACAAGACAAAACATGATGCGCCAAAAGAAGCTCAAAAATATACCTTACATTATAACTAGAAGTTATGTCCGGGCTGTTTCGCCAAGATCTGCTGGAGTAAGATGATTCAGAAGCTTCGTCCACAACTGCGGTGGACATCTTTAGTGGCGCGGTCGAATTTTCCTCGGAGAAGGTTTTGCTGCGTCCATGAAAGCCTACGTTCGCTCATACCTTGCATTGTCCGTAATCAACAATAAGAATATTCCAGGTCTTCTTTTGGGGGGTGATTTAGTAGTAGGTGAACCAAGCGGTTTCGTCTAGTACACATTCGGGAGGTCGGGGTTCGATTCCCATGTCCGGCCTACGTGACCCATGTTTTTTTTCAGGGGTTTCCAGGGTTCGCCCAGCGAACACTGGGTAGGATCTTTCATCCTCCGAAATGCCTATCTCTCCATGTCTTTTCATTCATCCTTCATCCATTGGTTTTTTCAGGTTTGGAAGTGCCGAAGATGCTTTTCGGTGCGGCGTGGCAAGGAAAAATGTTACTCCTAGTTCCGGCCACCCGATGTATCCTGTCACCTCTATCCTCCCTCCCGGGGGCGCCTTCTCTTGGGATGTAGGTAAAATAACATCCAAGTTCGGTGCCGAATCCTCTTTGAACGTATCTTATAGTATCCAAATAGCAGGTGCAATATCGGTCTGAGGAATATCATGTACCGTCAAAGCAATAATTAGATATTGTAAGAAATGGGGTTTAAAGTTAATAAGAACAAATGAGGTGTTCCCGACCAGAGGGGCAAACTCAACAACTAAACGTTTCGCTCAAAATGTCATTTGAATTTTTTACTAAGGACGAATTCGGCATATAAGGTAGACAATTTTGCTCCGGCGAAGCCATATCGCCTGCACATCCACGGGGACCTCACTTAAATATGACAAAGTAGCGTCATTATCAACTACATCGTCTGCTAATACCGCCAAAAATAGCGGTAAATCAATGTTGCCAGCCTATGAAGATGTCTCTAAAACAAAAATAGGAATTTTTGGTAATTCGGGTGGGAGTAGGCCTCATATATCCTACGGCTATGTCATGGTTCATTGCGGTTTAGCTTCACAGATCCCTCGGTTATGCTTTCCGGCTAAGCGCCCTCAAATTTTAGCTACACTTTGTGGCTTAGAGCCCATCTACTCTCGACTACACTATACGGCTTCTTCCGCAATGTTCAGTTTGTGCACGTTGGCAACACACGCAGAGACAAGGAGAGAAGAAGCAATGCCGTCACGATGCCTCGGGTGCGACGTCCGTTTTAATGAAGTAAAGTGATGCTGAACGACAAAAGTGAAAAAGTTATGATTATAAACACTTTTACATTGAACATTTTTCGAAAATCTTGTTTTACTCAAAAATGGCTCCAACGATTTCGATTAAAATACCAACATATTAAAGCCATTTCCATCACAAATAAAATATACATCTTGAGTTTTCTGGGAATAGCTTCTGAAGACCTGTTTACTCTGGATAAATTTTACTGAAGCTTGCATAACTGGTAAACCGTAAGAGATAGACAAAAACTTATAACTCCATGGCACGACAGCTCACGGGGAACCTTGGCCTACCACCCGGCCGCTGGTGGTAGGCCAAGGATGGGATGCAGTATTGGAGGGTGAGACGTGGTCAGCGCCTCGAGTCCCCCCGGCCGCCGGTTAATGCGGTCCTCATGACCTGGAGCCGCTACTTCTCCATCAAGTAGCTCCTCAATTGGCCCCCCAGGGACCTTACGAGGCTGAGTGCACCCCGGGCCAGGTCTCCCAGCGGGGAAAAGATCCCCACGCCGGTACTGGGGATCGAACCCAGGTCTCCCGCTTGTTAAAGCCAAAAACTTACCACACAAAAATGTAGATATCGCTAAAACACACAACCAATGTCACATACACTTTTCGTGGAATTGACCGTTTTCCAGATATTCCTTTTTATTAGTTTCAGTTTTAAAATACCTAAGCATTTTTCATGCGGGAACTTGTCAACTTCTGGCCACGCAAAGAAACGGATTTCATTCCCACAGCAATCACATCTGACTGTCGGTTTAGCCTAGTGCATTCACTTATTTCCCTCCTACTTACAAGGAACTAAGTAATAGGACCGTTTCTGCTAATGCTTATCTCGATTAGCATGAAGAGATAGCAGCTTATTAACAATAATTTATTACAAAGATGCAGAGAAAGTCGTGTGAATGGAAACATCAGATTTTTTGAAAGCAAGCTTGTGAAATTACTTTAGTGAGTTGTGTGGTCAGGGATTGAATTTTCTTGCATTCGCGTTGTTGTCATCCATCGTTTTCGTGAAGAAGCTATTAATATATGAGGGCCGTTTTTTTTTTTTTCAAACTTCGATAGGCTATAAATAAAAGACAAGTCCATAGAAAACAATTATTTGATTACTAAAAGTTTTGTACACTTATGGTTACTTTTCAACATAATCACCGAAAAGATTGAGACATTATTCGTACCTGTGCACAAGCTTTGCAATACCCGCTTCAAAAAATGTTGCCGCCAATGATTTCAAATGAGCATTGATATTGTTTTGAAGATCTTCGTACGACGTTTGCGGAGAGCCATTCAGAACAAACGAAGAGAAATCTTGACTTCAGGAATTGTGTTAATCCATGACAATGCTTGTCCAGACACTGCTGGCACAACCAAATTGCCAGATTCATTTCACAAAATATCGCCAGAATTATTTTAAAAATCGCAAAATTCATATTGAAATCGCCTAAATTCACATTCTAAATTTTAGGGGGGGCAGCTGAAAGATGTCTCTAAGATTTGGTTTAGAATTTTGTTTGTGTATTTACATCATGTTTCTTACATCAGACCATTGGGCTCTTAGTTGTAAATTTTACAAAAAAAGAAGAAAAAAAAAAGCTATATCATAAGAAACCCACTAAAGCCATTTGTTTATTAATTTCAACTTCGCAACTGCAAAGTCTCAATCTTTCCGGTGATTATGTTGAAAAGTAACTATAAGTGTACAAAACTTTTAGTATTAAAATAATTGTTTTCTATGAACTTGTCTTTTATTTATAGCCTATCGGAGGTTGAACAAAAAAAACGGCCCTCGTAGATGTTCATTCAGTCGAATTTATAAACGCGAATGAACTTATGCCCGTTCTTTCTGCATGTGGCACCACAGACGCTTTTTTTGGTAGTGTTTAACGCCCGCTTTTACTACTTATGGCACCGCAGGCGATGACACTGGTGATGCATGGAATGAAGATGGAGCACCGGTGGAATTTGATGGTGGGGGAAACCGGAGAACCCGGAGAAATCCTGCCTCTGCGCCACTTTGTCCACCACAAATCTCACCCATAGGCGCTGGACATGATGGGTGGGAAAGAATATCGTTCGTTCGTAGTCGACTTACTCTCGCCTATTTAGGACTGATACCCCCCTAGGATGCCTAAGGTCAGAAGCATGGAACGAGTGGTCGGCCCGTAGCCAGGCATGAGCATGAGGAAGTAGTTGATATGAAATGCAAGCAAAATGGATGGTAGAAAAGGTGATGATGGAGCAATTGGTAGAATGAGTGGCGGGAGAAGCCGGAGGACCCGAAGAAAACCCACCCAGACACCGCTTCATCCACCACAAATCTCATATGCGGGCGCTTGGAATCGAACCCAGACCGCCTAATTGTGAGGCGAGCGATCTAACCATTCGGCCACGGGGCCGCCTGAGAAAGAATATTTGGGGAGGAAATGATCCAGGCCTATCATATGACTTCCTCTAGTTGCTACACAAACAACTTTCCTTACAAAAGATTATTCTTTTATCTAAGACATTCTAATCAAGGTAAACATTAACCGAAATTGTCTTATTACTTACTTCCTTGTAAGTAGGAGGTACATAAGGGAAAACACTAAGCTAAATCGATAGTCACTTTTTTTAAAGCTGGTCCTATGTGAAACAACTGAAGTTCGGCTCGCTTTGAATGACCTACAGTAAAACAAGAGAGATGAAACAAAACGGCACTACCCGTTTGAGAAAAGTTAAAGTAGGAATATCTCAGAAACGATCAACTCTGCACAAAAAACATGTATGAGATAAATTACTGTTTTAACGAGGTCTGAAATGTTTGTGTAGTAAGTTTTTTGCATCTCTTACAGTTTAACCGTTATGCAAAATTCTGAAGAAAAAAAAAAGACTCATCCAAAGGCTATTCAAAGGCTATTTCCAGAAAATTCAGAACTAACAGTTTATCTGTGATGTAAATATCTTTAATATACGGTATTTTAATCAAAATCGTTAAAGCCATTTTTGAGAAAAACAATATTTTCAAAAATAAAGATAAAGGGTTTGTTTGGGGTGGAGGAATTTTCTTGAAAACCTACGTGTCATCCTTGGAAGATATTAAACTTAAATACCAAGTTTTGTTTTTAATGGTATTTTCGGTTTTGAGCTATGCTTTCCACAGACACACAGGAACCCTTATCTAAAAATGATTTTTTCGTACTCAGGGGACCTCAAAACCTATATTTCCGGTGAAATCTCGACATCGAATTTTGGATGGAATACAATACCTTTTCTAGCCACTATGTACATTGTACATACGGGCAAGAGAAAATAAAAATGTAACATGCTGAATTCTATGAGATGCTATCGTGGTCAACACCAATATTGTGTTTAGGGCTTCCTTCGGTTTCTCGTGCGATAAATGATCAGTGCTAAATAAAACGTGCTTATAGTAACATCCGGGTCTAATTTCTTAGAATTGGCCTTTTCTGGCCGCGGTAACAGCTAGTAATGACGTCATTGATGACCTAAGGGTCTCTCCCCTTTGTTTTACTTCAGAGAAGCTGTAACGTGCGTGAACTTTTGAATTCTTGTGTAGGAAACTACTTACCTAACTTCCAGCTGCCTCTCTGTTACGCCATCCATCCGTGGTGATGCAAAAGTAATTCAGTTTTGTTAACATATGCTTATACGACGTGTGATAAAAAGTTAACGGGAATTTTTTAATTTCGCGGGGTTTATACAACCGATTTTCAAAACTTTTTTTTTTTATCTTGTTGGTGATGTATGTTTGCATTTTCAGTTGTTTTAAATAGTTTATTGTTGAAAGTTAAAAGGGATATACGTGTTTTCGAAGACTCAGCGAATTTGCATTAATGGAGTAAAGTGTTCGAAATGTTGGCTGTGGCTTTTGGCAAATCTACTAAGAGTAAGACAAGGGGTTTCGAGTGGTATCGACGTTTCAAAGAGGGTCAAGAAGACTCTGAAGACGACGATCACTTGGACGTCCTAACACATAATTGCTGACAATGTGGAAGATGCAAAGAAATGGTTCTGACATATGGTTGTACAGTCAATAAGGAATACTGCCTAGAAGTTATGGGCCGTTTGCATGAAGTAATCCGAAGAAAATACCCAGAATTTTCGCAAAACCAGTCATGGATAGTGCTCGTGCTCACACCTCAACGCTAGTTTACGCTTGTTCATGATTTTTTGGCTAAAACCAGAAACGTTATGTTGCCTCAGCCACCTTATTCGCCAGACATGGACCTCTGTGACCTCTTTCTATTCCTGAGGCTGAAGAGAACACGAAAGGACGTCGTTTAGCCACTATTGGTGAGCTAAAACACAATCGCTCAAATAGCTGAACACCATAAGGAAAAGTGAGTTCCAGAGTTGCTTCCAAGATTGGAAAATGTGCTGACACAAGTGTATTATATCTGAGGGAGCCTATTTTGAGGGGCACATAGGCCATGTAGCTGTATAAATAAAGATTGTGTAAGAAAAATCAAAATTCCCGTTATTTTTTGGTCACATCTCGTACGTAGCTTATCAGAATGAATTCCCTGCACGGGCCGCGCCCTGACTGAGTGGGTAGAACATTCGTCTTTCACCAATGCGGCCCGGGTTCGATCCCAGGTGGCCGCATGTGGGATTTGTGGTGACAAAGCGGCGCAGGGTCGGGTTTTTTCCGGGTTCTTCGGTTCCCACTCCCATCGCATTCCATCGGTGATCCATCTTCGTTCCATGTATCACCAGCGTCACCGTCTGCGGTGCCATAGCAGCAAGAGCGGGCGTTAAACACCATAAAAAAAAAAGAAAAAAAAAAGGAATTGCCTCCACACTGTATGTCCCAAGCATATCTTTCTTAGAAAGGTCTGTATGAAGAGTATTTTTACTTTCTCTAACACGCACGTGATAGGTAGAGAAGGATTTACATTCCACCCAAAATGACATACCAAGATTTCACCGGAAATACACGTTTTGAGGCATCTTGATTGCAAAAAAAAAAAGTATTTAAGTAAAACGGTCCATGTGTGTATGAGTGGATTGTTTCGGGCGTAAAAATCCTCAGCATGGCGAAGTAAATCCGTTGGTCCCGTGTCGTAGATTTACGGCAGGTAAAAGAACTCAAGTCTGACAAAGAGGCATCTCAGCAAATTAAGCGGTCTTTCACGTCCAGTATAGAATGGGATGCTGAGAACCCTAGTAATTAAAGAGCGTCTATAACAAAAAATCTTTAGTAGCATTAATACCAAACTTGGTTTCTAAATTCAGTAACTTTCAAAGTTAGGACACGAAGATTTTAAAGCAAATTTCCCATCCTAAACTACCCTTCACATGGAAGATTTTCCGAAATTTTCTAAACAATTTCTTTAACGATTTCGATTAAAGCACTATATATTAAGGATATTTGTGTAACACATAAAATCTACCTTTAATTTTCTAGGAAAAGCATGTGCAAATTCTCTTCATACGGAAGGAAATTTGTGTAACCTTGTACTGTTAAACGCTAAAGCGATAGCCAAAAATATACTACACAGAAAAGCAGATCTCTTTGAAACCCGCAGCTTATTTCAAACAGTGTTTTGTGTCATAAGCCATATCCGAAATATAATTGTTCGAGATACACAATACTTTATAATTACTTTTAAACGTAGTCGAAATTCAGTTGATTCTCATATTTGCATGGAAGGAATATAGAATTTTAAGGCCAGCATATGGAGCGTAGTTCTTAAAAGCTCGCTATGGCTATTCTCTTTGTACTTTATCTACACGTACTATGTACATAGTGTATAGCGAAGGTATTGTATTCCACCCAAAAGTGCAATATCGATATTTCACCTGAAATATATGGTTTGAGGTCCTCTGAGTTAAAAAAAATAGAAACAGGTCCGTATATGTACCGTGTGTGTATGTTCTGTGGACAGCATAGCTCAAAAACTAAAAGGCCGTTAAATACCACGTTTGGCGATGGTGTTCGGCGGGTTGCGCTTATAAAAGGTTGTCCTAGTTGGCCCCACTCGAAGGGCTACAGAGACAGCTCCAGGCCATAGGCAGATGGAGTGAACAGTGGCGGATGGCCATCAGCCCGCAGAAGAGCTCAGCTCTACTGCTGGCTAAAGAACGTGGCTGGCGACCGGAGAGGTCGCTGAGGTTGCGGCGGCGGCGGATCCCCTGGGTCCGCACCGCCAAATACCTTGGAGTCCTCCTCGACCGCGGCCTTAGTTTCACTCCACATGTCAGGGAGAAGGTCGGTATGGGACACGCTGCCCTACGGCAGTTGTTTCCCATCTTCCGCTCCGCCATGCCGACACACCTAAAACTACGGCTGTACCGCGCGGTCATCCTGCCCCTGATGCTGTACGGCTGCGAGGTCTGGGGTTCGGTGGCTCGTTCCACCATCCGCAGACTGCAGACCATGCAGAACAGGACATTGAGGATGATATATGGCACAGACCGTAGATTCCCGTCCCACATTCTCCATTCCCACTCCGGAATCCTTTACATAGTGGACGTTGTGCGAGAAAGAGCTCGCACAATATACACTAAACGTGCTCCTCACCCAAATCCCCAGGTGAACACTCTCGGTCTTTACGACCACACGCTGCCTAGGAGACGCGTAAGCTACCGCCTTCCCAAGGACGCCTTGGGATGGTAGTTTTTCGGCCGCCTCTCCCTGCTTTACAGTACTACCCGCCAAGTTAAGCAGCATTGGGCCCGGTCTCAACTCGGACGGGTGACCGTCCAGTTGTACTCCGACCAGATCTGCAACACTGGCTCCCCCCACCCCGTACCTACATCCTTTCAGTTCTCCCCGCTAGCCGGCACTGCTTTCCTTGACAGCCCGCAAGCGGCCGGCCAAGTTAAGCAGCATCGGGCCTGGTCCCTCTCCGGGTGGGTGACCACTCCGGTAGGTAAGCCAGCCCGCGTCGGCTGCACAGAGGGAAACACCCTCGACACAGACATAAACGCTTGCACAACACTACATCTTTTATATCACACGGGTAAATCCGCGAGAAAAGCGGATAGGTACCGTGGTGATTTGCCCCCGCCTCGGGCGACTAGTTCCTGCTCCTGGCTCCCACTCGAAGGGATCCGCCTTCGCGTTTGGGGCGCCCTCTGCTGGTCCGCCGGGGGGCTGGGGGCAGGCGTTCCAACAGTAGCCGGATCTGGTCATCCTTTGCGTCTCTCCCCTCATCCCTCCCACCCTGAGGTAAAGAGCCACTAGGGCCGTGATCCGTGTTTAGCCCTAATCCTAGTGAAATAGAAAAACGACATTTCGCACCCATTTTTAACTTAATCCACGAAGTGTTTCTCTTGTTGAGTTACTGTCAAAATGTACAATACACACTGGTATCCATGTCAAAGCCGAAACATAATTTCCCGGGAATCATTCCCATTTGTTAAAATATACTAAAACAAGAATATATAAAGCAGTGATACACCTAATTTTGATCTATGCTGCTGAAACAAGAGCAGACACTACTAACAAAACTCTGATGTGTTCCATTCACATGAATTTCTCTACATGTTCTGCAAACTATTCTTATAAAAGATTGTTCTTTTATCTATATAATGTTAATCGAGATAAACATTAGCCGAAATGGTATTATTACTTGCCGCCTTGTAAGTAGGAGGGAAGTATACTAGACTAAAGCGATAGTCAAAATATTTTAAAAGCTGTCGCTCTGTGACGCAATTGAAATTCGTTGATTTTTGCAAGGCCAGGAGTAAAAAAAAAATGTGAAAACGAAAGGTGACATCCCGTTTGAGAAAATTTTAAGTAGTTTAAAATTGAAACCAATAACAGGGAGTAACTCTAGAATATATATATATATATATATATATATATATATAGAATATAAACTGTGTTTTAAAATAATTAAGCATAATGCATTTTATTGAAAATCGTTACAGCCATTTTTGAGAAAATAAAAGTTTTCGAGAGATGTTCCATGTAAAGGGTAGTTGTGGGTGGGCGATTTTCCTGAAAATCTTTGTGTTTGGCATTTAACCAAATTTTCGTTTTTGAGTTATACCCGGACGTTTTTCGATTTTTATTTTTTCTACACGTACTATGCACATAGCGTATGGGGGAGGTCATGCATTACACCCAAAAATTCTATACCGAGATTTCACCGGAAATACATGTTTTGGGAACCCTGAATTCAAAAGGGCACTGTTAGAGAAAGGCCCGTGTGTGTATGTGTATGTCTGTGGACAGCATAATTCAAAAACGAAGACACCGCTAAATACCAAACTTGGTATTTAAGTTTGGTATCTTTCAAGGTTGCAGCACGAAGATCTTCAAGAAAATTTCCTCAACAAAAATTAGTCTTTACATGGAACAATGTTCGAAAATTTTGTTTTTCTCAAAAATCGCTCTAATGATTTATACCATATATCAAAACCATTTCTATCACAAATAATATGCACATCCTGAATTTTCTGGGAATAGCTTCTGAAGACATTATTCTGGATGAATTTTGCTGACGTTTGCATAACTAGTAAACTGTAAGAAATGACAAAAAATTACAACACAAAAATGTAGATATCGTAAAAACATAATTTATGTCATATACATTTTTTTTGTGGAGTTGACCATTTTCGACATATTATTTTTTATTAGTTTCAGCTTTAAAATATTTCAACTTCTCTCATTCGGGAACTTGTTTACTCTTGGCCACGCAAAGAAACGGATTTCAGTCCCATAGTAACCACATTTTAAAACATTGACTGTCGGTTTAGCCTAGTGTATTCCCTTATTTCCCTTCTGCTTACAAGGAACTAAGCACAAACACCGTTTCTACTATTGTTTATCTCAATTAAATGAAGAGATAGAAGAATAAACTTACTAACAATAATCTGTTACAAAGATGTACAGAAAGACATGTGAATGGAACACGTCAGATTTTTTTATTCAGGGTCCTCAAACCAGTATATTCCAATGAAATCTCGGTATCGAGTTTTGGGTATAATACAATACCTTCCCTACCTACTATGTGCATTGTACATACGAGCAAAGTAAAGTAAAAGGAATCTTAGAGACAAGTGGCATTTATATTCTGAGGAAATAAATCAGTAATCAATAAAATCAGAAGTAAGAAATAATAAGGCAGCTGAATATCTAAGCAACAGGTAATTGGGTAGAAAAAGGAAGACATACCAGCATATATCTCGCATAACAACATGCATGATTTACGCATAACAAGAGAAAATTTGCCAGCAAATGAAGGATCACTTGGCAGAGTAAGAGATGCAGGTACTTATAATTCTGAATGGAACAGCACGCAGGACTAATAAAACGAGAAGAAGAAGAAGAACATTCCCATTTGAAAATATAATTTTCTTGTCGCGCACAATAAACTAAGGCCAGGGCCGGTAATTGAAGCACCTGCAGTGTGAAATGTTCCTTTCTCCTGCCAGAGAAGCGGAGAGGTTACGTGTGCTACAGTGGCGGTTGTTTATGATTTGGATGATTCGTCTTTTGTGACGTAATCAAATGCATACTTTTGAACTGAAGAGCTTGTTAGGAAAGCACAAAATAGGTAAAGCAACTAGAGAATATGGATGAAAGACCATCTTGACGAAAAAAGAAATACCTGTTTCCCATTCCCAATTAAACATTCGCCGTTCCCTCATATTGCACATGTAAGCCACCACTGCTCTGATAAGGCTGCCACAGGGCTAATACCGGAATGAGCCGGTTTCTTTGGGTCTACGTGACCTCTTGCGCTCTGCCTGCCAGGCCTGAACTAAGAGCCATGGATGTTGTTTTGAACACGCGAGCCTGTAGTGCTTGAAGCATAGCACGAACGTGGTATTGTGTCGATGTGTTTGCACGGAAGTCAACATAACAGCATGTATTCCACTAGCCGCTAATATGTATCTTACAGGAGTTCATTGTCATAGTTGTGTTACAGATCGAGGGGGGTGTTTTTTTATAGTGAAAGTAGAACGAAAATAAAAAGCTCTCATATCTCTGTTTTCTCTCCAATAGGCCCAAGTTAGACAAGAAAAAAATTGATGTGTTCCATTCATATAACTTTTTCTCTGGCTCTTACAAATACAAACTATTCTTACAAGAGATTAATCTTTTATCTACATCAGCTAATCGAGATAAACATTAACAGAATTGGTCTCAATACTTACTTCATTGTAAGCAGGAGGGAAATAGGAGAATACATTATGCTCAAGCGATATTCAAATTTTTTAAAGCTGATCGCTATGTGTAACAATTGAGATTCGGTTCGCTTTGCATGGCCCCGTTTGAGATTAGTTAGGTAGTACCAATAACAAGGAAAAAAGGGCAACTCTACAGGAAAAACGCATATGATATAAAGTATGTGTTTTAACGAGATTTACATTTTTTGTGTAGTAAGCGTTTGTCTATCACTAACGATTTAACCGTTATGCACAATTCTGCAAAACTCATCCAGAGTAAAGAGGTCTGTAAGGATTATTTCCATAAAATTCAAAATATACATTTTATTTGTGATGTAAATATGTTAAATATACGGTAGTTTAATCAAAATCGTTAGAGCCATTTTTGAGAAAAATTTTCATGTAAAGGTAGTTTTTTTTAAATCTTCGTATCGCATCCATGGGAGATACTAAACATAAATACCAGTTTTGGTTTTTAATGGTCCTTTCGTTTTTGGGCTATGCTGTCCAAACACATACACACGGACCTATTTCTTACACTCTGATGTGCTCCATTCACGTGACTTTCTCTAGCTCTTCCAAATACAGCCTATTTTTACAAAAAATTATTCTTTTATCTACATCATGCTAATCGAGATAAACATTAGCAGAATTGGTCTTGTTACTTACTTCATAGTAAATAGAGGGGAAATAAGGGAATACATTATGATAGAGCGATAGTCAAATTTTTTGAAGCTGGTCGTTTTGTGAAACAATTGAAGTTCGGTTCGCTTTGCATGGTCCCGTTTGAGATTAGTTAGGTAGTATAAAACTGAAGCAAATAACAAGAAATATCTCAAAAACGGTCAAATCTACAGGAAAAACACATATGATATAAATTATTTGCTTTAACGACATCTCTATTTTTGTGCTTAAAGTGTTTGTCTATCTCTTATGGTTTAACCGTTATCCGAAATTCTGCAAAATTCACCCAGAATAAAGAGGTCTTCAAAGACTATTCCCATAAAATTCAAAATATACATTTTATTTGTGATGTAAATAATTTTAATATACGGTAGTTTAATCAAAATCGTTAGAACCGTTTTTGAGAAAAATACAAATTTCAAACATTTTCATGTAAAAGGTAGTTTGTGGTGGGGAGATTTGTTTTGAAAATCTTCGAATTGCATCCTTGGGAGATACTAAACATAAACGCCAATTTTGGTCTTCAATGGTCTTTTTGATTTTGAGCTATGCTGTCTACACACACACACACACACACACACACACACACACACACACACACACACACACATATATATACATACATACACCCCACACAAAAATTTTTCTTAAATGTGCTCCATTCACATGACTTTCTCTACAACTGCGTAACAAGTTATTGTTCACAAGCTTGTTCTTCTATCTACTACATGCTAACCGAGACAAACATGAGCAGAAATGGTCTTATTACTTAGTTCCTTATAAGTAGAAGGGAAATAAGGAATACACTAGACTAAACCGACAGTTAAATGTTTTAACATGTGGTTACTATGGGATTGACATTCATTTCTTTGGGTGACCAGGAGTTGACGAACTCCCATATGAGAAAAGTATTTTAAAAGTGAAACAAATAACAAGGAATATCTCGAAAACGGCCAACTCCACGAAAAAATGTATATGACATAAATTGTGTGTGTTAAGGAGATCTACAATATGTGTTTATTAAACTTTTGTCTATCTCTTACCTTTTACCAGTTATGCAAAATTACCCAGATTAAGAGGTCTTCAGAGGCTATTACCAGAAAAGTCAATATATATATTTTATTTGTCATGTAAATATCTTGAGTATAAGAGATTTTAATCAAAATCGTTACAGCCATTTTTGAGAAAACCAAAATTTTTAAAAAATGTTCAATGTAAAGTGTAGTTGGAGGTAGGGGATTTTCTTGAAAATCTTCGTGTCGCATCCTTGGAAGATACTGAACTTAAATATCTAGTTTGGTATTTAACGAATTTTTCGTTTTTGAGCTATGCTGCCCATATATAGATATCATTAAAGCACACAATTTACGTCAAATGCATTTTTGTTGCAGAATTGGCCGTTTCCGAGATGTCCTTTGCTACTGGTTTGAATTTTAAGCTGCGCATCTTCTCAAACGGGGCCACCTTTCGTTTCATCCCTCTTTTGATTTTTTTTGGAAATGCAAAGCGAATATAACTTCAATTTTCAAATATCGATAGGCTTTTACAAGATTTGGCTATCCCTTTAGCCCGATACATTTCCCTATCTCCCTTCTGCTTATAAGGAACTAAGCAGTAAGACCAATTCTGTTAATGTTTATCCCGTTTATCATGATGTAGACGGAAGAATAATGTTTTGTAAGAATAGTTCTTTTGTAGAACAGGTAGAGAAATTCATGTGAATACAACACATAGTTTCATTCTTTCTTTCTTGGAGGCTCACACTTTGTTTAATCGTTACGCAAAATTCTGCAAAACTCATCCAGAATAAAGAGGTCTTCAGAGGCTATTCCCAGAAAATTCAAAATATGCATTTTATTTGTGATGCAAATATCTTTACGGTATTTTAATCAAAAGCACTCCTTGGAAGATACTAAACATAAATACCAAGTTTGGTTTTTAACGGTCTTTTTGAGCTATGCAGTCCACAGACACACATACGGACCTTTTTCTAAAAATGTTTTTTTTGGACTCAGGGGACCTAAAAACATATATTTGCGGTGAAATCTCGACATTGACTTTTTGCGTGGAATACAATACCTTCTCTCTGTGCATTATATGCACATACGTGCTAGAAGAATGAAAAATAGCGGCTTCATTCCTAATGTGGTTAATTATTGAACCAGCCTCTTAGAAGGAAAGACCAGCAACCAAACGCTTTGATCTTATTTAAGTATGTAAAAGTAGCTGTTATATAGAATTTTAAAATAAAAAAATAAATAAAAAAAAAGATAAGGAAGTATCAAAACTTACAGAGGGAATTTTGCAAAGATCTGCCCTGTCATGTTTGAGTAAATGACCGATGGGGAATCTAGTTGTTTAGAACTTGTTTGTATTTTGCCAAAAGGCAAAAACTCTTAAACCTGTTATTTTCTTTCCCCCATTAGCTAATACCTTTGTATTATTCTGCACTGCACAGTCGTGATGCTTTGGTTAAAAAGATAAAAAGTATGAACAAAGGAACGTGTTTCTTCTCCCGGATCTCAAGTATATGTATAGGAAGCATCTTTATGTAGTATCTGTTTATTGTATTCACAAGGTCACCCTTCAACTGCTTCTGGTATAGTCACATATAATTACAATAGATATTCTTAGAACCTAACTCAATCACTATTCAAAGAATACATGTACATAAATATTAGGGTTAATTTTGTTAGTAGTACATCATATTTGAAACATTGCAGGGCTGAGGAAAGTAAATTTTGTAAGATATTGTTTTAAAATTAGAATGGTTCTTAAAAAATGTGTAGCATATAAATATACTGTATAGAAAGCTTTACTCTGAAATTATAAAAAAAATGCACTTCATTTTCTTCTGTCTTTGTCAGAAAAATTCCTGAAATATCGAATTTAAAAAAAATAAATGATCTGGCTATATGATTTAATTTAAATCCCCCCTGAATATACAATTTATAATTTTAAACTAGGTTCCCTACTTTATATTTAATATTTGTTTTAAAGCTTAACCTGTTTGGTCATATCGGACGATGACTGATGGTAAAATGACGCTCAAATGATCTCGGGGTCAATGGAGCTTAAAGTTTCTTGACATTCGTCTCATCAGGATAAGGAAAAACCCCGAAAAAATCTTATCTGGGTAACTTCTTGCTCTATGCGAGATTCAACTCGCGACCTTTTGATGTGAGGCAGACACGCTCCACAACACTGCCCAGATGGGCTATTTAATATTGTCCTGCACTTTTATATTTTGAAAACTTACGAAGTTCAAATAAACTTAGTTTTGGGCTTGTGAAAGGACATACTGGAATAATTCAAAAAGAAGGGGCCACAGATTCACAAAAATTAACAGAATTGTTTCTTGCTCTTTAAATATTTGAAATTTAGCTCGTGTGTGAAATGTGCCAATTCAGTATTTTTGCTACATTTAAGTAATGATTAAGAATTGATTTAATTGTTTTTTCACACAAGAAATGTGTAGGACAGGAGTTGGATAGGTAGAGTTAGACTGAAAAAAAAATCAATGCCATAGACGGATTTGAACAACTGATCTCCCGGTCTCTAGCCAAATGCTCTACCACTGAGCTACCATGGCTAAGTGCCGGCATGTTGCCTTAGTAGCTCAGTGGTAGAGCAACCAGCTAGAGATAGGCAGATTCTTGGTTCAGATCCTGGTTATGGTGTTCAATTTTTCGGTCTAACTCTACCTATCCAATAATTATGAGTGCTTTAGCAGCATGTAAACCATTACACTGACATGTTGTTATAATTATTTAAGTTTAATGTACAAAACATTTATCTGATGCATGTGAGAAAGTGAGTTGAAGTATTCTGCGAGGTAATTGCCATCTTAGTCGTACTTGTTGAGCTGCGCAACGAAAAAAATCCTTCTGAAGTAATGCATCGTTAAACATTGCGGTTAGTTCCAAAGTCGGCATCTCCATGTAGTTTTGAGTTGCAAAATATCCAATTTTGCTAATTACAAGTGATGTTAAGTGATTTTTGGTGGATTCGAGCAGATTTTCAAGAAAAACAATATTATCCCGAAGGCATGCATAGATGTTTTCAAACAATTTGGATCTGTCTTTGAAATGGGGAAGGATTTTCACATTGTTAACTGGAAAACAGAGGCGTATGATGTGTTGAAAATTACTTACCTGGTATTTAAAACTTAATGTTATCGCGATTTGTTTTAACGAGATATAATAAGACCATTGTTAGACTGCGAGGAGAGACCCTTTATTGAAATGGAAATGAAAATGGAGTTTTTTATGGACGCTGTCTGCTGTGGTTCTGAGCATAAAAGACCGCTTAATTTTGCTCTGAGGTCTCTTTATAAGGGTTGAGGTTCTTTTACGTGCCGTAAATCTACGACACGGGACCAACGACTTTACTTCCCTTCCGAAGAAAGCCATGCTAAGGACTTTTACGCCCCCCCCCAAAAAAATCCATCGTCCTCCGCCACGCCCTTGGGTATAAGTAGTAGCATGGCAACCATTACTTACAACACGGGGGGCGACACTCATTATCGAAAATACATAGGGCCGACTAAAGGTTTTTTTTGGTAGTGTTTAACGCCCGCTTTTACTACTTGTGGCACCGCAGGCGATGACACTGGTGAAACATGGAATGAAGATGGAGCACCGGCGGTGGGAGGGTACTCCGGAGAAAACCCGCCCCTGCGCCGATTTGTCCACCACAAACCTCACATGTGGTTGCTTGGGATCAAACCCGGGCCGCCTATGCGAGAGGTTAGTGGTTTAACCACTCGACCGTGACACTGCCTAAAACAAAAGGGGAAAGGGGAAAACATAATAATGATTTATCCATTTGTAATTGAAAGATACGTAGAGGTGAATGTTTTGGCACTGCGAGACCTTAACAAATTGGATAGGTAGAGTCATACTGAAAAATGCAGTGCCAGAGCCGGAATTTGAACCATGGATCTGCTGATCACCGCGCAATTGCTCTAACCACTGAGCTACTATGGCAATATGTCGACACAGTATTGAATTCCCCAAATGACTCGCTTTTTTCCGGTAGACACCACAACCAGATCTAAAAGTATTTTGAGATGACTTACTCTAATGGCGGCTTACATGTTGTAAGTACTCCAAGTTCGGGCTTCGTTTGGGTCAATCATTTGAAATAATTGTTTTTCCACATTGACCGATGTGTAGGACAAGAGCTGGAAAGATAAAATCATTGACCTTATAGTTGGTTGAAAACTACGAATTCTGGACTTAAGACTTAAAGTTTTCTTCAAAACATGATGGCCTTTAAACGGGACCGCTCCCCCTTGCCACTAAGCAATAACCAATAACAAACAAAAGAAGAGCCTGTACTAGGGGTGAGAAGCAACATAGTAAAATCTCTGTTTTCTAGAGATTCGAAAACTCTGCCTCAGTTAAGGGACCAGTAAGTGGAAGATTTAGCAACTGCGAGGTTGATTTCCAGTCAGAAACCACCTAAACTCAATCTTTAAAGTCATGCCGCCTTTGGCAGAAAGACATCATATTCTGAAAAATCTGTACGCATGTAAGTCGCTACTGACATATTTCATCTCAAAATAATTTGAGATCTCCGGGGGAAAAGCACAAGTCAGTTGGGGAATTTAATACTATATCAGCATTTTGCTATGAATCTCAGTGGTTAGAGTAAATACACAAAGACCAGAAGATCCAGAGTTCAAACCCCCGCTGTGACATTGAATTTTTCATTTTGACTCTACTTTCCAACTCGTGTCCTTCACATCGGCCAATGTGGAACACAATTACTTCAGGTCAACAAATTTTCAACTAAACATAGCGGCAATAAATGGAATACGTTTGACAGCCTCAAGTTAACAATGGAAAATGATGTGACAGAACAATGAGAAAGAAGTCAGTGAGACAGAGGAAATTTATGTAGAAACATATTATTTTGACGGCTTAGATCGGACGTCACCAACTCGCTTGGTTTTGTGTAGAGCAAATCAGGTTGCCCCGTGTACTACTTTGGGTAAACAAGTGGCATCATTCAGAGATGGGCTTCTGACAGCAGTGGTATATCTCTCGTAAGCATTTATTAATAACTTTATTGGGATCAGAATTTATTGTTTTAATTTTATTTATTATTTTCTATTATTATTTCTTGCACAAGAGTCGTATGCCAGTTTATAATATCGGGAATATAAAACAATCCAACATGCAGGCCATCGACTCCTTCCTGCCTGGGATTCTTTCTGATTTATAAAACATTGCCTACCTTGATTGTGTTTCAGCTATTTTGTAATGTTTCAACTATTAAGCAGGTCGTAGTTTCTTTGTATTGATACCATTCACTTACCAAGATGTCTGTTCATATTCACTGCTCTAAATATGTAACTTTTTCGAATTATGCTAGATGCAATTAATTAATCAAGAGGCCTATTCATATTTACTACCACAATTGTTTGTCCTTTTAATAGTGATGGATACCAGTAAATAATTCAGAGGCCTTTTCATATTCATTTCATAGTCGGCTACCCTCCTCTTGTTTAGGACTGACACCCCCCCCCCCAAGGAGGCCGCGCCGTGTTCGAGTGGTTAGACCACCTGCCTCACCACCCCGGTTTCGATCCCAAGCGACCGCATGAGAGATTTGTGGTGGACAAAGCGGTGCAGGGTCGGGTTTTTCGGTTTCCCCCGCCATTGCATTCCACCGTTGCTCCATCTTCATTCGTGTATCAGCGGGCGTTAAACACTATCCAAAAAAACTCCTAGGACTTTCAAGCGAATGCCTAGGGGTTAGAAGTCTGTCGAGGAGGGAACGACACGAAACCACAGAATGGTATAATTGTGAGGAAATGGGTGATATGGAATACAAACGAAATGGTTGATAGGAAAGTGATGATGGAGCACTTGGTGGAATGAGTGGCGGGGGA
The DNA here is from genome assembly GCA_030762935.1 of Hymenopus coronatus. Lineage (NCBI taxonomy): Eukaryota > Metazoa > Arthropoda > Insecta > Mantodea > Hymenopodidae > Hymenopus > Hymenopus coronatus. Next base: position 506,652,665 of record CM060900.1, read on the forward strand.
AACCGGAGGACCCGAAATAAACCCGCCCAGGCGCCGTTTCGTTCAATACAAATCCCACATGCCGGCACTTGGGATGAACCCAGGTCTCTTAGATGGGAGGCGAATGGTCTAACCACTCGACCACGGCACCGCCCTGTTCATATTCACCGATTTAAATGTGAACGTTTTTCTTTCGAACTGT